>CAVLEF010000282.1:0-600000 GCA_963661955.1 Leptosia nina
AAAACGATGTTAAAACTCTTAAATATTAATTTATTATACAAAATTAGGCTTAACGGACAGAATGCGCGCCAACGTTCCTATTTGACAGTTCCTGAGCTAGTGTCGGGACGCGCGCGGTAATCGCGTCGCACTAGTGTTCTGTCGTCCCCGCTAAATCGGAGGATTATTCATATCAGTTCGGCCATCCTGTGTAGTCCTTCGCCCTCGAAGGATGAAGTAGCGCTCCCGCTAAACCGCCGCCGTCAGGGCTGCCAGCGCAGCCACGTAGACTCGGCTCAGCCACCTAGAGGAAATAGCCTCGTAGGCAGTAAATAACCCCGTAGGCAGATAATAGCCCCGTAGGCAGTAAATAGCCCCGTAGGCAGAAATAGCCCCGTAGGCAGATAATAGCCCCGTAGGCAGTAATAGCCCCGTAGGCAGTAATAGCCCCGTAGGCAGATAATAGCCCCGTAGGCAGTAATAGCCCCGTAGGAAGTAATAGCCCCGTAGGCAGTAATAGGCCCGTAGGCAGATAAAAGCCCCGTAGGCAGTAATAGCCCCGTAGGCAGATAATAGCCCCGTAGGCAGTAAATAGCCCCGTAGGCACAACATAGGCCAGTAGGCACTATGCCAGAGGGGTGACAGCATCTTGCTTTAATTCGTCCTCTGATGAACAACTGTCTTGCGTAGCTTTCAAAACCTTCATTTAGTCACCTTATGACCAACCTTGTCACAATTGTTACACTTGACCACCTTGTTTAAGTTATTATTTTAAGCATTAAATGAACCCCAGGATTTCACTTCAACGCAGTCCGATGATGTTTTCATACAGGCCAGATACTTTAACAAAGAATTAGTATCATGACAACCAGCCGATAACGCTCCAACTTCTAACAATTTGTCTCCAAGTGTACCCACAATTGCTTGAGCTATCACATCATCACTCATATTACATGACATGCCAATACCCAGCTTATCATAGTAAAATTTTATTGGGTCTTCATCTTTTGTCTTGATACGGTTAACAAGTTCCCTAATCTGTGACAACTTATTCTTAGTGAATGGAAATGCTGTAATTAATTTTATTTTCCACTCATCCCAGCTAATATCATAGCAAGTTTGGCGTTCATACCAGCTTTTAGCATAGCCACCCAACTTAGAAGTGCAGTTGCAAATCAAAGTGCGTTCATCCCAGCCATGCATATTAGCAACACCTTCTAAGTTACGGAGCCAATGTTCTACTGAGACAGATGATTTTTGAGGATTAAACTCAGGTATAAGATCATTCCGCCCCACATAACGAACCACTGACTCTACTCTTGGTGTGGTGTCACCATTATTGTAATTTTTCTGTTGTAATTCTTTTATCAACCCTTCTAATGCTTCGATTCTCTTATTCTTCCTTTTAAGTTCTTTTTTTTGTTGTTTACTTTTAGATTGTCTATCAGAATTACTTGACCCTGACGAAGAAGCACTAGTAGACCTATTTCTCTTCTGGTGCCGACCCATGTTAACAATTAAAATAAAGTCACACACAATAAACTTATACTGCTGTCTTTAACACTAATAATTGTCTTTGAATAAAGTAAACTTCTTTAACAAAAGTAATTAAATTCAGTAAAAGTTCAATTATCCAAATAGTCCTTAAATTTAGTTTAAAATTAGCACTTTAACAACTTAGAATAGTTCACTTTGTTTATTTGTGGGTTGCTGAGCATTTTAACAGATATTAAAGTATGCTCCAATTATCAGTCTACTTATGTAAATACAAAAGTTCATGGAACAATCTCACCAAATAACCAGGAACATTTCAACACGCAACTGATGCATCTTCAAGCACTCTGAAATGCAATCGTCACCATACCAGGATAGTTCACACAAATAAACCAGTTTCTCAACCAGAAAATGTTCACCCAAAACTTCAACAAACTTGTTGTACTGGAGGTCAGTGACCCTTAACGGATTGACAAAATTTGTGCAAAAATCAAGTATTAAGTACCGATCTGCATTAAACTTAGTTACTACAAGCGTTCTTATCACTAATTATGTGAGTCATCACCAAATTATATAATAAAAGCGTCTTTTCGCACCCAAAACCGCCAGTTTTATTTTTTAACCAAACTTTGCACTTTAAAAGTGAAATTATTGTCTAATTCATCAAAGTTCACTCGTGGGCAAGATCACTTATCGCACTTCTGATATTGTTAGGCCGGAAAAACGATGTTAAAACTCTTAAATATTAATTTATTATACAAAATTAGGCTTAACGGACAGAATGCGCGCCAACGTTCCTATTTGACAGTTCCAGAGCTAGTGTCGGGACGCGCGCGGTAATCGCGTCGCACTAGTGTTGTGTCGTCCCCGCTAAATCGGAGGATTATTCATATCAGTATGCATCTTAAGTATTTATAATTTATGTGTATTGTTCTAAGTTTGAAATAAAGATTAATATTCATTCGAGTTCGAGTTTAGCGTTGACGTGCTCGTGGTCTAATTATATATATATATATATATATATATATATATATATTATAGGTAAATTAATAGCGTTTCGGTTTCAGTCTGTTTAGAATAGAATTTTCTTAGCACAAAATCATAAGATGAATTAATGTCTGCAGTTTACGTGCTTTAAATGATACATTACATATATATAATATAACATACATTATAATTATTTCAGACAGTTTCCCCGTGACCACGGCTGCTGCAAAGCACTGAATTATTTTGTGCTAAGAAATGAAAAGAATAGAAAACTTTATTATTCTTGACATGTTATTGCACATAAGGGCACTAAGTAATTTAAAAATCGATAATAAATTAAAAAAAAAAATTCGACTCGGACAGGACTTGAACTGGCATCTTCAGCGTTCTGTGCTGTTGCTCTACCAATTGAGCTACCTGAGCGGACTCGGTAGCAAGCAATAGAAAATTTATAATGAAACGGTCAAAGTTAAGATTCACACAATATTCAAAAATACAAAATTAACAAGATCAATGCTGGGGTCAAAGTTTATTGATTATTTCAACGAATCTTCAATTTGGAGATAGGGCACGTCCCGTATTTAGAAAGTTACTCAGCCGCGGCGTCAGGATTACCTGAAAATTAATGTTGTTGAACGCATTCATTAAAAAACATCAATGTTAACATTTTACCGTGTAGCTTTCAAGAATTGATCTTTTTGGAGTTCTGTAGACAAAGAACAAAACCGTATGTACATATTAAGTTGATGAGTTTGTTTCTGTGAAAGTGCTAATATCAGGAAATACTGGGTCGAAATGATTTTTTTTTGTCTTGGTTAGAACATTTATCGAGAAAGACTATAGACTATAAAAAATTGCAATGTGACTAATAGGGTTGAAGAAACAGCGGTAAATGTGAAAAAAAATCGGGGAATACAATTCATCTCTGTGGGTTTCCGGTACAGGCTGCAAAAATGGTTCATAACACCCCAGATATATGAAAGAATGATTACTGTCTATAGTTTACGCGAGTAGTACACATTTAAATAAAACATTTTAACGGTTTAAAACGCGATATATTACTTAAACTTATTTGGGAATGATTTTTAACTAATAATAATACTTCCAAATAAGTTTAACTAAAATATCGATAATATATCGAAAAAAAAAAAAAAAACGTTTTAAACCGTTAAAGTGTTTTATTTAAATTGAAAGAATGATTCCTATATAAATTATCTAAAAAAATGTTCGGGCATATAAAAACTATATGTCTTTATTTTACGATTAACTTGCAAGAACGACGGGTCGCAAACGACGGGACACGACCGATGTCGTGGGCAGCTTAAATTTATAAAGATGTAGAGATTTGCAAAAACATATTTGGATGCCCAAAATAAGTATTCTACGCGGACAAAGTCGTTGACACAGGTAGTGTACAATAAGTGTTTGTACATCTTTACATGGAGTTTACTGTTACGTCTTAATTAAGTTTTAGACAGTAGAGCTTCAAAATATTAAGTAATTTGACCTTCAAGTGAATTCTAGCTTAAATAATATTAACTAAGCGTAAATTCTTACACATCGCTGTCCTCGTGATTGAATGTATGTAGCATTGATTTATACGGGTCTGCGATCAAACAAGGCGGCTCACGAGCTTAATTCTAAACAATACACCACTGCTCTTTGACGAGCCAACCTTTGATCAAAATTGGCAACGACGTGTATAACATTTTAATCACAACGGGGGATTATTAAAAATATTTTCGTTGTTTGTCAACTGAGTATAATATTTAAATCAAACACTTTTAACGTTATAAATCACAAAATGACTAAGTTAAAGTATTTTTGTATTCATGATTATTCGCGTTAATGCGTTGGTCTAATGGTAACAATGTATGGTCGTGGAAACCACCCCACGAGGTTTTTAAAACGCGATATAGTTTGTTGTTATTATTTCTCGTGTTTTAAACCATTCAAAATGTTTCATTTAACTGAGTACTTCTTGGGTCAACATGCAATTACTTATTTATTTTTTTATACTTTTATTACACAGTAAGACAGACAGACAAGGGTTCAGTTGATAAAAAGGTGAAATACCACAGACATTTAATATCTAAACAAGATGCACTGTCGACTTATAGGGCATTTAGACCCACACTAACACTAAAATTAGCAGTTACCATTCAAATTACCCCCTGTTACCCGGATGGATATTGAATATTCTACCACCCTCTCAATTGGACATCTAGATTTTTTCAGACAAGTCTAATGTAATTTACATGATGAGTTGATTAAGAAACTTCGTATTGGTCTAATGGTAACAATATATGATAATATCAACGGGTTGGATTCGATTACCACTATCTCATTTTTAAACCATAGAAAATTAAAAAAAAAACCGACGCCTGGGTAAAGTAACATATTTTCAGTTTATGCATTTAAAAACATCAACAGCGCACTATAAATAAATGTTGTTACATGTTGATGATTACACATATACATTTTTCGCTTCTCGGCCTTTTGGCTACGATAATATCTAATCTTATCTGTTTTTTAGCTAAATATCTAATGTCTTACAAAATATCCTTAAAAAAATCAAATTTAGTTTGTATTTCTCAACTATTTGTAGCCCGCGACTTTGTCCACGTGGAATAGTTACTTCGGGCATTAAAATTATTTTTATCAAAACACCTACTTCAGCTTTATAAATTAAAGATGTTTTCTTGCGAGTTAATATTATTAACAAAATAGATAGCTATCTGATATATATCGCTGATTTTTTCAGCTCATTTAAAGAAGAAGTATTCTATCGAACTTATAATATCTATTGCTTTCATAAACCGTTTTCGCAGCGCACACACGAAAGAGCTCTTGAGCAAAGATGAACTTTCACATCCCTCTATATCTTCGCTTCTCTTTGTTACAGCATCATGTTATGTAGCCTTCCTTGGTAAATGGTCCATCTATCACAATAAGAACAGGCAGTTCCTGAGATTAGCGCGTTCAATCAAACACTTTAGCTTTATAATATGAGTATATATTTAACACTAATTACTAAATCTCAGTTTTCTCCCATTTAAGTGATCACAATGATAGTACAGTGTCGGGCGTCTTTTGTTAAAATGTTGTATTGTTCATGCTCACGTAGTAATTTACAGCCACGATTCACCTAGCGTTTAGTCCAGTTGAACGTTTTCGGTAACTCTTAAGTAGGTACTGTTATACCACTTGAACACGAAACCTTGAAATTAAGAGGTTTTAACAACACTTCGGAGTACTGACCGTTGAATTGCAATGCTTTTAATTTGAAACGCAAAGGGGAAAGCCCGTTTCAGGCCACGAGTGAAGATCTGCGTGTCAGTGACTCGTGAGGATCGTTATTTTAGGCATCCAAATTAGTATTTGCAAACCCCGTAATCTTTATTAACTTAAGCTGTTACCCACGACGTCAGTCGCGTCCCTTCCCGTATTTCCTGCAAGTTAATCTTAAAATATAGACATATAGCGTCGCGTTTTTTTTGGGCATTTAAAGAGGAATCATTCTTTCAAACATATTTTTTGGGTATCTTGAATTTTTTCAGTTTTTTTCACATTACCCGCCGTTTCTTTGCTCCTATTAGTCATATCGCGATATGTTAATAATCTTCCTCCTTAATAATAATAAAAGCCTTCCTCGATAAAATATAATCTAACTAATACAAAAAGAATTTTTCAATTCGAACCCGTAGTTCCTGAGATTAGCGCGATCAAACAAACCAACTCTTCAGCTTTATATATTAGTATAGATGTAAAACGAAAACTTTAAAAGGTTGAAGTCCCGCCCTTATTAAATTAAAATTATATATAATAAGCTTTAAAAATACCTTTTTATTATTAATTATATTACTGATTGAAAAAAGACAATGCAATGACAAGGTAGGATTACAGAACTACAGAACTTCGTGTATAATATTTTTATAATGTTTATAAAAATATAGCTCGTGTTTTAAACCGTTGAACAAGCTTATACCTAATTTTGTATTGATTTTGTCAACTGTGCGTATTACGTAGTCATTAAAGCAAATATTACGACGTTATGACAAATTATTTACGTCTAGTTGATGCTAACTTAATATTTATTTTAAAGTCACATTGGCTCATGTTTGTCATAGATTAAACAAAGCCTATATTTGTTTCAAATATTAATTCAAAAACATATTACATGATACCTTCAGTAAAGCAAGAAGCTGTCGGCAAATCTAGGTTAGCTTAAGACAATATCTTAAAATTATGTTTATTGACGGTGACAGTACGTTGCGTCACCAGTATTTATAATATTATATAGTTTGAAATTTCATTGCCCCTTTAGCACTATATTAGTTAAATTTTAAATGTACTACCTTACATTTAAATAAAACACTTTAACGGTTTTAAACGTCTAGTCGTAGGCATAATAAATTTTCAATAAGTTTACTAATATATTACGCGTTTTAAACCGTTAAATATGTTTTATATAAATGTGTACTACTCACGAAAGCTAATGGAACAGACAGTACTTACTTGATAATTTATACACATTAGCAATTCCTTCGTTTAATAATTTAAAAATGGAAGTAAAGAAATTTTAGAAAATTAAAATGGTTTTTGCTCTGCTGAGCTATGTAAGTAATTTGCTGCAAAGCATTCGTCGGGTTGTAGTTAAAAATAACTTCAAACAAGTTTAACGAATATATATCGCGTTTTAAACCGTTAAAGTGTTATATATAAATGTGTACTACTCGCGTAAAATGCAGACATTATTTTATTTACTCGGGTTAAATATAGCTTTATTTAAGAACTAGCTATGCCAGCGACTTCGTCGACGAGAATAATTATTTTGGGCATCCAAATTAGTTTTAGCAAACCCCGTCATCTTTATAAACTTAAGTTGTTAACCACATCGTCGGTCGCGTCCCTTCCCGACATATAGTGTCGCGGACATTTTTTTAGGTCATATCACATATCATCATCTTGATAAATGCTCTAAACCCAACATAAAAATATTTTTTCAATTCGAACCCCTAGTTCCTGAGGTTAGTGCGTTCAAACAAACAAACTCTTCAGCTTCATATATTAGTATAGATATAAATTAACAAACTGTTATTGAACCAAATCCCGGATTAAAATAGTTCTTTTTACGCCTGTAAGTTAGCTACACTTCTGGGAATCAATTAGTTACCTGTAAAGTAAGTTCGTTAGATTTATATCAGTTGATAAAAGTAATCAATTTGATTGATTTTCGTTATTCACTTCGACCTTGATTTTCGTTTCAAGCTTTTCTTCAAATTCGTGAAACGGGTAGGATATATCCGCCACACTGATTTATTCCAAGATGTAACCACACCCCCTTTTATCACCACTAAAGGGGCCACAAAGGGTAATGACACATTCCTCTTGCACATTTCGGGTAAGTACTATAAAAATAAAATGATTCACTTTTAACAGTTTAAAACGCGACATGTTGTAGTTTAATTTATTTTAAATGCGGCCCGACGTTTCCGATGCTGTTTCAAACCAAAACGGTTTTATTTAAATGTTTACTCGCGTAACTTACGAATTGTCCTTACTTGAATTTCCTAGAAAAAAACACAAGTACGGTACTCTATCCAACCTCGGCTTTGAACCCAAGACCTCATGATCTGCAGTCAAGTGTACTCATCATTAGACTAAACGAGGATATTAAATTAAGTTCAAAATAAACATAACAATAAGTTTAATAAAAATAAAACACTTTAACGGTTTTAAACGCGATATATTAGTTAAACTTATTTGGAGATGATTTTTAACTTCGGCCCGACGTTTCGGATGCTTTGCAGCAGCCGTGGTCACGGGGAGACTAAAGATGGAGGATGTCTCTGACGTCAAGCATCCGAAACGTCGGGCCGAAGTTAAAAATCATCTCCAAATAAGTTTAACTAATACATCGCGTTTTAAACCGTTAAAGTGTTTTATTTAAATATGTACTACTCGCGTAAACTATAGACAGTATTTAATAAGTTTAATAATTGATTTTTTATAATTATCATTCTAGGTTTCGCAGATACTGCCTAGTGACAGACAGACAGACATTGAAGTATTAGTAAATCACTCGCGTCTCAACTATTAAATTCATATTTATCTAAAACAATAATTATACAGTACTCAAATAATTCATGGCCGTATTTCCTAAGTCAATGCGTCTCTTATTAAAAAGTTTTTGAATATTTATTTGCGTTAGTCATTTTAAATTTCTTTCAGTCGAGCTCTTTCGGAGTTAAACTTGCAGGAAGGCAGATTTTAATATTCGACAAGTTTAAGAAATTTTCTTATTCCATTTATTTATGAATATTCAGTTATTCATTAAATACGACGGACGTTAAAAACGGAGTTCCTAATAAAATAAAACAATATATACATAGCTAGCTGACCAGGAAAACTTTCTTTTGCCAAATGAAGTATTTCGATCAAAATTCTATTATTAAAACGGTTTTTTTTGAGTGTATCTTTAAAGGTAGACGTATTCGGTATTCGGGTTACAGACCTTTTTTTAGATTATTTATTTTTTGAATTTGAAATTTGATTACCATAGAAACGGTTTTTGCCTTAAAAGATAGATGCACGTTTTATTAGATTATTTAAAGATGTATTATTATTTCATACATATTTGTCTGGTATCCTGAACCGTTATCACAGCGCCGGCTACGGAATCCCTCAAAGAAAACAATTTCCCCCTTTTTTTCCAAATATCCACTACTTGTTCGCTCTTTTTTTTTAATTTATTTATTTAAGGTAATTTAAAAATCGAAAATAAATAGTAAAAATTTTCGACTCAGGCAGGACTTGAACCAGCATCGTCAGCTTTACGTGCTGTTGCTCTACCAATTGAGCTACCGAGTCCCACACCTCATCATCGAATTTTTTCAACTTATTGATACATGCACCTCTCGCGCAATGTAATTTCAACCGTAACACTTAAGACCTTGTCTCCCCGTGACCACGGCTGCTGCAAAGCATCCGGAACGTCGGGCCGAAGTTAAAAATCATTTTCAAATAAGTTTAACTAATATATCGCGTTTTAAATCGTTAAAGTGTTTTATTTAAATGTGTACTACTCGCGTAAACTATAGACAGTATTTAAATTAATCTATATCAGTTTCGAGTGGTGCATTCTTAGCCTCTCTGTCAGCCTTTTCATTACCGATAATACCTTGGTCTCTCTTCGCTCTTATAGGTCGCAGTCTGATGTTTTAAAGCCTTCCTTGCTAAATGCTTTAACTAGCACAAAATAATTTTACAATTCGTCGTTCCTGAGATTAGCACGTACAAACTAACACTCAAACGACAAACACTTTAGCTTTATAATAACAAATTACATAAAATATAAATAAAAACACTTTAACGGTTTTACGGGGTGTCTCCCCGTGACCACGGCTGCTGCAAAGCATCCAAAACGTCGGGCCGAAGTTAAAAATCATTTCCAAATAAGTTTAACTAATATATCGCGTTTTAAACCGTTAAAGTGTTTTATTTAAATGTTTCTAATGAATTTTTATTTATCTGAAACATGTTAGACTCAGTTGGAAATCTGGATATCAAATGGTTGGTAACATTGAAAATTCCGTCTGGATCACGAATGATCGTACACATACGAAAGAGCCGGTAATCGCGTATCACTTTCAGTCTGTGGCTTTTCTAATATTCAAAGCGAAAATAGGTTGACAACACATCACTGCCTATAGTATTTCACTGTCCATAAAGTGAAGCATATGCTTGACTGTCCTCTATCAGAAAAAAAAACGACCCGACAATAGCTGATATAACAAACGCCGCAGTTTAACGATAACTAATATAACCGTGTTTAAAACCGTCGGAAAGTATATCACAATGATATCAAAAAGCAATTATGACAGATTAATATTGCTAAGTCAATAATTCTGTCATTGAAAGCCGTTTAAACAAGCAAATACTAAGAGATGGTTTGTTTCGCAATTTGATCATAATTAAATTTCCCTTTGTTTCCCAGTTGCTGGAGTGCCGAGTGGGTCAACAAATTTTTCAATTGTCAACGTACTTTTATACGCTGCGGACATTTTGCTGCAAACTCTTAAATGATTATTAAAACGCTTATTACTTTTCTATGGCTTATTTCATTAAAATTAATTGGGGAAACATTAGTGAACAACTGGGATTCTTTCTTTGTAAAAGTTCGTATATTAATAAAATCAGAGGCAGAGCAGGAAGATCGGAAATATTTACAGATAAAAGTTCTAACAAAATGCACAGATATCTTAACTTACTAAGTAACATTGTTCTTTTATTACATACATACACACACGCGGAAAAGAGTTAGTCTTTCCAGAAGATTAAGTGTCCTAAAATTATATTCAATTAATTTCGTATATTCTACCTTTCAAATATATGTTTTTCATCCGTTGAATTCTTACTATAGGTCTAATCTAATGTCCAGTTCTTCCAGACAATTATTAACATGCTGAAAATCAATGCTAACCAAACCCATAATCTATGTCTTATCGGCCACACATAGTGTACCATTCAAAACAGGTCTGTAAAAAAAATATGATAATATAATTAAGTATTTTCTTTAGGTTACGCGAGCACATATTTAAATAAACAGTTTATAACACGAAATATATTAGCTATTATAACGTATGTTTACATTATTTTAACTACAATCCGACGTTTTTGAGGTTTCGTCGAAGCGGCGGACACGGTGAGTTTTTTTTAAATATATTTGTTATTTTTATTCAGTCCAGCTCCAAATACAGTTATTTAAATAAAAGTCAATAGCCTCAAATGTCTGTTTAATTAACTAGTTTAAACGCGAAAATATAAAAAACTACAGACAATAGTCAGTTTGCTATATAAAGCTATGTAAAAAAACAAAATAAACAATCAAAAATAAAAATAAAGTTATTTTTAATTTAAAATCTATTCAGATTAAAAATAGATACGGGTGGAACTTGAACCGACAACCACAGCGTCCCGTGCTGCTTCTCAAACCAATTGAGCTACCGTGTCCAAGTTGTTTTACGTGAAAGCTTACGATCACAAGCAAACATCATGCGCATACAGCAAGAAATGCATGACTTTACTCAAATATTAAGAGCACATGACTACGGGGTAACATCGTTTCTTCAACCGATAACAAGTTGTTTGCTATCAGCTTATGTGCTATGTTTATTTGCACAATTAATATTTGCTTATGATAGCCAAATATGTAGAAAAGCGTGAATCAACTGATACATAAATAGATTATTAATTTGATTTATGCCTTTTCCGTGCATTTCTCTTATAAATTATAATTCTTCTAACCAACATTTTATAAGCTAGAGCAATGATTGCGTTACTACTATCGTAGTCAGTACAATAGAGATTCTAAATTTGAATTTCGAATGTTAATTCGGTGTTTGGAGTCTCCTGAGTTATTTCCAGTAACATATTGTGTTTAGGATTTCCTATATGCTGCAAGAAGAACGTTAAGCCGTCGGTTCCGGTTGCTACTGATTTAGTAGTGGTAGACTATAAAGATCGCACTATATCAGCGTGATTTTTATCTGTTAGTAGACTAAAACGAAAGTTACTTCTCTTTCTTTATTTTACCTTCGATTCTTCCCCCTTTATGAATGTTAAACAAGAATTCCAAGTAACAATTGAATAAAAGCCATCAAAGCCGTCTAATATCAAAATATGGATTGAGCGCAGATGCTGAATATTAAGTAAAACTTGGCCTATATCCAAGCAAAGTTTATTTTTTATTACTACGCTACAGCTTTCTGATAAGAAATACTTTGAGTGTATTATCACACTTCAAGAAATGTGTCTCAAGTATTAGGAATGTTTAAACAAACAGTGATTGCCTCATGTCCGTTGCGAGGAGAATATTTTTATTTATTTTAGTATATTATGTATGATATCTTTGCCATGACAGCTACCGCCTCCTTTGCTTATTATGATGAGGAAAAGCCAAGGCTGAAGACGTGTGGGAAGGAGGAAGAACTCATCGGGTTCGGAATGTATGATAGACAATCGAAGTGTCTCTTTGATAGAAGGTAGAAATTTTGGCTTTCAGCTTCAGAAACTCAGAGATCGAAAACCAAAACACTAAACTTCCACTGCTCTTTTTCCATTTGTGGACGGCGGTTCATGATCCGGCCGGAATATCGATATTTATGCCATCCATTTAATGTTACGATTTTCAGATTAGACGTTCTTTGAAAAAATAGTAAAATAATGACAAAATTACAGTCGGAATCGAATTCATGACCCCTTAGTTGTATTATTTATACTTTACTAACATTTAACGTAGCCTTGGACAACGAGAGTCCCGTTGTGCATTATATACATCGATCGTGTATTAGTGATCGATGATTATATAACAGCGATAGCATCGATTAAATTTGCGATGTTAGAAATAAATAGCAACGCTCATACAAGTGCGTCCACTTGACGCGGTTTGTATCTTTAGGCTTTAGGCCTTTTTTCACTAATTTCTATCCACGAATTATTTGTACATTTCTTTTCGCAATTTCGTTTCGTTTCTACAACTCTGTTTCCCTCCAAACACATAACGCTCGTCAATTGTTTTAGCAAAAATACTGTTGTTAGAATTAAAGTTATTCTTTAGGATGTTATTGTTGTTGCAACTATTCCAAACTTTTAAGTAAAATTAACTATTTATAAAAATATGTATATATTTACAGAAGATTTAAACGTAAGCTATCAAAACTAGATAGTTGATACTATTAAGGTTAATATTATTAACATAAGACGCGAAATATATTATTTAACTTAAACGGCAAACGAAAGGACACTATCAGTTCTGCGAGGACCGAGTCAGTTTCCTTAAATTTCAACTACGCCTTTGTACGTTTTGACTTCGTCAATAGGGACACCCTCCATTCACAGTACCACGGCTACTGCATAAACGGAACGTCGAGCCTTATTTAAAGGATATTGTAAATATATTAACTTCTTAATATTTCGCGTTTTAAACCTTCAAAGGTGTTTTATTTAAATTGCAATGAGATTATCGTTGCTATGGTGTGTTTTATACTTGGTTGGTATAACGAGAGCTAACTAGCTAACAGAATTTACGTTAGATAAATGTAAGTAATGACAAACAACCCTTAACGAATGCTATCGTTAATATCTATCCTGACACACTAACTTAAGCTGTCAAGATACGAAACTCTGTTGGCAAATATTAAAAACAAACTACACTTGCCACAAACGATAAAACTGTTATAAATACACAGTTGTCACCTATTTGCAATTAGTGCGCCCGTGTTACTTCACGTTTCGTACATTGATCTCGATATTAAAAAAATGTCTCCCGGAGTGGTGCCGACCACAGATGTAATACATAACACAAACGGGAATACCGATTCAATAATACCGGATATTGTTGATGCGATTAAGGCGTGCCCGGTAGAACACGATTTGAAAGCGAATTTGGATAGTGATGTTGGGTTGAAGATTGTAAAATTGGAGAAGAAGCAGCCGCGCAGGGTCATTAGGCCAAAGGTGCTGAAGAACCACGAGTCGAGAGAGTATCTTTATGATCGGCTGTATGACTCAACATGCCCGAGAGTGGTAAGATTCTAATGATATTGCTTTGGAATTATTTCGATTTAAAGACATATTATACTAGCTGTCCTCGGGGAATTGTTATGTTGGGTATTAAAATTAGTTTTTGCAAACCTTCTCCGTCTTATAATTTAAAAATTGAAAAGATTATTCGACACGGGCAGGACAGGAACCGGCATCGTCAGCGTACCGTAAATTGCACCTGTTACCTTCGACGTCATCTGCATTACGTCGTTCTTGCGAGTTGGACATTTTTTTTAAAGATATTTTTTTTACACATTTTGAACCGTGAATAAATATTTTCCCCCGTTTTTTCCACACATTCCACGGTCTCTTCGCTCCTATTAGTTTCAAAATGTTTTATCTTAAGCCTAAATATTGATAAACTCTCGCGCATATTTTCAAACCCCACGCTTCCCCGCCCTCTATATCATTAAAAGAAAAATGCAATGCTGGCCTATTTTAAAATAGGAACCTATTTTCAAACTATCATTTTATTTTTCAAATAGTTTGAATATTATATAATTTAAAAGGTACGTATTTTAGCATTGTTTACTAAGACTTTAAATATAAAACATGATGTCATGTCTCAATAATTCATTTTAAATATAATACCTAATTGACAAAGATACATATTGAACAGTGACTAATTTACGACACGGTACAATAAATCTGACTAGGGACCCAATTCTGCTATTTACAATGACCTATCGTTGGCCTGGTTTTTAACGGTTGGTAACGGGAACTATATTAGTTATTAGGTAGATGATTATTAACTTGACGTTTCGGATAAGTTATAGGTGTAAATACTGTCTGTAGTTTACGCGAATACACATTTAAAGAAAACACTTAACGGTTTAGCGGATATAGCCCGACGTTTCGGATGCTGCTTACTGTGTCTCCCCGTGATCATGGCTGCTGCAAAGCATCCGAAACGTGGTTGAGCCGTAGTTAAAATAATGTTTAAATAAGATTAACTAATATATATAATATATATCGTGTTTTAAACTGTTAAAGTGTTTTATTTAAAGTGATAGATGTGATTCTGGGATTCCTGTGTCCCCTAAGAGAGAGAGCCTACTATACACGTAGTAAATCGTTATTCTTATTTTTTAAATTAGAACCAGTCCGGTAAATTTCAGATAACTCTACTGTAGTCTTGATTTTTTTTCTCCATTAAAAATCTAGTCTCTCGATAGAAAGTCGATAGCACATAAGTGACCTTTCAGCGTGTCACAGTATCGTGAACTAGCAGAATTGGATCTCTGTAGTAGATAAGACGGCTATCTGTTGCATACTAATTGCTTTTATGTTAGCAAACTATGTAAATGGATATGAACTGTAACTTTACGAACGCAAATAGCGTTGTTTTTGTTAAGGTACACAAAGCGGTTGCGCCATGGTTCCTAAAAATACCGATACAGAATCTAGAACAAAAATAGCCCGTCAAATTCAGTTTCGAACTCTATCTAGTAGAAATATATGACTATCTTAACAATATAAAATTTGTGTAAAAACTATTTGTTACGTAACGTAAAATTTGAGCATTCATATGTTGAAAGAAGAAGAAGAAGTAATTCAGACTTGCCCGATCAAAACAATCTATTATTTTCCCAAGATTCGTATCGGGGACCTCTCGCTTCTGAAGCTGCAGTGACGTTCGAGTTGATAATAATTATGTTTTATGAAAATAAAGTAAATTTTCAGCATACATAAACCTTTATTTAAATTGATGACACACAATTTTTAAATATTATTGTTAATTATTATTTAATATTAATGAGTTTTAACGCATTGATGTTATGACAACTTATAACAAATACCGTTATTAAATTTTCGATTAAAATTCTTGAATAGCTTGCCTATTATAGGACGTTTAGTTTAACAATTCAGAACAAGGTTGGGTATGTAGGCGTTTGTTCTATTTCATTGTTTAGATTTTTTTATGAAAAATATTTATATAAATTAATATCTTTAAGTACGTTTTGTTTAATTATTTGTTGGAAAAACTCTAAGTAAATAAAACTTTCATATTTTTCACATGTCATTATGGCATTGTATAAATTTAAAATATATTTACATAGAAAAAAACATTGTCGACGTAAGCGACAAGACACCGTAGCTCAATTGACCCGGTTCTAGTCCCGCCCTTGTCGTCAAATGTTTTTAATCTAAATTGATTATTAATCTAGGTGGTGTTCTAAAAATATAATAACTTTATTTTTAGTTCAGCTTCTCTGAAAGAAGAGTTTATAGGGGAAAGCTTACAAAATTATCATCCTATACTAAACGAGGTACAATACGTTGAACTCGGTAGCTTAAATGCAAATTCACACTTCAAACCTTAATCTTTTAACAGTCTACATGGAAGATTTGGCTTTTAACATAGTTCGTAGGTAAAACAAGGTATTGAAATACGCAGTACAAACCGTGTCTAATTTTATTATAATGAGATAAGACTTGTGTTTCTGATCTGTTAACTCGTTGTTTAGACAATGTTTTATTATGTATTGTGTACTTTATTTAAGATTTAAACAAAACACTTAACGATCTAAAACGGGAAATTTATTATTTTAACTACAGCACGACGTTTCGAATGTTAACTGCCCCTGTGGGCACAGCTGTTGCTAAGCATTCACTGGTATTAAGTTTCACTAATACATTTCGCGTTTTAAGCCGTTAAAAGTGTTTTGTTTAAATCTTAAGTAAAGTAAAAAATACTTAAGGTACTACTACACTACTCGTGTAAACTACAGGCAATATTATTCATAAGATTTATTAAGAATGGCAAACCGATCTAGTTTTTCTATCGGCAGTAAGTTTATATTTTTTTCTGAAACATGTTTGACTTCGTCTGGCTTCTGTTTCTGATTATCCAAAGCCAAAATAGGTGCGCATTTTCTACCTACTGTAGTATTGGTGGATATCATCACATATTTTTATAGCATCTCTGGAAGAAAAGAACCCATACTCTAGCCGCAAACGCGTTTAGTTAGTATTGGAGACTCCGGACCAATACACATATGAATCCATCAAAATCAAAAAACTTCCTGAAAAACGATTCAATACGGATCGGGCGTGTATGTACAGTAAAAGTTGGTGCGATGCAGAATGACCTCAGGCCTTTGAAATTGGAGTTGCCAATGAAACTTTATTTTTGCTATTGTTCTGAAACTTCGCTATTCAATTTTTTTAGTATTGAACATTAAAACGGGATACAAGGAGCGATACAAAATAAATCGTTCATATATTTTTTCAATACATAGATTCATAGAACAGTAACGATGTATACTTATAATTCGGAATTATCTATAAATTGTACTTTGTGTGAAATCCCGTTTCCCCCTCGTGGGGCTTGGGGCGAACACATTTTTGTGTCCGTTTCACTTATCCGTTCTTTAACAGGCAAGTAGTTGACATGACTTATGTGCCTTGACCGACCGGAACAATTTTTTGTATCCCTGGGATTCGAACCCAACCTCTCGCGCTCGACGCAATGGTAGGCAATAAGTTTAACTATTTGGCTGTAGAGACATTACCGTACAACGGGAGATATACTTAAATAATTTGTTTTTTGTGATACTCCCAAATTAAACTTAAATATTGTAGCAATTAAAGAAAACACACAATAACGTTAAAACGTACCTATTCTCTTCTCGTCTGTTTCTTCTTACGCGGCTTATATCTTGAGAAAAATATTGCCCAGAAATATTTCCTTTATAATATTCTTGAGTATCCATATGAAAGTCTATTCAAGAAAACTTCGCGACGAGAACTCTAAGAAATGACAGTCATTTATAAATCTTTAAGTATTTATGTAAGACCTACTGTTCATGCAAAATATTGTCTGCGCGAATTCTTGATACGTGGATGTAGGGATGTATGTGATATCGTGGGCGTTCGTGCATCCATTAATATTCTTACGGGGATATTTATTTCGCCATAAAACTGTGTACGCTTAAGCTAGATTACATTAATAATAATCTGTTTGCGTATAGCTCAATGTTGTGTACAATAGCATTTTTTATCGTCGCTTTTATAATATTCTTGGATGAAAAAACACAAGGAACGTCTTTAACAAATATTAAAAAACACGGGTGAGACTTGAACCCACGAACGCTAGTCTTATGGGTACATATGCGTCACATGAATGCGCTGTTGGTAGCGGGTTCATGACCGGATCGTGTCATTTTTTTGCCTACGTAAAATTAGTTGTTTCTTTAGCGGGGTATCTTAAACTAAAACACTTTTTCGTTTAAGATGCGTAATGTTAAACTTATTTTCAATATAAAAAATGCAGACTGTACAGATTAAATTAAACAAATTTAACTGTTTCAAACGGAAACTATATAAGAAAATATTCCGTTTTTAACTACAACCTAACTTCGTTGCGTTTGGTAGATCTATGATCTTTTATAAGCGATATCTAACTTCTTAGCATGCGTGGTCAAAGATGGTCACTAGTGGTCCTGATTAATTGTTACGCATATTCAACCGTTAAGTGCTTCATTTAAATTTTCCAATGAAGATAAGTGCGTTCATTTATCGGTGTATGCGCATAAAAAAAATCGTTTCGTTTAATAATATTATCTATCTACCCACCAATTTACAAATTTAGTTTTTCGTTGGCGCCTGAAGTAGATATAAAGCTAACAGCATTCTTCAACGACATTTATAAACTAAATTTGGATTACTATTTGATACAATTAAAGAAAATTAGTGTAATATAATCTGAGTGCTAGAAAAGGATGTGATGTTTGAGTCAGTGAGTGAGTGTGTGTGTGTGTGTATTCCACGAAATGTTTATTGGTGGATTGTGTGCGATATATGCAACGCAGCAGGAATTAACTTCTTTAGCAAGAAAGGAAATGGCTTGACAAATACAGCTTCACCAAGCTTTCCCCAACAAGGTCCATATCAGCGGCGCAGTACAATTCAATCACTCTTGGATCACAACTTCCAGCCATCCTTCTTCGTTGAGCTGTCGCACTTTTGAACTTGTAAAAACCGTTTTATTTCCCATTTCGTAAATAAGTGAATTGAGCCTATACTAAACAATTAATTTATATAACTAAGTTCTATATACAGCTTATAGTATTGCGATAGTGTCGATTTGAACAATATTAGTATTATTTACAATATTAATAGTATTAATGAAAATTACATCAACAGAAATGTTCGCCCTATTGCTCGATTTCCCAAAATTTTGTTTAAACTATCGATTTAATAGGCAAGTATTCTTCGATAAATGCAAATCACAGAAACAAGTTTTTAAACCCAACCAGAAGTTCTTGGGAAAAGCCCGGTGAAAAAAAAAAACCCCCCCCCCATAAAAATTTTTTTAAATTTTTTTAAAATTTCTTTTTTTGATGTAGTAGTAAATTACTTATCGGGGGTTGGAACACAGCACTACTTAGATACGGCCGACGATGCCTAAACTCGCAATAGAATATATAAACCATGAATATTATAATACTTACATTTAATTATATTTTTGTTAACAGTCCACGTTATGCAACGAAAAAACATGCCTTGGCAGTTTGATGGCAATACCAGGTCGCGGAGACGTGCCGAGGGAGCCCGAAGAAGTCCTAAACGATGCCAAGGATTTCCTTGGACAGTACTTCGCTTCAATACGAAGGTAAGTTGCGAAGTTTTTGTTACAAATCTGTATTTACAGAACATTTTTTTGACTGAATGAACGATAAGATCGTGTTAAAAATATTACTGGCTCGCTCTAATAGTAGCTATAGACAATCTAATCAACGGGTCGTAAGTTCGATTTTCACCGAGTCCGACATGTTTTTACAATCTATGATTTTTCTGAAACATGTTAGACTTCGTCTGGTAATCTGAATATTAAATGAATGTCGAAAATATCGTCCAGGTCACGAACACCGTCCACAGATTTTAAAGAAGTTTAATCGCGTTTCAGTTTCAGTGTGTGTATTTCCGAATATCGAAAGCCATAATACGTCGCCAGCGCATATAAGACTATAGCTAGGTTATTTCACACGTCTGTTCTTCTCTGTCATAAAAATTATTTGAAAAGATGATCGCAGTTATTTGAAACTTAATAGAGTTAATTTCGAAATTCGAACTTTAAAAAAGAGGGGAGCTAAGTTTGGGACAGCGTGATTTTTTGTTGTAATCTATCTTTGTATTAACGTGATATTATTCCGTTAAAAAAGTTTGAAACTCTTCAAGTAGAAAATATATCGTAATGGTTACGTAGCAGCGCGGCGCGAATGTTAATACAAAACGCGAAGGTATAGAAAATTTCGTACGTTTTGTTTTTAACATACTGTAACAACAACGTGACGAAATAATGTAAGCATAACAAAACTGGAAGTGTTCCACCCAATATTAGAAGAAGGCACAAGGAAGTGTTGTATATTCCTTATTTGCTGAGTCATAACAAAATAAACAACTTATTATTACATTACACAACACTCAGCCATATAACATCTAAAAAAAGATGTGTTGTCGACGTATTTTGGCTTTGGATATTCGGAAATAGACAGACTGAAAGTGAAACGCTAGTAAAGTTTATGGCTCTTTCGTGTGTTTGGTGGTTCGTGACCCGGACGCAATTTCGATATTTCTACCGCCCACTTAATATCAGACGAAAACATGTTTTAGAAAAATTATAAATTGATTAGAAAAATGTTGGACCCGATAGGGATGGACCCACGACCCCGTTGATTATTAGCCTTACACATCGCTACCACCAACGACCCCGTGAAAATTTTTAGCAAAACAGACTTCCATAAATTATTATTTTACCAAAAAAATTATATTTTGATAAAATACCTTTAATTTGAAACTCAATTGTAGAGCGAACACTCCTGCGCATGAGGCTCGTTGGAAAGCTGTGCAGGAAGAAGTTGCAAAATCAGGAACATACCAGTTAACCACCACTGAGCTGGTCTTTGGAGCTAAATTGGCTTGGAGGAACGCTAGCCGATGCATTGGGAGGATACAGTGGTCAAAGTTACAGGTATGTTATCTTTAAATAAACACTTGAGTTTTACACGAGTGGTATAAATTAATTTAACACCTCGACGGTTTAAAACGCGTGCCATATAAGGTAACTAATTTTTAATGTGGCGTAAAGCAGTTTGGAGTTGTTGTATAGATGATTTATAGATAGAGATTATAGATCTTTCATTCTGTAAATAATCCTAACGGGATGCAGTTTTTAACTGAATTACTAATATAGATCGTGTTTTAAGCTAGACGATAAATGAAACGAATCGTCTGGTCATTTATATAAGTTTAACTAATATATTTCGCGTTTTAAACCGTCAAAAGTGCTTTTTAAATGTTTGTGTTTCAATCACTCGTGCAAAGCTGTAAAGTAGACCAAAATATATTTTACTGTAATCAATGTTATGTATTCTATAGAGTCTATACTTGGTAACAAATTTACATATCAGATTTTTTACATCACTGTTTTAAATTCTGCATTCACTAAAGCATATGAAACAGACTCGCGATCATTAAGGAAGTAATAAATTCTTGTATCGAGCTTTTTCAATAGTAGTCGTAACATTTTTTCGTTCTATTGTTGAAAGCTGAAAAAGAATTTTCACTATTGTTACTGACGAATGTCTGTTGAATCATTAAGCAAGTAAACACTTGCGAGGTTTGAGAGCTTTTCCCTTTTCTTAACTGAAAAAAGCAAAGTATATATGTGACAAGGTTTTGAATAATCTGTGCTATTTACTTTTATACACACTAGCTGTGTCAGCGACTTCGTCCACGTAGAATAGTTATTTAAGCTGTTACCCACGACGTCGGCCTCGTCCCTTCGCGTTGTTCTTGAACTTTAACATAGCAGGCGCGAACTTATTTTAGATCATTTAAAGAAAAACATATTGTACATAGTTCTCATACGTTACTTAAAGATATAGTCATTAAAAAAATTATTAAACTTATTTTATATTATATCAAAGCCGAAACCTATTCTAAGATAAAATAAGTCAACTAATATTTCACGTTTTAAATCGTTAATATTGTATTGAAGTAAGTCGGATCACGCCCGTACCTAGAACAGCACGCTAATTTAGTGGCGGTGATATTTAAAGCCCATTAAACCGCACTGGTGCAACATGGTGGGTTCTTAAAATGTTCTACGCTAGAGATTAACACGTTCCGTGCGGCACAGATTTATCTATACATTCCATTACTGCGTTACGGGTCATTTTAAACCTTGTACTATACAAGAAATTTTGGCGGCACGAGGCATATTAAACGCTTAGTAGCTGCGGTGGCCAGGCACCGACAAGGAGCAAATTCACTTTTCTATTAACCATATAAAGAGTAGTTAGAATATTTGAAAATTACGTGTGTCCACCCAAGTGTTTCTTTGTAAAAGCTTCAATGATTTGTTCCACAAATATTCTCTTGGGCATTTTATTCCTGTCATTATTAATTGAATTATACGCAATCCAGCCGTTAATAAGGGCTGTGCCAAATATTAGCTTCATTATAACTTTTCTCCACCACTTAATTTCTTTCTATAATGATTTATAATAGGAAGACATTTGGTCACTATAATAGCAAGAACCTTTTTTTGTTTCATTGTACATTACTACTTTGCTGATAATTATTTATTTTGACAGATAAACGTAGGTATTTATAATATAGGTATTTGGGACTGATCTGTTTTTGAAATATCTTCCTATATTCTGATCTTGTTTCAAGTTCACCACCCGGTTTTTCGGGTCCGATCGGTGTCATTTTGTCGCGTGCGCAGCCTTTAATGCGTTGCACAACACTAACCGCGTGAAGCTAGCGTAAGGTGCGGAACGAGGTGCGCGGGAGTAAGAGGTGTTCGCAACCTCGTTCCGCACTGTGTTAGTAAATTATTTGTTCAGGGCGGCACGAGGTCTAACAAACCCGGCATTAAAGTGGATGTACCGTAGAACTAGGAATGAAGAGCACATCATAAATATATAGTTATCACTCTTCTACTCTGAACCAAAAGAAGTTATCCTCTCACAAAGAGAAGTTATGCCTCTCGCACAAAAGAGAAGTTTATTTTTTTGCTTACAGCTACAAAGACGAGACACGGACAGGGTGTTTTAAGCCCTGTTTCGCAGTGAACGTGTTAATAGGTTGAAACGACTGCGACGAATGTATTGATAAGTAATTAAATAGTGATTTTAAGCTTGTTCCGATAAGCCTAAGCCCCGCTTTGAATGGAAAACCGAATTTCCTTTAAATTTTCATTTGACAGATACAAATGTATCATTAGTAAAAAGATTAACGATCCAGGCTTATCGTGGGCCTACATAAGTTGGTTAAGTGCTAGCAAGGGTGTCAAAAAAATACTGTCTGTGGTTTACCCGAGTAGTACACATTTAAATAAAACACTTTAATGGGTTAAAATGCGTTATATATTAGTAAAATTATTAAGTCTCCCCTACCACGGCTTCTCTAACATCCGAAACGTCGAACGAAGGTAAAAATAATTTTCAAATAAGCTTAACTAAAATATATCGCGTTTTAAACGGTCAAAGTGTTTTATTTAAAAGGGTGTCAAATAGTAAATAAATTTCTTAAAATTTTAGAACTAACTGAATAGTTTCAATTTATGTATTTATGCTTTATATCATTTTGGTTTTTATTTTTACTTAATTTTTATTAATGAAGCGTGTTAAATACTGTCTGTAGTTTACATGAGGAGTACACATTTAAACAAAACGCTTAAACGGTTATAAACGCGAAACATATTAACCAATATATAGCGCGTCTTATACCGTTACAGTGTTTTATTTAAATTAAACTTGTTGCTTTGCATTGCGTTAAGCGCAAGAGATCTTGGACTCGAATCCCGGGGAAGCAATAGATTGTTTCGGACGGGCAGGGCACAGAAATCTGATCAAAACTTTCCAAAAAAACCGATCAGAGTTACAACACAAAGTGTTTGCGACCATGACCACAGGGGGAGAACGGTAAGTAATTTTTTATAGTTTATGGTTCCGTACCGTAGTTAATAGTCACTTCTTACCCCCCCCGGGGCCACTGAAATCCGACGGTTCACCACTACATTTAGGTGGTGATGTATAAACCGAGTGTTATCTCCCTTTTCTTTTATTACGTATATAAATTTTAGATGTTCGTCATAATTTATATGTGCATGTGTAAAATAAGTTCGAGTGTAAGAGATCTGAAGCATACGGGGCTGGTACAAAATTATATTTGTTTGTCATCATTCATCATATAAAATTACTAATAATTATTTATTTTACAACATTAACTGTTGTAAGATATAATTAAATGTAAAAATAAGCCGGATGAAGTTATGCTTTATAAAATTATGAAGAATAGAAATGAAAGTAACAAATGTGTAGCAACATTAAACATTAGGTTCTTATATAACTGAGTTTTATATGAGTCACTGAAAAGTGGAGAAAATTGCATTCTTTAGGGACGTGAATAACCGACACAATTTGTGTACATGACGGGTGTAGTGTACGATTTTATATTTCCTATCTGCGGTGGGTTGTTAGAAGGTTGGTTTTACGATTTTAAATTTGAAATCACATCACGTCTGCCCCAACTCCCGCAGAACTACAGCTGACTGTCGTAACAAATAAATTAGATGACAAGCAATTGTAGGTTTCTGAATTAACAATCATTAGTGAAAAAATGTTATTGTTTAATTTCATATAAGTAAATTTTAAATAAAACACTTTAAACGGTTTAAAACGCGAAATATATCAGTTAACTTGTTTTACAACTTTTGAGATGCTTTGCAACACCCCTAGTCACGATATACAGGTTGACGAATATTTTTTTTCGGATATTGCCGGATAGAAAAGTATTTTTTTTTTATTTTGAATACTGTTACTAGTTATACCTACATACATAAAGTTGCTTTAATTAACTAGCGGTTTCGATTGCTTTATTATAGATATCCAAACCGTGATTACAAAATCTCACCAAATATAAACAAGAAGGCAATATCGCGAGGAAAATCAATTATGTCGGTTCTTACTGTTTGAAACTACGAGTAGGGCAAAATGAATTTTCTGGCTCTAATGAGAAAACTCTCATTTGACGCCAGGACACAAAAAACGAACATGGGTGGAGTTGAAGCCATCCATTTGGTGAGCCGAAAACGAACCGGATGTTATAGTACATAGCAGTTCATATAACGGTCAGAATATTGTTTTAAAATGTCACCCCCCACCCTTTTATGAATTGATTACAAC
Source organism: Leptosia nina (assembly GCA_963661955.1). Taxonomy (NCBI): domain Eukaryota; kingdom Metazoa; phylum Arthropoda; class Insecta; order Lepidoptera; family Pieridae; genus Leptosia; species Leptosia nina. The sequence continues at coordinate 25,269 of CAVLEF010000282.1, forward strand.
GCGTGCTTGTGAAATGCTCTTGGTTTGTGCACCACCTAAGAACATTGGTGGAGCACCGGTTTTCAAATTCGGAGGCCTACTAGGAGCTTCTCCTGGGGGTAGGAAGTGACTATTAATTACAGAACCACACACAAAAAATTTAAAATCTTCTTAGATTGAAAAATAAAATTACGGTACGGGCAAGACTTCAACCGGCGTTCGCGTTTCTTCCGTTCGCGTTCCTGTAACCAATGACACTAATTAGTGTCAGATATTTTTCATTTATATAATGCCTTCATACTTCTGAAAAATTACCCCGCATCCGGGTGAGCCTCTATCCTCCAGAAAACGTTCGTTTAATATTATTATGAATAAGAATTAATAATAAAAAATATATACCCGTATATACATTTATTTCCCGGGAAACAATCGATTTTTTCGTCGTGGAGGGCACGTCTTATCAACTACTTGCCTGTAAATAAGATCAATAACAACGGACACAAAAATATGTTTGCCCTATGTCCCACGAGGGGAGACGGGATTACCACCTTCAAATATGATAAGGTTTCCCTTTAACATTATTTGCATTTAAACCAAACAATTTATTAAAAATCGTTACAAGCTAACTAGTATAAATTAATATATAATATTACCTAAGTAGCGAGACGATATTTGAATAATTGATAAAATTAATTAATTTCAACGTACGCAATAGTCGAAACGAATGTATATTCTTCATGCAATAAATTTTAAAGCTGATAGAATTAAGACGCGTTACGAATGTTGTAAATGCCAATTTGTAGGAGACTAAATCAATACAGAAGATTAATAAGGTCACATAGTTGTTCGCTGTCTTTCCTGTAAACAGCGGGCGACATAGGCCACTGCAAAACATAGGATATTAGTTATTAACTGCCGCGTCCTCTGTTTGCTCAGAACGGCTTAACTACGTTATGCCTACGGTTTGTGGTGTAAGAGCTAATCGCTAGGTTTTCTATATAACTAGAGATCTCAGTTACAGTTAAAAAATTATACTAAATTGAATGTGCGAATATCTAAAGCTGAAATGGGTCGACAACGCATCTTGTGTAGATGTTATATGGCGGGGATATTTCACCTCCCATTAAGTGAATCCCGTGCTTGACTATTCTCTTCTGTCAATAAAAAAAGAAATCATAATAATATTTAAATATTTAAATGTGTACTACTCGCGTAAACTATAGACAGTATTTAATCATAATAATATTTAACGAAACCCACTGACAGTTATATAAACGAACATCCTTTGCAGAGGGGGGGGATATTTGGGGGAAATGATCATCTGATTTAATAAACACTGGACTCTTAAGCATTTTCCTTAGGCATATAATAATATAGTATGTAAATAAGCAATGTATGTAAATAGTAATGTAATGCATTTAGCAAGTTCGTATGTAAAACCAGATATTTTATATTCTAAGTTCGTTATCATTATGAATTCATTAACACTTACCCCGAAACAGTACAACAAGATCACAGGAAATTTTCATAAAGTTGTACGTAGTTAGAAACAAAAAAAAAATATATTTTAGCACTTATTTATTACGTCGTCTGAATACATTTACGTCGTAAATTAGCATTCTTAAGTTATGACGCAAATATATTCAACAGATTTTTTATTACGTCACATTTTAATTAAATGTACGCTGACAAAATGTATCCAATATGTTACACGTCGGTAAGTATTATCTGTAGTTTGCGCGAGCACGAACATTTAAATAAAACACCTTTAACCGTTTAAAACGCGAAATATAGTAAATAATTTACAAGGTAATTAATTACATTTATTTACAAACGTCAGCCTGCAGTTAAAATAAGTTAACTAATATATTTCGCGCATTTTTAACAGTTTTATTTAAATGTAAAAAAGACCAGCCGAGTTCAGAAAAGTTATAAATGATTATAGTAAAATGTCGGTTTCGTAAATTAAAAACCGATTATAAAAAAAAAACCGATTCGGACAGGACTTGAACCAGCATCGTCAGCGTTCCGCGATGTTGCTCTAACCAAGCTTCTCTAACCAACACAAAAATATTTTTTCAGTTCGGACTAGTAGTTTCTGAGTGCGTTCAAAGAAATAAACTCTCCAGCTTTATAATTAGTATATATTGATCAAACAACCTCAATATTTAAAATCACTTTTATGAGAGTCCGATGTTGGTTTCGGTTGGAATTAAATCCACGACCCGTTTAGCAATAAATTGCTGCCATTAGACCTGGCTCAAAAGCCTTCGTCGCAGTATTACCAAACATAAAATAACATTGCATTTGTAAACCCTGACTTCTTCATTTGAATAAATTAATTCAGCATTATAAGTCCATTAACTGACTTAACTCAATTCCGAACACTTAAATCTTCAATTATCGGAAAGTGTGGCGCCATTCAAAGCGCTAAATCGCAATATTTTTCTAATTAAGTCACTTGATTGAGTAGCGGCCGACGTAACGACGTTTAAGACTTTACGCTCCCATCCCGTTGCGCCGAAAAGGACTTAGGAGCATTACCGGGACTGAATTTAAGTCAGCCGATGTACAGAATACATTTCGTAATTAAACTGATTGCTTCAGTTAATCAGAATGAGAACCGCTTCGCAGATTCTCGTGAAATGATTTACTTTACAAATTTATTCGTACGCTCCTATACTTTTTGTTAAGGTCGCCCCGCGTATTATAAAGAACAATGGGTGTGGTATTTTAAATTCATCAAGTGTAAGCTTGTTCAGGATGTTAGGATGGTATTTACTTAATTTTATGTGCTCGAGTACTTTCTTTTGTTTAGATTTTGTGAATTATTATTTTTCTGGTTTTAATTAAAGTTGTTAATTTCATGAGGATTGAGTGGCTGATAAAACACAAGCTGATCCCACAACCGTTGTCGTGGAAAGATTGAAATGTTTGAAAACATTAATATTTTTCACATGTTATTGCACATGAAGGCACTATATAATTTAAAAATCGAAAATAAATTGAAAAAATTTGAGCTACCGAGTCTAGACTCGGTAGCTCAATTGGTAGAGCAACAGCACGGAAAGCTGACGATGCCGGTTCAAGTCCTGCCCGAGTCGAAAATTTTTTCAATTTATTTTCGATTTTTAAGATTGAAATGGTTATGTTGATAAAACTCTAAGAAATAATTGGTATTAATGCGTTAATATCAATAAAATTTAATTACCATAAAAACGGATCTTGCGAGAAATTAAAGTAGACATATACTATCGAGACATTTTTTGATCATTGAAAGGTTCATTTTTTTGGTTTCTTGAACCGTTTTTGCGTGTTGGTTGCTGATGTTATTCAAAAGCACAAATGCCCTTTTTTTCAAAGTAATAGTTTTAAAGATTAGCGCTTTTAAATAAACAAACAAATAAACTATTCAGCGCTATTATATTATTACAGATTTTAAGCACTTTTAAAACACATCGAAAGTTTTTTCACGAACGGGGTAACTAGCATCTTTCGCGATCCGTGCTGCTGCTCTTACCAATCGAGCTACCGTGTTCTACTTCATTACTACAAGATGTACACGACTTATCTGGAAAAGAGATGCGGCTAAGGAGAAGTCCCACACTGTCATCGTCAATCTGCAACCCTTTGATATCACGAAATATTAGTTACCTAAATACTGGGTTTAAGGTTTTTTCCTAGGGTTCGCTCAAAGAACCGTAGCGGGCTGGTGGTGTGGATTGTGGTTGTGGTTGTCGTACCATTCACCCCACTCACCTCGTCAATATTGCCAGACTTGGGCGTGCATTAGACATTCACACTAATAGTAAGAAAGGGTTTTCGCTTGAAAGACTTGTTGTGTGCTTAGCAGTTGTGTCGATTTTTTTCAATCTATTTGAATGATCTGATTTATTAATCATATGTATTAATATGTGTGTGTGAGACATCAATAACATGTGAAAAATATTACTTTTCAAATTAACTAATCTAATTTTCCAGTAGACGCATACATTTTCCATATTAATATATTAATGTTATTTCTATGCAGATGCTAGAAATGTGGGTTTTGCGTTCATTATTATCGTTAGCAGAAAATACAAAGTAAACAGACCGTTGCAATTGAAAATTGAACATTCAACGTTACAGCGTGAATTGTAAATTACCCCGTTCCTAACAGCTTTATGGTCTAACCGAGAAGAAACTGGCTAAGATATATGTTTTAAGATATTTTCAACCAATTAAAATATTGGTAACTAGCCGTGTCAGTGACTTCGTCCGCCTAGAATAGCTATTTGAGGTGTACCTACAACGTTGTCCACGTCCCGTCGTTCTTGAAAGGTAATCTTAAAAGATAAACATATACTACCGCAGATATATTTTTAGTATCTAGTATTGTATAGTATTTTTATCATGTAAAGAGAGAACATTTTTTCATATATACTTTTTGGGTATCTTGAACCGTTTAAATAAAACACTTTAACGGTTTAAAACGCGTTATATTATTTAAACTAATTTGAAAATGATATTTAACTTCGGCCCGCGGTTTCGGATGCTTTGCAGCAGCCGTGGTCACGGGGAGACTAAAGTTGGAGGATGTCTCTGACGTCAAAGTAAAAAATTGCTACGCTAGCGCCATCTGTTCCGTCGAAGTTGGCGAAACTGGCCGGGTCCTTGCAGAATTGACTAACGGTGTCTTCGCGTTTGCCGGTATGCTGTTTATTGGAATCCGGAGTTTTTAATATGGTATCCCAAGTGTTTGATAACTTGAGGCCGTCCTCCCTATTGAATATTCAATTCAATTCAATTGGCTCGTTACTTGGATATGTTTACAAATATTTATCATTCTACAGTTTGTGAGAACAAGTTTTAAAATAGCAAGAGGGGTCCATCGGTCCTAATCATCATCACTACTTGCAACAAGCACTAGAGCTCTTAAATGATTTTCTTATTTCAGAAGGGATCTGCTTATCTGTATATCCAATGTTAATATTTGAATGTGAATCTCTTTCTTTTTAAATAAATTTCTATCTCTCTCTAGGTTTTCGACTGCCGGCAAGTGACAACGACAAGTGGCATGTTTGAAGCGCTGTGCAACCACATTAAGTATAGCACAAATAAAGGAAATATTAGGTAATAATTGCCTATAAGTATTAATATAAAAGTTTTATAAAAAATGGGATGTTGAAGTGTTACATCACTTGCGTATTAATCTTAGCCCATTTTTTGCGTGAGATTTGCATGTTGCAAGGCTCTAACTAATTGAGCTAACGTGCAGGACACGGTAGCTCAATTAGTTAGAGCCGGTTCAAGTCTTCCTGTGTCGTAATTTTTTTTCAATCTAAAATCGATTTTTGAATTAAGATTTAATTATATTTTATAATCTAAATTCTGTATCTGTATCGTACCAGCATACTCGTCGTAGACCAACACAAGTTCTAGACGAACTTTATAAGACTAGATAAGACTATCAACTTCGTACAAATCGCTAACTACAAACTGTCGAGACTTTAGTCCTAAAAGATCCGTCTTTACTAGATATTAGAATATACTTGTTTTCATTTAAAGAACTATATATGTAAGTTAAAATGTATTGCACGTTTTCTTCCATTCTTGATGACTTTTACTCTTTTATTCTTAATTTGATTTTTTTCTTAGCAAAGGTTGCTTGAAAAAGATTGCCTTAGCCGTTAAGGCCGCCATTGCACTGACTCTTAAATGTTAACTATTAATTTAGTATTACTATGTTTGTATTTTATTTGTTTGTGCAATAACGTTTTTTACTATTATTAAGTAATCCACTCGACTTTTATCAGGCTATTTGATTGTAATGCCTTAAAATGTCGTGAAACTGACGGCAATATTGACTGATAGCTTTATAATTTTGTTAGGTAATAAAGTTGTATGGACAGCTCATTTCTTCTAAAAAAAATAATTAGTTAATTTTACAGAGAAAAGCCATCGGTATTAACTAATTCCAACAAGCACTTTTACTGGCTCTAATAACAATTTCTCACAGGTCAGCAATAACACTATTCCCTCAAAGGACAGATGGAAAACACGATTACAGAATATGGAACAGTCAGCTCATCAGTTACGCAGGATATAGGCAGCCAGATGGTACAGTTCTTGGCGACCCCATGCACTGTGAATTTACAGAGGTGAGATACGAAATATTTTTATGTTAGAAGAGGACAGGGAAACATGGAGTGCACTTGATGGTAGGTGAAATACCCCAGCCATATAACATTCAAACAAGATGCGCTGTCGGCCTATTTTGGCTTTGGACATTAGGAAATCTACAGACTGAAACCGAAACGCGACTAAACTTCACGGTTTTAATAAATCCAGACTTCCAGACGAAGTCTCATACTGTCTATAGTTTACGGAAGTAGTACACAGTTAAGTAAAACCTTTAACGGTTAAATGGAATTTTAACTTATTGCATACCGTCGGGCAGAGTTACCAGATTTCCAACGAAGATCTAACATGTTTCAGAAGAATTATAAATAGATTAGATAAATATTGGGCCGATGGAGATTGAACTTACGAACTTGTTGGTTATTAACCATACATTGCTACCGACGAGGCTAATAAACGGTGGTCGCTAGTGACCACCTCTTTAAATAGCTGTGGGTTTGAATCCTAAAGAAAAATGATAGTTTTTGTTGAGCTGGGCACTAAACTAAAAACAACGTAAAAATAGACATCAAACGCGTCTATAGAGAGAACTTTCCTATGGAAAAAGATGATTTTACTTTAAACGTGAATTTTAGAAAGATTTAACGGCAAGGAAACTCGACTCCGAGTTCCTCATACATAAAAGTCAAAGTTCTTTCAAATCTGAATTCTTTCGATTTGAATTCAGAATTTCGTAACAAATACACTTGTATAGCGTAACTTTGCCGAAAATATTGTCCCGATATTGATTACGAATGATCAATCTATTTTGACAGATTGACAACATGACCACCTGCACATAGCTATCCGTTACCAAAAAGAGACTGTCTTCAACCGTAGCTCAGTTGTCTATGTTGCCTAGCATTTAAGCACGAGATATCCTAAATACAAATCCCGGAGAAACAATAAATTGATTTAAAAATCGATTATAAAAATTTACAACACGGACAGAATTTGAACCGGCAGCGTTCCGTGCTGTTGCTCTATTCAATTGAGCTGGCCGATCCCCACACTACCCCCCCCGCACCAATATATATAATTTTGTGGAAATAATGGATATTTAAATATTAAAAGATAAACTGTTTCAGTTATGTTTAAAACTTGGCTGGAAACCAACAAAGACAGCGTGGGACATTCTGCCCCTGGTACTGTCTGCGAACGGGAAAGATCCAGACTATTTCGAGATACCGAGAGAACTTGTTATGGAGATTCACATGACGCATCCTTTGTGAGTATTTTATTCTACATTTTTTTATTTAATGTACTTTTATTTTGGAATGCAACCTACAAAGGTACGTGTGAGGACTTTGCCAAACTATCCCCCTATAAAACGTTGCCAGTAGTGTACTTTACTTTACTTTACTCCGCTCCAGCGACCCAAAGTGGGTCTTGGCCTTCACAACAAGAGAACGCCACTTCCCCATCCTCGTCACGGTTCGCCACTCGGAGACACCAGTTCCACCAGGTCAAGCTCAACGGCGTCTTTCCAGCGGTATTTGGGCCGGCCAACGGGTCGGCGGCCGTTCGGGATTCCGAGATACGCCTTCTTGACGCTTCGGTGCTCTTCCATTCTTTCGACGTGGCCGGTCAGCGAGTCTTTGAGCTCGAGCTTCTCCCATGATGTTAGGGGCGGCAAACAGCTTTTTCGATCTCCTCGTTCTTTCGCGGCCGCCAGCTACCGTCTTCCTTCTGTGTCGGTCCCAAATCTTCCGCAGTATTTTGCGTTCTGTCACTAAAAGCTTTTCCTCATCTTTGAGTGTTAGCGTCCACGTTTCGCAGCCGTATAGAAGGATCGGTCTAATGACTGTTTTATAAATCTTTATCTTTGTAGTCCTGGTCAGCAATTTAGACACTAACACCTTGTGGAGAGCCGCACTACAACGGAGGGCGTTTTGAATTCGGATGTCTATTTCCTCAGCCCGTGTATTTGTGTCCGTTATAGTGCATCCGAGGTACTTAAATTTAGCCGCCTTAAAACTTCATATCTCCAATTCGAAGAGTCATCGCGTTTCTGTCTTGTACAGCTTTTTATAGCGCTTCATGTGGAGATATTCAGTTTTCTCGCAGTTGATTCTGAGACCTATTCTTGCAGCTTCGGTGGCGAGAGTTTGTGCAGACAGCTCCACCTCCTCGTTTCGTTTGCCCCTAGGGGAGGGCCAAGTCCCATCCGCATATCCAATTATATATATATCATCGCATAATCAATATTGCCAGTAGTGTAAGCATTTAAATTATATTATATTGTATAGCTTATTAAAAGCAGATCTAACTTCGATATAAGCAGGAGAAGGTACATAGTTAAAATAAGTTAAAAAATATTTTCATGCTTCACGTTTTAAACAGTAAGAAATTTCAAATTATTACCAGTTTACTTATAGAAAAATTAAAATTGATTACATTTTAATTGCAATAATATATTATTGTAGATTTATTTAATAGTATCCGACGAATACACTGCGTGTAGTTTCCGCGAATGGTTATATACCAAAAAATGATTAAAAGTCCGTCAGTATCTTTTTCGCTGTTATAAAATTTCACGTTTAAAATCGTCGAGTGTCTTTGGTAATTAATAGAAATATAGATTTTTATTTACGTTTATGTGTTGTAAAAAAACCTTTATTTCACCTGCGTATATAACTTGGGTATGTTAAAAGGCTGTAGAGGGACAGTTTTTACACTCTTTGAACTGTGTCAAATATCACAGCGCCGAGTGTTTTCAGGAAAGCTATCCACCTAAGAGAAACAAAGACTAGGAAACGTTTTGTAGTTCAAGGCTTTGTTCCCTTAAAATGCATCGTTTTAATTAGACAGTTTCATACTTTGACTGTGGAGGACATTTTTTTGTCGGATCATATCTTATTACGTTAGATCATGGAGGACATTTTAAGTATTATCTATTTAGTACAAGTACTTATTACGACAAAACGTCGGGCCGTAGGTAAAATTGATCATAAGACATATATTTGTTTTAATAACAGGTTTAACAAGGGTTTTATATTAAAAAGGTTAAAATAATGTTTGCACAACAGATGTTGCTTAATTCGGTTGTAATATTTTGTGTGTTTGTTTGTAATCCATTACTGTACTCGTACACGGTCGTGTATGTTACAGTACGAAGGGGGTAAGCTGAAAAAAACAAAACAGATAAATAATAATTAATGAATGTAACTAGGTACACTATTAAATGTCAATGCAGTTAAAAGAAAAAGACTCGTAATTTACCAGTTCTTAAGACAAGGGCGTCGAACGAACGAGAATATCTAGCAAGGAACTCCACATCCGACATCGTTTGCGTATAATTGTTATATTGGGTATCTGAATTTGTTTTTGCGAACCACTTCATCTTTATAAACTTACTGTTACCCACGACGTCAGTCACGTCCTTTCCCGTCGTTCTTGCAAATTAATCTTAAAAGATAGACATATAGCGTCGGACGTTTTTAAATCATTTTAAGAGGATTAATTCTTTCGTAAATATTTTTTGGGTATCTCGAACCGTTCTTGCAGCGTACGGCTCGGAACCCCATGATGATGAATAATTTTCTCCGCGTTTTTCACAGTAACCCTTGTTTCTTCGCCTATTAGTCACAAGGCGATATGTTATAGCCCAAAGGCTTCCTCGATAAATGTTCTACCTAACACAAAAAGATTTTAAATTCGAACAAGTAGTTCCTGAGATAGCGCGTTCAAACAAACAAACAATCTCTTCGGCTTTATATATCTATCTGTTAAGATTAACTTGTAAGAACGACGGGACCCGAACGAGGGGTCGCGAGCGACGGGACGCGACCGATGTCTTGGGCGGCTTAAATTTATAAAGATTTGCAAAAATAAATTTGGATGCCCAAAACAACTATTCAACGCGAACGAAGTCGCTGACATATGTTATATGCCATAAACGCGTAATAAAATAAAACACTTAACGGTTTAAAACGTGAAAACTAACGTTTTCCGGATTGTACTTTAGTTATAGAATAAAAGACTTATTAAGAACCACGGATATTTCAACATTGAAAGCTTATTTCATAGATAACATAGATGGCTGTCTCTAGGGACACTCGGAGAGTGGTTCAATAGGAGAACTATAAAATTCTATAAATACTTACTGTTTGATTTGTACTCTCTAGGCTCCTCAAATATACACCGTTTGTTTAAACGGATTGTTGTTGAAATTATGACCGAATGAGTTGAATTGACCGAAAATAGCATGGGATTGACTCGATGAGAGGTGATAACCCAGCCATATAACATCTACAGAAGATGCCTGACCTATTAAAATTCATTTGTTTCGTTTCTACAAATCTATACTATTTTATAAAGCTTGAGTTTGGATGAAAAAAAGGTAATCGCAGGAACTACGGTTCGAATTGAAAAAAAAATTGTGTTGGCGTAGAGCATTTATCGAGGAAGGCGAATAGCGATGTAATTAATAGGAGGTAAAAAACAGCGGGATATGTGGAAAAAACGGGGGAAGATGACTTACCATTGTGGGTTTCCGAGGCGTACGCTGCTATAACGGTTCAAGATACACAAAAAATGTGTATTAAAGAATGATTTCTCTTTAAATTATCTATAATAAAGTCCAGAGCGCTATATGTCTATCTTTTAAGATTAACTTGCAAGAGCGATGAGACGCGATCGACGTCGTGGTTGTGGGCAAGTCTCAAAACGACGAAGTCATACAATAAGGCTTTGAAGGTTGTTTATCTGTCCAAACGCGCTTATTTCCAAAGCCATAATAGGTCGATAGCGCATCATATATCGATGTTATGTGACTGCGTTATTTTACCCTAATAGATAGCTTGTCGGTCCTCACTGTCATAAAATAATAGTTTCATTTAAATAAAACACTTTTAACGGTCTAAATCGCGAAATATATCGTTAAAAGTGTTTTTTTAACTGTTCCACCGAGTTCACAAGTTAATTTAGTATTAGATAAAAAACGGTCAAAGCCGCCTCAGATAGCTATTGTTGTCCTATATATATGTAATGTTGTTGTCTCTTTCACGCTGTCGTTTTGCGCTGGTTTAATTTTACGTTCATTTAAATGCGTATTGTTTGCAGTCTGTGAATTTCCAAACTTGTAAAAATTATCAAATGGGTCGACAGCGCATTATTCTTAGATGTTATTGGGATGGAGTATTTCACAATCTTTCAAGTGAAATCAATACTTGTCTGTTCTCTTCTGTCGATTTACGTGGTCATGGCATTTATAGGAGACCGCAGCCTAAGATATAAAATTTGTAAGCGACATAACCTACGTTAACCTCGAAATTTTATACAAAGGGATATCGACACAGCTCTATCGCCCGACCACTTACGACGCGTCTCACATTTTCCATCAAAGATTTATACCAGCATAAACACTCGTTGAATGCATTATTACGTCCAAGGAAAGGTTGGCAAATACCGTGCAGATTGCTTATCGTAAAACTTAGCTCCAGTGATCTCCAATCTGTGTTTATTGCCCATAAATCGAGCCCATTCAATAATGTTGCTCCATTGATGATGTTAACTGGTGGACGCCTTGCAAATGGTGCGATAACATTTTCATTATTTTCTTCTTAACTGTTCGACGTTTATTTCTTAAATTAGGATTTTCTTTATAAACACTAAATTATTATAAATAATGGTTCGTCCTTCGGTCTGATAAAGTGATATAAGTGAATATAAAAAAAATCTCATGATATTTTAACTAATAAATTGTAGCAGCTCTGGCACAAGAGTCAACTTCCAACCTCCAAATGGATAGTTAAAATATTTACTCCAAATATATTATAAACTAAAAGTAAGTTACTTTTTATATAACTAAAAAATATTATATAATAACACAAGAACGGCTAAGCTTAACGGTGAGAAGTTCGTAAATAGTGTTTCACTGTATATTTGTTTCACCAATATTCTTGTTAAGCATTTAACGCTTTTTATCGGTAAAGTTTAGTCGGGCCACTCGTTTCGAAGTACGTTTTCAATAAAAAAAGCATTCGGAACGTCGGGCCGCGTTTAAAATAAATTAATTTATTTCGCGGTTGAAACTGTTAAGAGTGTTTTATTTAAACATATATCCACAATACTTAAGCGACAAAGGATGTTTTTATTGTCGTCAGGATTACACAGTTATGCAATCGTTGAATGGAAAATCTATTATGTCCTTTTTGAGGTTTTTAGACGAGACCCAATTCCTATGAGATTTTTTTTTCCGTTTGTCTGTCCCACGACTCAAGCTGCCAACCTGCTCACAATAAAACGCAATTGATATTCTAACGAATTAAATATTTCTGTCACTGCAATAAGTTAAAATAGATGAACTTAAAAAGCGATCTCCATTCTCGTAACTCAATCAACAGGTACGATTGGTTCGAAGAACTCGAGCTGCGCTGGTACGCCTTGCCGGCTGTGTCGAGCATGAGATTCGATTGTGGAGGCATCGAGTTCACAGCCAACGCCTTCAACGGCTGGTACATGAGCACTGAAATTGGATGCCGAAACTTCTGTGACACTAATCGGCTGAATATGTTGGAGGTTGGTATTCGAATTGGAAATATCCACCTAGTATAGGCGTATGAGGCCGCTAGGGTCAGAGTAGCCTAACTGCAATATTGTGACTTGAGTTATTAGTTATAGGCTAATGTTAATCTACAAAAGCACAGTGACCGAAAATTGTTAACATTCATTCTTACACAAATAATAGTACAAATTCAATTTCGCCTAAGTTAACGGCGCGTTTTTAATTTCCTTATTGACAATCATGTTTTTTATTATTAGGCTCTAGTATTCTCATATGATTAGTTCGACCGTTCATGGCTATAAATTTTTGTACTACTCAGACTACTAAACAAACAGCAATAGAAAGTTGATGGTATAAAACTGGTATTAAATTTTTTTATTATTCTTCACGTGTGAAAAAAATTACGACACTGGTGGGACTTAAACCGGACTAAGTCGATAAAGGATCGAGCAGCAGCGCGGAATGGTGTAGATACACCATGTGAATGGTAGCTCAATGGGTTATAGCCACAGCACGGAATGTTGTGAACGCCGGATCAAGTCCTGCCCGTATCATAATTGATTAATATTCAAAATGCAACTAATATTATTTTATAATTTTCTTTACCAGAAAGTGGCTGAAAAAATGGGCTTGGACACAAGGACTCCAGTCAATCTGTGGAAGGACAAAGCCTTGGTGGAGGTGAACGTGGCTGTTCTGCACAGCTTTCAGCAGCAAAACGCGACCATTGTTGACCATCATACGGCGTCTGAGAGCTTCATTAAACACTTGGATAATGAAAATAGACTACGGTTAGTGAAGTATTTATTTTAACACGTTCTCTGCCGAGAGAAAAAATGCACTTTCCCGTTCAAGCCGTGTCGGTCAGTGATGGTTGACATCAAGAGTTTCCATTTGAGCCGCGTCGGTCAGTGATGACCGCGTTCAACAAGGATTTTCGTTTCGTTCTTACAGACCGTTGGTAAATGTTATCAAACTAAATCCTATATTCAGATTCTATATTAATACCATTCTGAACACTTTTAACGGTTTTAACTTGGTGGACGCGGGCTGTAGTTAAATTAAATTGTAAATAAGTTGATTAATTTTAAACCGTAAAGTGTTTATTTATTTGTGTACTACCCGCGTAACAGTAAGTACTGTTTTTAGTGTCTTATTTTCAGTTGTGTTTTAAGTTTTTATTATGTGAGACCCATTATTATTAAAGTAACAAACTCTACAAAACTATACCGGGCAATATAATACTTAGAGACCATTGGATAGTAGGGTCTAAGCTCCGCCATATTCATCTTTAAGGATACATTAGTGAAAATATGATAAAAAATAAGCGTTTTCACCTGTGGGGGGCATGGGGCGACCGCACTTCTGTCTGCGTTTCGATGTTTGATTAAAAATGGCTTGGAGGAAACAAACTTAAACTAATAAAATTATTACTGACCGCTGCCGTAAAAATTGACTTTGAAAGAGCTATCTCAATCATAAGAAAAATACCTTTCGAAAAGTTCCAAAACTTTAAGGTAATGTTCATAACAGCCCAATGATTTAAGTATTTAAATAAAAGCGCCGATTTTTACATAAATCACTGAAACTTCGAGGGTTGAGACAAAACAACATGCTACAAAAAGTTATAAAAGTTCCGACAGTTTTAGAATGGAATTCTGTAGAAAGAAAAAACGCTTTGGGCTCCGGCAGTTTGTAACTCGATTCAAAAGTTAAGGCTATAAATTGTTTTAATATCTACGTATGTGAATTAGCGTCATCTATACTAATATTATAAAGAAGCGGTTATATGAGAACTACTATTCGGAATTGAAAAATATTTTTGTCTAGAATAGACCAAATGTAAGATTGAATTTAAGGAAATTACAAAAAAAATAGCGAAAAATGGCGGCCTTATCGCTAATAATCGATTACTTCCAGGCAACCTTGAAGATGATTATCTACAATAATAATTGATATCAAGGGTAACACAAGAGTAGAATAGGAACCAAGGAAAAAAATCAGCAAAAATGTGTAAAAACGGGGAATAATTCATCTTTGAGGGCTAATGTGTCCGTTTCGAAAGCGGTTAAAAAAATGAAAACGTGCTCCAAGTTAGGTTCTCTGTGGCATCGATATTTTAATTAATATATTATCTTATTGGATCTATTCGTTAATTCTTGTATCATTAATAAACTTACTTATAGTAAATATTTGAATATATGATAAAAACACATGTTTATGTAGGTACATTAATTTGTGCGAAAACTGTTTTTCAACAGCCGCGGTCACCGGTAGCTTAAGAAGACGTATACTTTTCTTAAAAGTAAACTCAAAATAGCTTTATCACAATGCGTCCAAATAGCGTTAATAATACATACAAAGGACAATGCATATAGGTAGTACATATAGGATTTAATTACGATAAAACTCACAGTGTCTAAAACATAAATAATTCACAGATAACGCCAACTAGATCATATATGATGGAATTGTAACGTAGATTTATTGCCACAGACTATAGCAATATGTAATCATGGTGCGCTTTGAATAATCTTAGATACGAGATAACGTAATTGTTTTGCATTGTTTGTGTGGAATAGTCGATGGACCACAGAATATTAAGATTCACGGAACTGGTTGAGCTGGCCTACAATTGCTCATTAGTTGATCTATTGTGACTACAGAGGTAGGGTCTTTTCCGTCATCTATATGAAATCGTTCTACTTACTACTGATGTATTGTTTAAATAAAACTCTTTTAACGGTTTAAACGCGAAGTATATCAGTTAACATATTTACAATTTGTTTTAGCTACAAAGCACCTGCAACGTCGGGCCGTAGTAAAAATGATAAGTAATTAAATTGAATCACAAATTTACATTTTAAATTGTTAAAAGTGTTCCATTTAAATTTCTACTATTTGCGTATCTAACGTACAATATTTGTTATATAATTTCTAACAAGGAGCAAATAATCTAAAGAAGTATTTCGCGATTATAAAATTAATGACACGGGTAGAACTCGAACTGGCACCATGCTTTGTCGTGTTTGTGTTGTTAACAGTCCGTTGTCGTACCTTGGCATCTCATTTAGAACATATTTTTCATTTGCAGTGCGGCTCTATTTACACAAAAGGACTATTTAAAACGAGATCTGTTATAAATTAATTTGAATACAACCGCGTGTGTTTCTTGACAAGCAAGCAAGAAATACCTTAATAGACAAATATGAACCCGAAGCTGACTTCACAAGATTTATATAAGAATTTCAAAACAAGTATAGATAAATAAACAATGTAATTAAACTATCAACACATTCGAAACTTGTAAACACGATCTCGTATGTGCAGAGCGAACCGTGTGAAACGTCTGACTTCAGAATTTTTGGGTATCACAATATGCCAATAAATTATCGATAATGTTCACTGAATTAAAAATTGACCTAAATAAGGCTGAACGTAAACATTGTTTAAATAAAATACTTTAACGGTTTAAAACGCGATATATTAGTTAAACTTATTTGAAAAGTATAATTTCGGCCCGACGTTATGGGCCGTTTTTTCGATTTCCACCGAGTCCAGTATGTTTCTGAAATTGTTCGACAGCACATTTATTTTATTGTAGACTTTACTAGAAAATATCACTTTTCTTTCATTAAATCCATGCTCGCATGTCCTTCTCCATAAAAACCCCATTAAGATAACAGTTTCATTGTAAGCTGTTCTTTGTGTAGCATATAAAGGGTTACATTTAATTTAATTTCTTTGATACAGCTCTGGCTGTCCAGCTGATTGGATATGGATTGTGCCACCAATGTCCTCTTCAATCACTCCGGTGTTTCATCAAGAGATGGCGTTATATTATTTGAGACCTTCTTATGAATACCAGGTAATTATTAGACTTCTTGGTCCCTTCGAACCCCTAGCCGTTATTAAAGAGATGACTTACTAAAGCCCACGGGTGAGATGTTCGCCAGAACATATTATTTTCTCGAACCCGAAGGTGATACTTTAAAACGTCCAATATAATAATGGATTTCTAGAATTCTGTCTCATAAATATTGCCCCAATTGACCATGACAGTTTAAAGTGATAATTTTACAGAAGAAATGAAAGGTTGTCTTTCAGAAACTATTGTAATAGTGAGAAAATTTCTTTTAAACCGAAGTACTAAAAATGTTCATCATAAACCACTCATCTAAGAGATAAGACACAGATTAACATTGCACCTTCATACATGTACCTGCGGACGAAAGCTTCTCCCTGCATCGGGATTTACCAGGCTTACGAAAGTGTACAACAGCTGAGAAATTGCAGGAGCCGGCATGGAAAACGCATCAATGGCAGAAGTCAAAGCCGATTACCGGGAAGCGGCCTATCAATAGAAAGTTCCACTTTAAGCAGATCGCGCGCGCCGTCAAGTTCACCTCAAAACTGTTTGGTCGGGCGCTCTCTAAGAGGATTAAGGCGACGGTCTTGTATGCCACGGAGACTGGCAAGTCGGAGCAATACGCGAAGGAGCTGGGAGTTATATTTGGACACGCGTTTAATGCTCAGGTAAGGGAATCAGCAGGGGCTGGTTCAATTGTACTGTCTGTAGGTTACGAGAGTAATACACATTGAAATAAAACGGTTTCAAATGCAATATTTATTAGTTAAACTTATTTTAATATCATTTTAATTACGGCCCGATGTTTCGCATGCTTTGTAGCAGCCAAATACCAACTTCGGCGGAACAGATGGCGTGACGGTAGCAGCTTTTACTTTGACGTCAGAGACACCCTCCATCTTTAGTCTTCCCGCGACCACGCCTGCTGCAAAGCATCTGAAACGTAGAACCGTAGTTAAAATCATTTTCAAATAAGTTTAACTCATAAATATAGCGTTTAAAGTGTTTTATTAAAATGGTTCAGTGATACCGACATATGACCGATAACCAATATACACGACATATCGTTAATATATATACTTGGATGCATATAGTTTAAATTTTTGTGCATATTTTAACCTCGGCTTAAGGAATCTGGACGTTGAGTGGATCGTAGAAATATTTCAATTCCATCTAGCTTACGAGCCAAGGTCCATATATTGGAGGCTATGTGCGTTCCGGTTTCGACTTCGAAATTTCGAAACCCAAAACAGGTCAACATGCATCACGTTTGTTATATGGCTGAGGTATATACATACCGTCAAGTCCCTCTGTCACAACATAAACTATCAAGAAACTCTTCGATACAGTGTTAAACATATTCTTATAGACTATGATTAGAATGTATTAAGAGAACAAAGAAATTTATATCTTCCCCTTACAGGTGCATTGTATGATGGATTATGACATCACATGTATTGAGCACGAAGCCCTATTGTTAGTGGTTACTTCTACTTTTGGTAATGGCGACCCCCCGGAGAATGGTGTGGTAAGTAATTAAAAACAACACAGAACAAACAGACTTTTGTTTATCTATTCATATATTTTTTATCTATTCGTTGTGCCACAATTACAACGACTCATTATTTTTTTTCTGTGACAAATCTAACTGTATAGTCTATATTATTGTATATAAAATATCTTACATTACAAACAAACGTGTCTTACGTAACGTAAATAAGGTAATTTAAAATATACAATTTAATATTTATAATTACGCGTTGGCGCGTCCAAACGAATAAATATACAATTTACAACGAATCACTACTTAATTATATTAATTAAAGGTTTACCTGAAATTATTTACGGGAAATATTCGTATTCTTTCCGCTCCACTATTTTATTCGAATCGTCATACTTGTTGAGATATCATAACGAAGAATCAATCCATTGATGAACGAGACGGCTCATTTTATTGTTTGATTATAATTTATAAAAGCAAGTAAGTACTTGTTGTATAATCGAATGTGCAATAGGGAAATTAATTTTCTATGGCTTTACTTAAATATAAAGCTAAAAAGTTTGTTTGTTTGTTTGAACACGCTAATCTCAGAAAGTACTGGTTGGAAATGACTTTATGACATGACGCTGCGACTAATAGAAGCAAAGAAATAGCAGATAATTGTAAAGAAACGAGAAAATATGTTCATATTTGTAGGTTTCCGATGCACACGCTACAAAAACAGTTTAAGATACCCAAAAAATGTGTCTGGAAGAAAGATTTCCTTTATAATGATCTATATAAATATCCGCGACGTCATATTAACGTCTATCTTTTAAGATTAACTTGACAGAACGACAAGACACGACCGACGTCTATGGCAATAGACTAAGTCTATAAAGATGAGCGGTTAGCAAAAACAAATTTTTAAGCCCAAATTACCTTTTTTACGCGAATGAAGGCACTAACTCAAATAGTTTATTTAATACAAGACGTTTGTATTCAAATAAATTAAACTTCTAGGTCATATTTTAACGAAACCAAAGTGTTCTAACGCACAGCCGCGATTACCAATATTTATGAAGACAGATCTGTAAGTAACGTTAAGATAAAATGTTAAAATGCTACCGAATAGCACTTACGATAAACCGTAAATAAATTGGGTACATCTAATATCATTTAGGCCGAAATGAAATTACTTTGAAACGTAAGGGTTTGAAAACGAGTCTTTAAAGATGTATGAATCGGATTTAGTACGTCTTCTACATGAATATAGTTTATTGTACATATAATAGTTATTTTATCATATGGATTTGCAAAATTTATGCATTGCAGTTGGTTTTGCATTTTTTATTCGTGTAGGATATTTCTTATTCTTTTTATTTTTATAATATTAAAAAATCATGATGCTGAAATAACTTAACATTACGAAGCAAGAACAATAAAGCCGAAGAAAGTAGTTCACTTATATAACATTCTGTCATTCTTTCGTTATCACATACACATTCGATTTTTTTTTAAAAGCATTGGAATAACGTAAATATAACGAATTCTTTTCAAAAAACTTTTTTATAAGGTGGCGATAATTTACGTTATATTAATATATATTACATTCCAATTAAAGCTGAGGTTTAATTATATAACCGCATCATATATCATCCACGTAATGCGATCTCAGATATATGAATCACATTGGCAGGTATCTACCTCAAATGGCTCTATCGGATAGGTTAAAGATATTAACTGACCAAAAACTACCTGTCTAATCTATGAAGGGGAAATTAAAATAGCTTTACTTCGTTTAATATGTTTCGTTTTGTTATAGGCATTTGCCGAAAATCTCTGTGAGCTTTTGTACGCTGATCAGGTCGGTGATGACAGTACTGGGTAAGTAGATTATTATAGTAAGGTAAAATAAGGTTGTGATCTCCTATAAAAGCCGTAGTTCGTGAACAGTGACAAGCGCCACGTCTGATATTATTTTGAGCAATAATCGTTGACTACTGTTTACCTAGTATTAACACGATGAAGTGGATATTAACAAATAGGATTTAGTAGATCATGACGTAGAAAAATGTCAAAGCCCCGGAACATTTGACACAATAAAAACTCACGGCATGCAAAGACCGAAGCATTTAGCCATGCAGAATGGCGACAGACGACACGAATGGCAAGAAAGCCAAACGAATGATCGCGTCGCGGATCGTCGTGGACAGGCACTTTCGCTGTATTCCTATGGTGTTTTACAAGACCACAGCCTAAATTTATGCTGTATATCTATGTTCAAAATATGACATATATTTTTTTAGGACGTCGCAAAATATGTTAACACCGAAGTCATTTATTAAAGCGAACAGTCAAATTGAGCTGCAGAGATATGCAGCCGCAAATCCAAAGCAACTAAGTCGTCTGGAATCTTTAAAAGGTGATATGAGTATGCTTAATTCATATTATGAAATAAATAAATTATTTAACCAGAGATTTTCTGTTGGATATGGATTTTCATGTGGGAGTCATCAAGTACATTTAACACTATATATTTTCTCTCTCACCTAATTCCAATTTAAATTTATATTATGCAGTCATGTGCAAAATATTAAAGTTTTCAGACTAAAACTAATCAAGAACTACTTAAATCAACTCTAATTTTATTAAAACTCCTTTAGGAAGTGCAACAGACGCTACATCGATCGATAGTTTCGGCCCACTTAGCAATGTGCGTTTTGCCGTATTTGCATTAGGATCTAGCGCATATCCAAACTTCTGTAACTTTGGCAAATATGTGGATAAGCTGCTGGGTGATCTGGGTGGAGAGCGAATTCACGATGTGGCCATGGGCGATGAAATGTGTGGCCAGGATCAGGCCTTTAGGAAGTGGGCATCTAGTGTCTTCAATGTAAGTCATAATTAATAAAAGTTTTTATTGCTGTTTTACAGTTAAATTACAAGAAATTTTACTAACTAGTTTAACATACATTTTATTTATTATAATTAGTATTTATGCTTTAGTTTTATTGCAAACAGCTTGTCCTTCCAAAATTGCTCCCTCCAAAGGTTATCTTCCCAACCTGGGGTCGTTTTTTTTTTCGCTTGGATCCATTCACTTATAATTTTTGTCAATTTCTATCTTTCATCTCTTTAAGATATAGCTGTCTCACCGCCATTAGAAATGTATTATGTAGTAAATCAAATTTAAAATGTTTCGTTGTCCCTTAATTTCATTAGTCACCATAAGCTATCTTAATAAACATATTATAATTATCTATATCGTTGTATATCTTGTTAACAAATATTTGTCTATAAATCTATCTTCTCTGACGTATCCATTTCTTGTCATAAATCATATAGATAAGTTATCAGGTGTTTGAAACGTAAGCATAGCCTAAAAATAGTTAATGATTTCGCAGAGACGAACAGTCTGCGAATATGCTAGGCTAAATTAATAATTTCTAAGATTACTACGCAAAATTACAGTTTGGCATTTGGATATCTTTAAAACAAATTCGTAACACCACATGAAAGCGCCCCGGGAAGCATGTTATGAATGCCCCGGTAATGTAGTGACAATTGTCGTCCGCTCGCCAACTTAAGGAATGTAGTGGGTGTTACTCCCTGATTTCTTTTAATTATTTTTTTTATGATCAACGAGGAGAGTTAAGCATGGAATTTACTTGACGGAAGGTAAACCGTGCCATCTGAATATTCGGAAATCCAGTCTCAATTGGAAACGGGATTAAATTTCAAGACTCTTTCATAGGTTCGTGCCTCGGACAGAATTTCGATATTCCTAGCACCAATTTAATATTCAGAATTCCAGACGAAGTCCAACATGTTTTAGAAAAATTATATAAATATAAATTAGAAACGCGTTGAGATATGGAAGCCCGGGAGGGATAGACCCTCAGCCTCAACCATACATTGCTACCATTGTTGGTCTAATCCCGACAAAATATTAGGTTAAACAAACATTATTTTGCAGGTGGCGTGCGAAACATTTTGTTTGGATGACGATGAAACATTACAAGAAGCCAAGCGGGCTCTAGGCACTGTCACTTTAAGCGAAGAGACGGTTAGATTTGCATACCCAGCTGGGAAACCACCAACCTTGTTAAACGGCTTACAATCGGCACTGAATAGACAGCTTATTACGTGCGCAGTTAGAGCTAATAAAGACCTCGGAGATTCCAGTGCAGAGCGGTCGACTATATTTATTGATATGGAACCAAAGGTAAGAAGAATAACATATGATGTAACTAGACCTTTCCCGGTACATATCTATTTATGACATGGCCATTACAATATTTGAAATACTACTAACATGACATGTTTCCCGAATTAGAAATAGTCCGTTTGATATTCTATGATGTAATTGACATGAACATATCAATATTGGTATATAAACGAGCTATCCCCAAATATAGGCTCCATAAAATATGTAATTCACTTGCGGAGTATTCGTATGTATAATACATTGCCAACCGAGATTTCAAATTCATGGATAGATAAATTTAAGAAAATTATAAAACTTAAATTGTCTCAAAAGGCATAATATCGTCTGAACTGTTTCTTTAATGACAAAACCGCCTGACAGTAATATGAATTGCTCCTTAGGTTAAAAAAACAATGTATTAGTTTATAAGACATGTTAAAAAAGCCGGACTGAGTTTTTTGGGTGTTCTTTTCAGTTATGTTGCTCTTTTGAACACTCTGTAGAATAACGACGAACAGACAGAGAAACAAAAAAATTTTTTTGTCGAATCTAAATATTTTTAAATTTTAAAGAGAATAAACTGAATGATACATATATTCAACACATTTTTTTAAATGTCAGTAGTTCCTGAGATTGCGCGTTCAAGGAAAAGAATTATTCAGTTTTATCATATTACTATGATACAACTAACAATATTACTTTCAGAGTGAAATTAAATATGACCCCGGAGACCACGTCGGGATAATAGCTTGCAACCGAAAAGACCTGGTGGATAACTTATTAGCTAGGTTGAAAGATATTGGCGAATTTGACACACCTGTCCAATTACAACTTATGAAAGAAACGCATACATCTAGTGGTGAGTAATCTTCTTTGCATAGAACATTCAGAGAGGATTCAAACCCAGGACCTCTCGCGCTTAACGCAATGCTAGGCTGCTTAACCATTTGGCTACAGAAAAAGAAAGACTTTCTTATATAATTTTCAATTATTTCATTATTATCATTTAAATTAAAATTTGTTATCATAATTTTAATCTCGCTTTTAATATAACATAGGTTCGAATCCTGGCTGCATCTTTCATCTTCAAATCTTTGTGTATTATAATTAATATATAATTATAATAATAACCTTAAGTTAAAAATAAATTTAAGGTAAAAAAAAATATGACTCGGGCAGGACTCGAATCGTCCCCCACAGCGTTCCGTGCTGTTGCTCTTATCTTCAAGTATTTAGTTTGATTTGAAGTTTACGTTAGGTATTTAAGTAATAATATTTACTTTAGGGCCAGTCAAGTCATGGGAATCGCACGAGAGGTTGCCAGCTGTAAGCGTCCGGGATTTGTTTACAAGATTTTTGGATATAACAACACCGCCAACGACGATCCTCTTGCAGTATTTAGCTAAAACGTGCGAGAATGAGAACGAGAGGAAACAACTCAATACATTGGCTACGGTATTTTATAAATGATAAACACACTGCCTGTAGTTTACGCGAGTAGTACGCAAAAGTAAAACACTTAACAGTTTGAAACGTTAAATATATTAGTTAAAACTTGTAAGCATTCGAAACGTCGAGCCGTAGTTAGAATAAGTTTCAAACAAGTTTGACTAATATTTTTCGCGTTTTAAACTTGTAAATGTTTTGTTTAAAGAATTACCATTGTAATGATTCTTAAATTATGAAGTACTTACTAAAATATTCAAATGCAGGATTATATATTTTAGTTGTATAAAACATTATTTGAACTTGATGCAAATACACCAAATAAAAACATTTTATCAAGTTTTAAGCGCGCCATGTTCCGCGTATAAAATAATGCATTATTCATTAAATAGCTTCATATGGACTGCTACATTATTGTAGCTTTAATAAAAATAAAATAAATAAATTTAATTTTTATAAGCTAAATTGAAAAAAAAAATCGACTCGGGCAGGACTTTGAAATTTTTTTCAATTTATTTTCGACGTTTAAATTATATAGTGCAATCATGCGCAATAACATGTAAAAATATTAAAGTTTTCAAACTTCATATGGATATAAATAAAACAATTTTAACAGTTAAACGGCAACAAATATTACTTAAGTTTCTTCGCCACAATGCGAACGTATACGGGGTACCCCGAAATGGGGGACTGTCGAGATGTAGTTAAAAATTAAAATTAAGTAATATATTTCGAGTTCTGAAGTGTTTAATTTAAATGTGTACTATTTGCGTTAATTATAGACGTTACTTCAACTTATACTTTTAACGTTTTAAACGGTTAAAAATATATTTATTGAAATATGAACTTTTTGTGTAACCTGCATAAATTTACGACTACATTGTTTTCTTAAAATAGGATCCAGCCAGTTATGAAGATTGGCGACACTACTACTTCCCAACGCTCTCTGAAGTTCTAGATCAGTTTCCTTCGGCGAAGCCAAGAGCGTCGTTACTTGCAGCCTTACTATCACCTTTGCAGCCTAGGTTTTACTCCATCTCATCATCTCCCATCGCTCATCCGAAGAGACTACATCTTACTGTTGCTGTTGTTACATATAGAACTCAAGGTGAGTGTTTAATTTTTTTTAAATTTATTTCTTTTAATTATGAAAGAGTAAACGTCTGTGCTTCACCTGATGTTAACATACAATTACTGTTTGCTTTGAAAATACAGCTAATCTATCTATATTACAAGCTAAAATTTATCTAATAATCTTTCTATTTAAAACAAAAATTGCGTGGACGCATGCCTAAAGATTTGTCATAATTTTCGGACATAAAAAACACTGAAATGTTGGTTTTGCATTTAAAACAAAACAATAGCTCAGTAATCGATTGGGGGGGGGGGAACTAATTTAACATATGGATGGACACGTAGGTCTAATAGCAGCAAGATATGCTTAATAAGTAGTCGTAAGTAGTAATAAGTTAAGTCGTGGATTTGATCCCCACTGGGTTCAACATTTCTATTAATTTATTATTTTCCTGAAACCCGGTTAGGAGCCACCGCACAGAAAAACCCGAAATTAAACCGTTTCGGGTTCAGCTTGTGGGATCAGAATATCCAAAGCCATAATAGGACGACAGTTCATCTTGTTTAGATGTTATTTATGATTTCGGTATTTAACATTTCATTAAGTGAAAGACTTGCTTGTCTGTCCTCCTCTATAAAAAAGAATTGTTAGCAATATGATAACGCAATTAACAATAGAGCTAAAAACTATCTAATACGATAAATCAGCACCGTCCTTGCCAACAATTCTGATTTATTGAGGTAAATAATTACGGAAACTGCGGTCTCGAGAATCGGGGCTATCGTCTAATTCGCTCGACACCGAATCGAGTAAAGCAACATTAGTCTCAGTCAGTATAAGCTCATCAATTCGTAATGTCCATTCCCACACACGAATTCCAATGAAAATTGCATTAAACGTAATTTTTTGCTTTGATGTTAAACACTCGCGGATGTGAGTCGTTTCCAAATTATTGTTACCTATTAATATCTGGGTGATGTCATGTTCTAGATGGTGAAGGTCCAGTACACTATGGTGTTTGTTCCAATTATCTCATGGATCGTAAACCGGGAGATGAGGTTTACCTCTTCATACGAAGGTAATTTATCGCACCGTTATCTGTTATCTACGCTGCAGACAATGTTGATATAATTGCACATATCTGACGTTACTCTTCAGCTGAGATATGAAAATCGAGAGTTGATAATAACATCATTTTGCCTTATCTGCTACTATAGAATCACGATGACTGGATAAAACGTCGATTTCAAGCAGTAATTCACATAGACTAACATTAATTGTGTACCCAACGTTGACTGATTTGTCATAGCGTACGGATTAAAATTTTCCATCTTATTTCAGCGCTCCAAACTTCCATTTACCGCAGGATATGTCGGTTCCTCTTATATTAATAGGTCCTGGTACTGGGATAGCACCTTTCAGAGGATTTTGGCATCATCGCAGAGCCTTATTGAACTCTCGTCCCCGTCCAAATGCTGGACCCGTATGGTTGTTCTTTGGTTGTAGAACTAGGACTATGGACTTATATAGAGAGGAAAAAGAACAAGCACTTAAAGACGGAGTTCTTTCTAAAGTATTTCTGGCTTTATCGAGAGAAAAGAATATTCCAAAGGTAATAATCGCTATTCAAACACACGATAGTTCAATAATAGATCTGGACTAAACATATGTAAATTATATATTTGATTTCTTTAGATGTACGTACAAGAGTTAGCGGAGAAGGAAGGAGCTGAAATTCATAATTTGCTTATAAATTCTGGTGCACATTTCTATGTCTGCGGTGATTGTAAAATGGCTGAAGATGTCCATCAGAAACTAAAAGGAATAATCAAGAAACATGGAAACATGACCGATGAACAAGCGCAGAACTTCATGTACATCTTGAAGGTATTAAAATACTAAGTAAAGTTTAATTAGTCTTCTTTTACTAAAATGGGCATAGAAGTATAAGATTCACTTAAAAGGCTCCCTATAACATTGGGAACTCAGATATAAGTTCGGTCGTCTGTTATTAAAGATATATTGTATTGTATTTAGGAGGAGAACAGGTATCATGAAGACATATTTGGAATTACGCTCCGCACAGCAGAAGTACACAGTGCGTCCCGAGAGTCTGCGAGACGTAATCGCGTCGCGGCACAACCATGACGCCGGTCTTCACGGATGATCTCCAGTTATAAAACTCAGCCAAAAGAACTTTGAAATTTACCAGTATTACCTTAATCTTAATATAAAATTATAATTATAACGTTAAATATACACTAAGGGCCAAATTAACGAAGAAAGCCTAAAGACGTGGACATGGAAACCTGATTGTAAAATTTAAAAGAATATAATAATAATATTTTCTGGGTCTTTATTAATCTTCAGTGGTGTAGCGGTGTAAGTGATTAGGTATAGACATATCTTGGGAAAACGAATTCGATGCTTTTGTATCCGCAAAGATTTCTACAGCTTAATTTTGTTCAGAGCGATGGCTTATTCTGTCACTCCGTGTACTTACGAAATTCCTTCGAGATTTTCCATCAATTTTCTCGGACACGAACTAATATGGACTTATTAAATGTTTTGTTTTTTCATCTTGTAAAAGAATTTCATGTTATTTACCATTATCTCCATTCTCCTCTAAAAGTTACTTTGTGTGGTTATTATTGTAAGGTAGCCATTTTAAAATGACTTCCAAAGACTTTTAATAAAGTCAATTAGAAGGAGATGGCTTTTAATTAGCTATTATTTTAGTGGTTGTGCATAAACTTGTATTTAATTGTAAATATATTACGGTTACTTTTGCATAAATTCAGGAGTTTAAATAATGCTCAACGCTAATTTTAAGTATCGCTTATTTCGATTTAATGTGGGTGCGCCGTAATCTTCATTAAACGTCTTAAAGAATTTAAACGCACAATTACACGATTGAATTTTTAGTGAAATTAATAAAAAAAATTTTAAATTAAATATTTTTATGTTCTTAAAGTTCGACCGAAGCTTAGCTTAAAGACTGGCCAAAAGAAAACAACTTCCCATTTTACCTATATACCACCTTATTATATTTAGCACCTTAATTTTGAAAAATGGTTGCTTTGCGTATAAAAAAACAATTTCTTCGTTGTCAATGTTGATAAGACATTTTACTTTCTTCACTATCGGCTTGTGCCACAAATTGAACTTCGGTCGAACTCGTAACTATTGATAATAAAAAGTAATAATGATTTATATCAATAAATCATCACAATTTATTTTATCCTCCTCCAACGCATTACATTTTTATAAGATTTAATTTTTATAATCATAAATATGCTTAATAGATCTCTAAGATACGTCCTAAGAAATATAACTATTGAATTTTTCTATAATTCTTGTTCCAAGACGTATTTAACTATATACAATTCTATATAGCTGTAATGAAATTTAAAATATTTACCAATTAATGTGCTACAAAGTAATATAACTTTTCAATATTCGAAATGCACGTTTGAACTAAAAATCGATTAAGAAGTTTTCATATCAAAGTTCGATCGCACTTTTTAATCTATAAAGAGTTATATTCTTATGAATTTTAATATAGATTAAAGATTAATCTCTGTTAATTAATAAATAAAGTTCCTTCATACCTATTCGAGTATTTTCATTTATTATTTCGTTTACACGAAGATTTTCCCTGACTTTATTCTCATATACAAACAGTAAAGTACAAAATTATGAATTTCCTAATTATAATCCTAGTATTAAGTATGAACCTGAGTTATTTTCTTTGTTGATATTTTTCAGCTAAAGACAAAGTTACTGAAGAATATAAAGATTTAAAGTCGCCTGTTGTTCCTAGTACATGGAGTCCTAGGAACAAGAGACATAAATAATGATGTCGATTATCAATATAAAATATCAGTTAGAACTACAAATAGTATCTTATAAAAGAATTCGAATTGTATTTGTGAATAAAACAATTCTTTAAGTAAAATCGTTATCTTTCGTTAAGTAGCTATTTTAATTCAATTTGCGTAAATAAAGGCCAATTTAAATAACATTATGCAACTATCTTACGAAGCCTTAACATTGCAATTGCCTCAATTCAGGTTTTATTTGTGTCTAATAAACTTAGCTGGCTATATGAAACAAAACACTTTTAACTGTTTAAACGCGAGTTAAAACGAGTTAAAACGAGTATTAGTTATCCGACGAAGCTTATTTCGGATTCTTTGCAGCAACAGTGGTCACGGGGGACTTGATGGAGCCCCTAATGTCAAAGTCAAAACTAATACGCTAGCGCCATCTTTTTCCTCGTAGTAGATATTTGGAGAAACCTTTATGGTCCTTACAGAACTAACTCACGGCGTCTCTGGGTTTAGTGTTATTCTGTTTGTTGGGATATAGCGTTTTATTGCCGTACAAAATTAAATTAAAAATTAGTTTCAGGCCGTTAAAAATGTATACTACTCGCGTAAAAAACAAATGCAGACAAGACTCTACAAACAAATGTCCTACATTACAAATAAAAATCCATAACATGGTATCAATCAAACAGAGTTTTATTAATAAGCTAAAACTACAGAGAGTGGGTATTTCCATGTTTTCTCTCTAATCTTTCGTTTTAAATCCGATCGCTTTTTAAGGCTGGGTTATTACAACCGGATTTGACTTTCCTGCTTAGAAACGGTGACACAATTCACGTAAGCACTAGTGACTAGACAATAGACAGTTCGTCACATTCAAATACTGTACTAGGAATAAAACTAATTATTAACAAACTCAAATCCGGGATGAACCTGTGAAAAGGTTGCGGTCGACAGTGTCACTTAGTATAGTAATAATTGTAGTGATATCCCTTTTCCCCTATGTTATCACGTATGCATGGCGCGGATTTATCTCTGCCCCTGTTAAGCTCTGTGCATCCGACTTAAATTCGTACACAATTTGATCCCACTGGATTCGCTCACAGGACCTCTCGTCTACATACTGACATGCTTAGTTTTAGTCTGTGAATTTACAAATGACTAAAACCAATAAGAGTCGACAGCACATCTTGTTTCGATATTATTTTATCATACAAACCTTAACATTATCTGTCAGATCGGTTATCATCTTGCATTTAATACTGAAGAAATATTGAATAATGAAATTATAATAATTGTTTAGGTGTAGTTTATGTTAAAAGTAGGAAATACCTTGTAAGTTACATATTTTTAAACATGTTGAAAGCGTGAAATTAATTTCTGAGCTATAGCATTTTTAATATGGTAATTTAAAATAAATTACTTAATTCTAAGCTAGTAATAAATAAACAAGTTTATTTAAAAGTAAAACACATTCATAGTCATCATTAAAGATATATACAAGATAGATACAATTTATGACATAATCATAAACTTCTGTTAAGGAAAAAAAAGTTAAACATATTGCATTATTTTTAATAACACAATAGGTAATATTAGGAGGGAAGAAATACATCACTATCTATGAATATAACTACATAGCGTCTATGAAATGATCTAATCCATATCATAAGTTCATACTTTAAAAAATTCTCTCTATTATGACGTATAAAATAGATAACGCATTAGTGTGATAATGGCATTGAAAAATTTTCATTGTGTGACGTCGTGAGTATAGCCACCCATACGTTTGTTGATGTTTTTTGCGGGGATTATTAGTGTTTGATGTTTAGAGCGGCCTTAGACCGGTTGCCGAGACAACTTATTAGTCAGTCTGCTTTGAGTTCTACTACCGTTTACATATATAATATGCTGAAACCAATCATACAGCTAGTTCGTCGTGCAGGGAGGCAACGGTTGACCGTTAGTGTTTAAATGTAAAAAAATCGAAATTCAAAATCTCGCGAAAATGGAAAACAATGTTTGTGAAAACAACTGTGATAAAGTCGATAGAGGCTCTACGAAAATTGATCATGTTAATGGATTCAACGGGTGCCCATTTAGTGAAAAAGTTGATAATAGTGTTAATGAGAAAAAGTCAGTGAAATCGAACTTGCGTTTGAAAGTACCGGCGCCGTTGAGACTGAAAAATCATTTGTTTTCCGAAGAAAATGTTGATACGCTGCATTCTCATATTGACGATGTCACACATTTCGTAAGTAGTCTTAATTATTTTTATTTTTATATTTGTTAATATATTTTTTTTTATATCTGTTATAAACCGGTTTTTATTTTTATATTTGTTATAAAGATTTCTTTACACTTATGAATAAAAATACTAGTTTTTTTTTTCATTTTATTGCTCATGTTAATAAGCATTTTAATAATTTTACAAATTTGAAGCAAGTGTAATACGACTATCCATATAAGAGTACAGTAAAATTATTAGATCCGTGTTTACTATTTTATATAAATTTGGAAATTTCGATAATTATCCAGTTTTTATTAAATAAAGTAACTTAATGATATAAGTAATAGTAAAGCGCCGAGTATAGTATCTAATAATAAAGAAAAAAAATATTATTAGATACTATATGCTTAGTCCTCAAACCTGCCTGCCCTCGTTGCATAGAAAAGTAATTATTCACTGTAATAAAAAAGGTTAATTTTTTATAATAATTAAAGTGAATTAAATGTTCATTATATTATCCATTATCGTTCGATAAAATCAACAAATCAATAATTAAAATCAGCAAACTTGACCTCGCAAAGGTAATATAGGAGATAGTCTTTTAAACAATTTGAACCTAATAGTAACTGCATTATAATTCTTATTGCACCAGCACTTCCAGCTGTTTATATAATCACGATGATATTACAATATCAAGTATAAGATCAAATCGCAGACGATATTTATAAGGTTTCCTTGAAGCATCTCCAATAATTAGTTGATAACGATGATATAGTTTTTATTCATAACGGTTACATAATCTGTGTTACCCATTTAATTATTATTGATATGTATACTATAAATAATAAGACTTGTTATATCTACTAAATATCATTATTTATGGCAAGGACATATAAAAAAAATTAACACAATTTTACTTGGATTGGAGTAGCTTGTATGCAATTCAAAAAAACAACCTAAATCTGAATATTAGAGTCCCGATTTAGAATCTAATAATAAAATAATGTTTAACTAATTATTTCCAGTCGATAGAAGAAGCGAGAAACTGTTAGTTGATGATAATTTTTAATTACTTAAACCCACTGGTAAACGTGTCACGCCTTGTGGCATTTTTTATTATAACAATAGACCGGACACATGAACTTTTTATGGTTTCCCAATAATTTAGTCACATCTAAAAAAATATACTTACCTATGACAATGTTTAAAGTGTTAAAAACAAGTAAAAATTTGTTACGTAAGTATCTTTCTTAGTCTAAAGCCTAAAAGCTATAGGCTAAGAACTGTCTTTGAGGTTAGAATTTCAGGGTTTAATTCTGTCATATTACATTTCTATAAATACTATATGTATAGTCTGTGGTATCTAATTTGACATAACATGTATTAAAACATTCAGATTACAACCTTTACTTCCTTTATTTTGGTGTCTCGTCTTCTGACGATATTGGATGTTTGTAGAAATATTGTTTAACCGGAATTCGAGATCATTTTAAATTCTCATTTATTTTTTGTTACCTTAATAAGACTCTTTATCATGACAATAATATATTTTATAACTTCAAATTAACAAAGTCTCTATCAGTAATATCTGATTGTAGCTGAATTTGGGTCAAATTATACAAAAGCAATTGATGTATTGCGCTGTTCGTATTAATAACTGCAACACAAACGGCGAATGTTTGTTTATTTAAACAGGGATAGTAGATCTGCTTATTTTAATGTACGATTCAGTTGGTGGACTATGAAAAATTATCTTGCATCCGTTTGTTCGTGACTATTTTTAACAAGTAGGTGGTATTGTGTTTATAAAAAGAAAAACTTTGTTTTCTCTGATTGCACGATGAGGAGACTGGGTGCTATTTTGTTGGTTGATTTTATTTAATGACAAATACAAAGTGTTA
Source organism: Leptosia nina (assembly GCA_963661955.1). Taxonomy (NCBI): domain Eukaryota; kingdom Metazoa; phylum Arthropoda; class Insecta; order Lepidoptera; family Pieridae; genus Leptosia; species Leptosia nina. The sequence goes on from CAVLEF010000282.1 coordinate 57,955, forward strand.
CAGAGATACATAGACTATATAGACTTTCCTATGATTCGAACCTAGAACTTCTCCTTTAACACGGTGGTCGATTTGTACCTACTGAGTTGTCGGTCCAGCTCTAACTAATAATACTAAAATCTAAACAAAATTAACAGCTTTGCCTTATCACGTTAGATCCATAGCAAAGATAATAATTAGGAAGAGAAATATCAACGTTTCAAGTCCAAAAGCAAACCGGAAAAGCCGTCAAGTGCACAATATGAGTATCAGTTACAGTGTACGAATTTCCGATAAAGAAAAAATGGGTCGACTGCGTATTCTAACATCTTAAATGGTTCAGGCTGAAGGTTTTGCTTGTCGATTTCTTATTTTTAAAATATATAGTATAATTTATAATATACACATGGTTTATGAGTGATAATTAAATTACCCTTCAAAAACATATACTTAAGATGTTTTACTGCACTATTTAAAGTAACTTAGTTTTAACCCAAATGAACGTACGTTTTGCGCTATTATAGTTATTTTTAATGTAGCTCTTTACTTGTGTATTTTAGACTATATAATCTCAAAAATAAATGTATCTTATATCAACCTTTGAAATTAACTTTATAAAAAATTTATGACTTTAAAGGACTTTGGTAGAAGGGAAATACGAAAATACAAAATTTATTTATTTATTTTTCCACATCAATGATTTCTTTTTAATATGCTCGTTTTCGACACATGTGTTTTTATGAGAAAATCAAAGAATATTATGCACTATCGTTATCGAGAAATCTCTTCCGGCCAAATTAGTTCGGTTTTTTTATTAAGCTAAGTTGACCTATACAAATAAGAGTAAATATCATCAATTATCCCCAGTTTGAACGTTCGTTTATATAGAATTGACGAGTCTTGTCTACAATGTGTGCTAATTTTCACACTACCAGACATTGTTTTTTGTTTTAGGGCTGTTCAAGTTTGCGTTAATTGGTATTTGTTTAGTAATATTATGTGTACTGCTAATACATTTGATGATGCCTATACAAGTCAAACTCGTGGTTCATAGTTTATTAAGAATATAGTTTAAATAAAACGGTTTAAAACGCTACATATTATATTAGTTGTTTTTTAGTGGTTTTTTAAATATGTATTGCGTAAGCTATAGATAGTATTTATACCAATATATAAAGCTGAAAAGTTTGTTTGTTTGAACGCGCTAATCTCAGGAAGGGTTCGATTTGAAAATTTACTTTTGAGTCGGTTAAAGCATTTTCAACGGAAGGCTATAGGCATATAAAACAGCATCAGGGATATCACCGAAAAGAGGGAGGAACAGCGATTTATAAAGATGTAGAGGAGGTTCTGCAAAAACGAAGTTCTTGATGTCCAAAATAACCACAAGATTTTTTTTGTAGTCTATTTTTTGTTACTAGCCTCATAGAACGTTTCGTAAAAATTATTTTCACTAAGCTTATACAATGCGTCTGATTTATTATAATATATAGTTACTTCTCTAATTTGTGTTGGGCATGGAACGGACATATTTCTGTATCTGTCTTACAGATTAATTTTATTTACTCGACTTGTTTGATTATTTTTGCCCTCCAACAAACTATTATTATTTTTACACTAATTCAAACCTGGACCAGGCTAGAAATGCGTTAAACAATATATAAGTATACAATCAACAATATTCACCAACTTGATAAGTAGGCTACCTCTGCTATATATTATGCTACTATAACAGTCGTTTGTTTGCCCTCCAGCTCTTCACAAAATGCGATCATCAAAGTACTGTTCAACAATGATGCAACACAAATCACTCTCCAAAGACCTTTGGTCGTGAGAACAAGACCTCGGTGTTAATTTAACAACAATGAAACAACCTGTCCACAATAACTATTCTATAATGAACTGATTTCACAACCCAAGTGTTGTTTAAATTCTCAATTACATTTTCAAGAGAAATCAGATTGTAAACAATCGCTGGGCTTAGGCTGGAATCTAAACCTAAAATGACACATGCGGCGGGCTCTTGAATAACTCTATTTATGTATAAAACTTATTTTTATCTACGACCTAACGTTTTGGGTACTGTGCAGCAGCCAGCAGTGGCCATGGGGGAACAGATTATACTAATATATTTCGGCTTTAACTGTCTCTTGATCTAGTGGAAGATCATGTATTTTATTATGGCATAATTTTACTTCAGTATGTGGATTTTCGGAATTCCATTACCATCTATTTAAGTAGGAGGTGTCATGACCCAAGTCAAGCGCAGTCAAGCCATCGTTTTCGGTTTTCATCACTTTTGAAGTATCGGTTGTCATTAAAGCCTAACCCTTTGAACAGTGCGACATTGAAATTATTGCGCGTTAGGATCGTTAAAAGTATTTTATAACATAAAAACTTACTACTATCTAAAAACTTTTTTATTTTTACATGTTAAATATAAATTATAAATCGATTTTACATCGAAACAATTTTACGACACTGGCTATATTATTTCAACCTAAAATAGATTTTTAATTTAAGTAGGTTCTACTTGCATAAACTCTACAAAACTACTTTGCTCAAACGATGGAGCTAATAAGTATAATACTTAGTTTTAAATATCTTATAATTTCGAGCCAGGCTTTGTTTTCGATATTCAATGTTAAACCCGTTTTCGTTTATTGAAACTCTCCATTAGGAATTTCGTCAGTGATTCAAACTTCCCATTTAGATCGCTGACTGTCCCAATAGGAATGTAAATTGTACGAATATGCGTTGCATATGTATTGCCGACACGTGGGAATATAATTCTCAACGCATACGTGTCTGTTAAGGAGTAAATTTAAAGAGTTTAGTTTTATATTTGAAGCTGTTGATAGGGATTGTAGCGCCAATTATGTCAAATTTGTAAGTGGTTACAAAATTCACAAACATTGCTTTCCTATCTGTCTAAATGTCTAAAGCTAAGCGTTATCGCTGTTTTTGAAATGCTTAAAAAAACACGTTTAAACGGTTTAAAATGCGAAATGTATATGATAAATGTATCTATTATTATTTATTACTACTCACGACGTTTCAACCTGCCAAAAATCCCTCAAAATAACATTTTTTTCCAAGAATGCTATGCGAAACATTCTGTTTATTAAAAAGAAATTGGGGAAAAGTGAATTGGGGGGAAGACTTCAATTTATTAAACACTAGATCCCAATAAACAGCATACCGGTTTTTACTTTTGCATTTGGCACCCTTCATGTATAGTTTTCCCCGTGCAGCACCCATGTGCTGCAAAGCATCCAAAACGTCGGGCTTTAGTTCAATAATGTATCAACTATTTATACATTCCGCGTTTTAAATCGTTAAAAGTGTTTAATTAAATAAAAACTTCAGATAAACGTAAACTTCAGATGCTATGTGCCTGGCGACGGACAGACAGAACTGTAGTCTGTCTTTTTGATGTTCTGTAGTCCTTTCCTATTGTTCCGGTTCGAAACTCTAAAATCTTACAACGAAAGGCTTCAAGAACGTATCTTAAAATCCATTTGGCTGTTGCCAAGGGCAACGATACCCGTTACACGTAACAATGAGATAACAATCAATTCGATACTCACCGTCAGCGTCGCATGACCAATCGCCTTCGACAACCGGATGCGGGAAATACCTGGACCTGCCCGAGGCATTTATAAGAATGATACATGACATGGCCGACGAAATAATTATTATAGCGTTAGTTCGCCGGGGCTTATTGGTCTAGTGATGGCGATGAACGGGTTGTGGTTTCGTTCCCCACCAGGTCCGACATGTTTTTTTTTTATAATTTTTCTGAAATATGCTGACTTCGTCTGAAAATCTGGACATCAAATGGGTGGTAGAAATATCGAAAAGCCATCCATATGTTCCACTATCTAAAGATTAAAGCCGTCAAGATTAATCGCGATTCGGTTTCAGTCTGTGGATTTCCGAATATCCAAAGCAAAATTAGATCGACAGCGCATCTTAGATGCTATAGGCTGAGGTATCACCTACCATCAAGTGAACCCCTCTTAAAATTTTTTTTTCGTCAACAGGTCTCCGTTGTTATCTGCAAATAAGGCATCTTTAGACCCACCATGCTACATGACTTGAGTCCGTGTAATAGCAACGAATGGCTAATAAACTAAACTAAAGCTAATAAACGACTCGTGGGTTTGATCCCCATCGTGTCCAAGATTTCTTTTATTAGTTTCAGCAGTTCGGTGTCCACTGCTGGATAGATCCCAAAGACTTCCATGATTTCTTTAATGTTATAATAATTTTTCCAAATTTTGTTGTTGACTGTATAATCCAAACATTGTCTGAAAATCAGGATATTGAATAAGTTGTAGGAATATCCAAAGGTCCAAAGGCGAAAAAGCAGTTAAGTTTAAACGTGTTTCGGCTTCAGTCTGTGGATATTATTGTATAGATACATCTGTCATTAAAATCAAATCACTATTTCAAGCGGTAGATTGGACGTACACATTGATAAATTTATTACACTTCACTTCACTGTCGTCTTGTAATTAACTGGTTTCGTTTGTATTATTAACATTTAATTACGTTTATTTTAATTATCTACTTTTATTATCATAACATGTGTTATGACGTTTGCGGAAAATCTCGAAAAAGATCCGGTACTTCTGTTCAATGAAATTTGATTAAATTCTTTGACAAGTGTTAATGTTTTGCCAATAGCTTTTATTATCTTTTACTTTTTTAACCGTTACTGTATCTATATACTAAAATCTATACTTAAAATCTATACTTCTACTCTAATATATAAAGCTGAAACAATTTGTTAGTTTGTTCGTCAGCAAATACACTAATTCTCCGGACGTAGTTGCTCAGCAATTGTAAAATATATGTATAGTCTTGGTTAGAGTTTTGTATGATGTAGAATGGTAAAAAAAATCGCGCAGTGATTAATAAGAAGCTGAAGACAACAGTCATAAAAATCGAAAATCAACAAAAAAGCAGTTAATTAGACTTCTATCCTTGATGGTTGCCGGAATACGAACACAGACCCTCCTACGCATTTAATTAATGAATAACAAACGCGGTATTAAGTCTAAAAACGAACGTTAGCAAATTTCATGTTAATTATATATTGTAAAGTAAGCTTAGATTGTGTTTTTAATACTATAAATCTTGTTATGGTTCTCGCTACTGTATTACGCCAATTAAATTTGTTGACGTTTTTATATTAAATCCGCTTCGGTCATTTTATATCGATTATTAGATGTCGATAAAAATCCGGATGTAGTTTGGAATATATTATCATACTAATGTGTTATTCGATTTAGTGTAATGACCTCTTGATATTAATAAATATTTGTAAACGATAGATATTATGTCTTAATTAATTTTACCAAAACAGACACACTAGACATTTTAGGGATTTTCGAGATATTTTTTTATGATAAAGCAGGACAGACAAACCTGGTATACCGGTCGTTGGTCTAATAGTAGTAGTGTATGCCTAATAATCAATTGGTCGTGGATTCGATACCCGGGTGTTTCTAAAGAATTTATATTTTTTGTAAAACAGTTTAAATGGAGTAGGAATATCAAAATTCTATCCGGGTCACCTCTATCCACAGGAAACATCCATATACAATAGCCGGTAAATTTAACCGCTTTTTGATTTCAGTCCGTGGATTCCCGAATATGCGCACAAAAAGATATCGACAACGCGTCTTAAAAAAAATACTTGTGGGGTGTAGGGGTTATACAGTATTCTGTACGCTGCTTGACGAGGCTCAAACGCAGGACTTCTCGTATTATTCCCAATAGTCCATTAAACCATACAACAAACAAGCTTTCACATTCGCAATATGTGATTAGACCTTAAATTTATTTAACTTAGATTACTTATCTTTTATATCTAGGAAATACAACCACGTCGAAAAACATACAAGTTTTTCCGATTAGACCCGATGACTAATTCGATATCTCTATCGTCATGTGACAATATTTGCTTCAATTTGTTTACCTTTGATTATCGTGTTCTGTGTCGGCATTATGTGACACTTTTATTAAATGCATGGTGCTTGATAGAATTAAGGATGGATGGATCGTTTCCACGCCATCAGCCAAGAGCGTATAATCCAGTTTTTTTAAGTATCCCAAGATTTAAATACATTTTTAATTCTTCTCCATAGATCGTATTTTTTTTCACTTATTTCTTTTTTAAAAGTTAAGTTAAAGAATTTAAATACTGTAATTAGTTTACGCTAGTAGTACACATTTAAATAAAACATTTTTTACCCCGGGGACGGCTGCTGAAAAACCCCCGGAGGGCCGCCCCGCTGTAAAAAATTTTTTTTTTTTTTTTTTTAAATTTTTTTTTTTTTTTAAAAAAGTTTTTTTTTTTTTTTAAAAAAAATTTTTTTTTTTTTTCCCCCCCCCCCCGTTTTTTTTTTTTTTTTTTTTTTTTTTTTTTTTTTTTTTTTTTTTTTTTTTTTCCCCCTTTTTTTTTTTTTTTATACCCCCCCCCCATTTTTTTTTTTTTTTTTTTTTTTTTTTTTTTTCCCCCCCCAACAACTCCCCTTTTTTTTTTTTTTTTTTCCCCCTCTTTTTTTTTTTTTTTTTTAGGGGGGGGAAAATATTTTTTTTTTTTTTTTTTTTTACCACCCCCCGGGGGGGTTTTTTTTTTTTTTTTTTTTTTTTTTTTTTTTTCCCCCCTTTTTTTCCCCCCCCCCCCCCCCCCCCCCCCCCCTTTTTTTTTTTCCCCCTCCTTTTCGGCCGGGCCTACCTCTCCCCCCCCCCCCCCCCCCCCCCCCCTTTTTTTTTTTTTTTTCCCCCGGGGGGGCCCCCCCCCCCCCCCTTTTTTTTTTTTTTTTTTTTTTTTTTTTTTCCCCCCCCCCCTTTCTTCCCCCCCCCCCCCCCCCCCCCCCCCCCTTCCCCCCCCCCCTCTTCCCCCCCCCCTTTTTTTTTGTTTACAGTAGTTTAAAAGTCTCCTGTTAGTATTATGGCAAGATTAACATAGTTATATAAATGTATAATTATAGCCATAGCTATTCGCTTTAACAACGGCCCAGGTCGTTCTACCCTCATCCTTTTTAGCATTTAGTCAACGCTGCGTTTGTTCTTACACGTCTCTAGGGAATTAACTCTATTAAATTGGTTCAGTGAACAGCTTTTGCGTTGACAATGAAAACGTGTTTTGAATTCTATTCGTGTGCGATACTTTATTTACTAATTAGGCATTAATAAAAAATCGATTATAAATTGAAAAATAATATGAGTTAGGCAGGTCTTGAACCGGCATGGACAGCATTCCGTGCTGTTGCTCTAACCGATTGAGCTACCAAGTCCTACTGTTACACGTCATCGTCGAATTTTTCCAACTTTACTCGCACTTATTAGGTATTATTTACGAATGAGTGCCTTTCTTTTGTATTTAATACAGGCATAAATATACACACACACACACATAAAGTGCCTCCTCTACGTATGTTTCACCGATTGTATTTATTTTACGCCAAGTAGTTGATTAGATTTCTTTCTGATTTAAGCCGCCCTTTTCCATTGAAGCTCAAATTTATTTTTGTCCGGAATAAAAACCCAGAACGAGTCACACTTCTTCCTATTCGTTTAACCAATAAGCCGTGGCGGCGGTCATATGACATATTACATTAAAATTTAAAACTAATTCGTAAAACTTAAATAATATTTAGTACATAGATTAAAATCGGTAATATTAGTACTCTACAAAAGTATAAAAATAAATTGAGTTTTCAGTAGACAGATCTAAGTGCATATACAGTAAGTCGTTAAAATAAAATACAAAATCAACGATTTAAGCCAGAGGTGCACAGACCGCGGCCGACCGTCAAATATTGGTAGCCCGTCGACAGAAAAAAATATGCTCAAATTAATAAATAATTTTTAAATTTTAATATCTATTGTCTTTACTATACTGGCGGCCCGCCATCGTTCACGATTTGCCCGAATTGCCCCTATAAGCCCCTATAAGTTGTAACCATTCTAGTTTGTATTTTAAAATCTTAATAGTGATTTATTTCATCTTTTTATCTTCAGGTACCTTTTTACAATCGGTATTGTTCGATGTTCTTTAGCGATGAGCTGCATCTGATTTCTATAAAGCAATGTCAACTATTGATAAAGTTCTACTTGAAATAAATACTGCTATCTGACGTCTATAGTTAGGATTTCGTATTTGCTCTATTGTTAAAAAGAATGCATTCTTTCGTTCTTCGTTTCCTAGTTATGTCTGCTAAAGAATGATCTTCAGTTAAAGAAGAGAGACCCACCATGCTTTTGCAGTACGGGTTATGACTACCACCTCTAGATAAGTGATGATAACCGGTATTGATGGGAGAAACACATACCACAGCACAAAATAATATAAGAGAAACAACTTACGGGGTAACTTATTTAAAGGCGGCCTTATCGCTAAGCAGTTATCTCTTCCAGGCAACCTGAAGTACAGGAAAAAATAGGAAGGAAATAGAAAAAGAGTTGCATTTAAGTAGATAATTTAAAAAAAAACCGAACTAAAGTTTTTCCCGGTGGGTGTAACCACTTAACTAACGAACTGTATTGGTTCCTTGCTATTACTGGAGCCAATTGAGCTACCGTGGCCTACGCGTCATTGTCGAATTCTATTGATACATAGTCGCGCAATGTAATTTCGAACTTAGTACTTGCGCATTAAGTTTTAATGTCTGATGCTTTGCAGCTTGTCCCGCTCGTACATATTTTTTTTTTTAATTCGATTTTAAAATAACAAATATTTCTTAAGATTGTTTGCAAACCTGCTGTGTACTCTTTGGGTATTTTCTTAAACAAAATTAAATAGGACAAGTGTAATAACCTCGGTCAAGCTGGCAGTACTTTAAGTATCTTTTAAAATTGTTTTCCAAACACATTATGGTCACTGAACAAAGAATTGTGTATTTTCACTCGATTCTCTGCTTACACAGCTAATGTATTACGATTGAGATCCTTTTAAACTACTGTACTAGACTTAGCCTCTGTTTGCGCACTATGTTTGTATGTAACTAGACACGCTAAAGATCTTCATTTTGTTGACTTTGTATCTTAAAGAATACAATATTTCATAGTGATCTTTAACTGGCTGTACAGTGCTATACAGTATTCAGTTGAGTCAGTCAGAGATTTTCTGACGAATCTAAATAGATTTTGAAATTTTACAGAGAATAAACTACATTTTATTTAAATAAAACACTTTAACGGTTTAAAACGCGATATATTAGTTAAACTTATTTGAAAATGATTTTTAACTTCGGCCCGACGTTTCGGATGCTTTGCAGTAGCCGTGGTCACGGGGAGACACGGCTGCTGCAAAGCATCCGAAACGTCGTAAGTCTCGCCCGTGTCGTAATATTTTCCCAATCTAAAGTCGATTTTTAGTTTCATAGTATGTACTTAGTTACTTGCCAGTAGGTAAATCAAATTGTTTTATTGGAATACTCAGAAATTATGCTACCCATTTTTTTAATAAATAATAATCTTATACACGTATCACGGTAAAATAATAATAGCAATGTATGCATTTCGAAAAAGCCACTTTGCATAGGAAATATTTAACACACATTTTAGGAAACTAAAATAATATCTCTCTTCCAGATAATCTAGCTCAAAAGCATTCCGTAGGTCGCAAAAGCTAAGCCAAATCTCAGAGGTGCTGTGTATTAATCTGAGCTTGTGTTTTCTAAAATTCCATCTACTTCGCAATTTTGCAGACGCAGTTTAATTTAGACCTTAGCGTTTATACAAATTATTGTGGGGAACTCTATAAAAATGTATTATTCCTTACCTACCCACTTAATGTGTATTTTTCTATTTCTTTTCTCGTGTACATCAGGTTGCCTGGAAGAGATTGCTTCTTAGCGATAAGGCCGCCTTTTAAGATAGTACGTAAGATTATTCCTCTTTTATTTGTTATTTTCTGTGGTTATAAACAATAAAGCTGTAATGAAACAAAATGCTTAAGGTTACTGTATAGTTCGCTCATAAAGATAAATCCTACGTGTAAATATTCCTATTACACGAAACAATATAATAGTTTATGCCTGTTTGTACAATCACAGATATCATATGTTAAAATCACACAAAGATATATTAATTTTTTTGAAAAGTATAAAAAAAGCTGCGATCTTTTTTCGTCTGATCTAATCTTCACTTAGCTACTCAAAACTTAGCTACTAAAAAAGAGAAATTGAAAGACCTGTGAAACGGTATTTTCTTAAATAAAGTGTACAATTTACTTTAATATCAAGATAACATAAATTACATGGTCTTTGTATCAAATAAAATAAATCTTTTTGTTCACAGAATACCAAATGCACGGAAAAAGTCTGCCAGGGCAGCGTCATGGACATCCCCGGCCGAGGGAACTCCTTAAGGAGTCAAGAAGATGTCACGAAAGATGCACAATTATTTCTTAGACAATACTTTTCATCCATAAGGAGGTATGTGTTCCATCAATTTTTGTTATATACTGTTGAAACAATGTTGAGGGCGTTTGTTGTGAGGCTTTTGGTAAAAAAATTATTTTAAAGTTGAAAGTTTGGCGGGAAATTTCAATGCAAAAAAATACCTTTTCTTTAGATTTAATGGTTTTATTCTATTTTTTTCTTTATTAGTTAAATTATTATGTTTCGTCTAATACCTCCAAGAAACCACATTCATGGAGGCTTCATGCTTTTAAACATCAGAAGAAAAAAGGGTTTAAACCGCAAATATTTCGCGTTTTAAACCCCTTTTTGTACAAATAATGTGGTAGACTTAAACTGTTTTTCTTGTCCATTAGAGAAAATACAGATGCACATATGAAGAGGCTACACGAGGTGGAAAAGGAAATTAAAACAAAAGGAACTTATCAGTTGAAGACTCCTGAGTTAGTTTTTGGTGCCAAACTGGCATGGAGGAATGCCGCTAGATGCATAGGTAGAATTCAGTGGAAGAAACTTCAGGTGAGTCCACAATCAATAACAAAAACTACGTGATAGTGAATGTAGAGCATAGGGTAAATATATTTGCATTTTGTTTCACGGATCGATTATGATTGATTTCCCGGGATTCAAATCCAGGATCTCATGGAGTAATAACAGTGGGTTTTATTATTGATCCGTAGCGACGATGTTAAACGTCACAAATGTGAAACGTTGGCTTTTAGTAACTAACAAAAATAAGAATGTTATACATTTTTATAAATGCAATGTTAGTCTAATGTTGAGGTTGACTTATGTATAGACATCTGTGCGGTTACGTCACCTCTTAAACTTTTAACAAGCCTAATCTACAAAACTTCCTAATGAGATAGAAAAAATATCGTGTATGTTGTCATTTGTACAGAAACGCAATATTATGAGTGGATGCATGAGTGTAACACATTATATTTGAGAACCGTCCTTAGGTCCGAGTCCCAGCAGTGGGAACTGACTAAAGAACTAATGAACATTTAGATTTAATACTTAATTGGTCTCAATAGTTTTTGAATGAAATGTATGTGTTATACCTACTCTACACTTTATTTGCCTTGTATTGTTGCACACTTCAATGTACTCAAGTTCGAATTTTAGGTAGAGAAAAACATTAGTTCCGATTTTTTTCTTAATGCCTAGTATAAGATCGGCTTTTGGAACTGAAGTTTTATTGACGTCACTGCTATGTAGAGGAGTTTCCATCATTGGCATGAATAAGTGGTGGTAGCTGGTTGCTGACCGATGCCCGTTTCATAAATTTGTTCGATTTATAATCGATTTCTTCAAACTCAATATAAATTTGTTGTACTTAATTTTAGATATTCGACTGCAGAGAAGTGACCACAGCCAGCGGAATGTTCGAAGCTCTATGTAATCACATAAAATACGCAACAAACAAAGGGAATATAAGGTAATAGGTCTATTTGTAGCGCATCGCATTTGTATGGGCATACTGATTTATCGTCACTCAATTTATCAAAACAAGGAGAGAACGATGGGGACGGCGAAATACGGTTATCCTTTATTTTTCGCACGTACGCTTCAAGCGTAATAATTTTAATAATAAGAATCTGGGGTCTCGAGTCATCCGTCTTCTTTTGAAATTACTGTAAACAGATCTTTCGTTAAGGTGAAGTTGAATTTGAGATAATTCGATTGAGGGTTTTCGCGTTTCGCGCTTCTGAAATGCCGAAATATATTTATTTTGATAGAAGAGGACTGACAGGCATTTTCACCTGGTAGAAGATGGATAACTCATAGGAAGCCATATAACATGTAAGTAGGCAACCAATTTTGGCCTTGGATATACTAACTACGACAGTTCCTTAAATTAAAATAAACAAAACACATTCGAAAATCCACAGACTAAAATCGAAACGAGATTGGTGTTGGATTCGGTGATCAGAACTTCGATATTCTTACCACCCTATATCATGCAATACTTTGTCCGCCAATAATATTCATTCTTTTTGGACGTCCAAATTCGTTTTTGCAAACCCCCATCTTCATTATAAATTTAAGCTCTTGCCCACCACGTCGATCGCGTCCCTTCCCGTCTTTCTTGCATGTTAACCTTAAAAGATAGACATATAGCATTGCGGACCCTTTTTTAGATAATTTAAGGAGAAATCATTCTTTCATACACATTTACTAGTATCTTGAACCGTTTGTTCACATTTCTCGCTGTATCTTCGCTCCTAATAGTCACATTGTAATATGCCTATAGCCTTCCTCGATAAATGCTCTAACCAACACAAAAATAACTTTTCAATTCGAACCTGTAGTTACTGAGATACGCGCGTTAAAAAATTCTTCAGCTTTATATATTAGTATAGATTACATGGCGATCGATGGGTTTGGTCTGTACCGAGCCTAATGTACTGATTAATATGAAGCAAAGTAATACAAACATTTAATTATAAACTTAAATGTACTTCTATTTAACAAAAGAATTACAATTAAAGTTTCAGAGTGGACCGTGTCATGTTTAAGACTTGTTTGATTTCACAATGAGTGCAAACAAAAGGGCTCTTAAATTATTCTAAAGATCATCTGCAGAATTTTAATTATTATAATCTCGTTTGGTTTTACTTAAATTAAATAACCTTCTACTAGCAAATGCTAAATACGTGTTTCACAAAGTATCCTATTTTGCAATTTTAATAAATGTATAATTTAGTTGACAACAAGTCCTGGTACACGAAGTTCGGTTCCCAGTCACTAAAATTTATATTCTGTACATACAGTGTAATAGGAGCTCATCGTTTGTCCTTAATGTTTCATTTATACGGATGGCATTGGATGTTTGGAAATTCCACAGACTAAAACTGAAAAGCTACTTTTCCCAGGCTCTTTTTATCTGTGGTCGATGGTTCGTAACCAGAACGAAATTTCGATATTTATAATAATATCAAAAATGTTTAACCTGTTTTGAGCAAAATTATAAACAGATCTGAAACATGGCTCGGCGGGGATCCAGCCCACGATCCATTTATTATAAGGAGTACATTGATACCATTACCACTAGTAACGTCAAAATTCCTCCTAGAATCTTAAATTTGACTTAATATATTTCACTTTCATCCAAGTTAAAATAATTCATTACACTATGTCAAACATAAACACTTGTTCGCGAATATATGTATTGTTTTTGTTCAATCAGATGTCCAGTGATGATGTGTTTCAGGTCAGCGATAACCATATTTCCTCAGCGCACAGACGGCAAACACGATTACAGAATATGGAACCCGCAGCTGATAACATACGCTGGATATATAGAACCCGATGGGTCAGTGCTGGGTGATCCGGCTAGAGTTGAATTTACTGAGGTAAGTTTGAGGTTACTTAAAAATTGGAAGACACAGGTGTAATGGTAGCATAGGTGGCTAATAATCAACGAGTCGCGGGTTCGACGCCCATCGTGTCAAATATTTGTGTAATTTTTCTGAAGCATGGTGGTATAGCTGGATATTAAATTGGTGATAGGAATATTGAGATCTACACTGTCACATATGAAAAAGGTTGTTTAATATCCAATCCATTAGGTTGACAGGAATCTCGTTTAGTTTATGTTGCCTATCTTCCTCTTTCCTGAAAAATACTGTTAAATATTGTAAGATGTAAGACATTTTTGTTGACTCTAATTTGTTGAAGGTTGAGGAATCTTTGAAATGTGGGCCCTAGAAATTATATCTATGTGTCTTATTTATAAAGGCAAGTAGGTAAATTATAGATTGGATGCCGCTTCAAGTTCCGCCTGTGTCGTAGAATTTTGTCAATAAAAATAGATTTTTAATTTAGGCATACAAAAAAATGCAGACATACAGATCTAAAACAAAGTTACATGTCGACAAACTTAAACATAAGGACTAAGTACACTTAATATAAATAGATAGTGACTTTACTTACTACTAATTAAATTTTCCTTATCTAAAATTAAATACTTATCATCGATAATATATCATTTTAATATATTAGCAATAACATGATTGTAGAGTCAGAAATTTCCCTAAGTACAAATATTTATTCTTAGAACTTTCGCACCTTTAATTGAATGTAATTAGGTAAAATAGACTATTGTCTCGACGAAGGAATTGTTTCTCTAACTGTCCTGTTACCACGGAAATCATTAATTCAAGGTTCCTACGATAAACGAGATATTAACAACTATTGTGATGTTATTTATGTTACTACATATGCTTGTAACTACATTTATACATTTTGTGTGACTTCGTTCAATTGTTAAAGGCGTACGTGCATTGTTTAAGACGTTTGGGGTTTAAAGACTGGATAAATAACTAACTGGCGTATTATTTTTTTTATTGAGACGACAGACAAGCATGAGGTTGAAGGCAATTGATTGTCTGTCCATTGTAATCTATACTAATATATCAAGCAGAAGTTTGTTTGTTTGAACGCGTTAATCTCTGAAACTAATAGTTCCAATCGAAGAAAAATGTTTAGCTTTGTTTGAAACATTTATCGAGGAAGGGAAACATCGCGTTGCGAAGATACAGAACAACAACCAGACGGGAATTTTATTCATCTTTGAGAGTGGGCGATGCGTGCACTGTGAAAACGGTTCATGTTACAAAAAACATATTTGTATGAAGGAACTATTTCTCTTTAACTGATTTTTAATGTCTACAACATTATTTGTCTTTGAAGATTAACTTGCCCACGCGGACAAAGTCGCAGCCACAGCTAGTATAACAATTCTACGATGCGCGCATCAGTACGGTCTTATTAACGCGTTTAAATATTGTTTCCCATTTTAAAATTAAAAAGCCACCATTCAGCAACCAATTATGTTTTCATCTGAGTTTGTTTTTAACATTGCTATTGTCTGCTTTTTAATTAAGCAATCTGAAATTATAGGTTTGTATTAAGCTCGGATGGAGACCACCGCGTACTCCGTGGGACGTATTGCCGTTGGTGTTGTCGGCTGATGGGAGAGACCCGGAGTACTTTGAAATTCCTCGTGAAATCGTCATGGAAGTACATATAGAGCACCCGAAGTAAGGATCAAGCAATTGCTTAATTAAACAAAATCCTTTTAACGGCTTAAAACGCGATGTATTTAAGTTAAACTTATTTGGAAATTATTCGAATTAAAGCCTGACGTTTTGGATGCTTTACAGCAGCCGTGGTCATGGGAGGAGAGGCAAAGTGACGAGGTAATTTACAGTACTTACCTTCTCTTTTTTTTGTTTAACTAATTTTACTATCGCGTTTAAACCGTTAAAGTTGTATTATAATTTAATATGAATTTATTTTTAAGTGCTATTAGTAAACACATAATAATATTTTTAGTGTTATTTGTAAATTTCTCTTTTTTCTAGCTACGATTGGTTTAAAGATATGGGTCTGCGCTGGTATGCACTACCAGCTGTTTCCAATATGAGGCTCGATTGTGGAGGACTTGAGTTTACCGCGACTGCTTTCAACGGCTGGTACATGGGCACTGAGATTGGCTGCCGTAACTTTTGTGATGCAAACCGATTGAATATTGTCGAGGTAAGTAATTATTTAGTCTCTTCTTCAGGCTAATTAGGTACTATATTATGGATTAC
This sequence comes from Leptosia nina, assembly GCA_963661955.1. Classification (NCBI taxonomy): domain Eukaryota; kingdom Metazoa; phylum Arthropoda; class Insecta; order Lepidoptera; family Pieridae; genus Leptosia; species Leptosia nina. Next base: position 73,979 of record CAVLEF010000282.1, read on the forward strand.
TTAAATTAAAAGGAATTACTCGCAGATTATGTTTAAAACAAGCTAAGCACTAACTTAGCTTAGCTAACGTTATCTGCATAGGTTACTTTAGGCTGCGTGTTGTTACATCGCTTCATAGCGTTACGGTTTAAAGGTTGGTTACAATAATTATATAATACTGTCAATAAGAAATGTGTATAGGACGGGGTCTCCGTGGACACGATAGTTCAATCGGTTAGAACAGCACGGAACGCTGTGGATGTCGATTCAAGTCACCCTGCGTCGTAATTTTCTAAATTAAATTCATTTCCAATTAATCATAATCATGTGAAATAGCATGCGAAAAAATATATTTTTTTCAAAGTTTCCAAATTTATAAAACTGTGAAAATAAATTGACGCCAATCAAATATATATTGAACTAGCTGTGTCAGCGACTTCGTCCGCCTAGAATAGTTGTTTTAGGCAACAATATTTGTTTTTGCAAACGTCTGTTCATCTTTAATTATAATATATAATAATTCAAGATGAAAAGTATAATTAAACCTGGCATGGTGGAAAAGTCCACTCTCACCAATATTAGCCGCAGCGCGATGTTTTTTAGCCTCGAACCTGCCTCTATAAATGCTATAACAAAAATACTATTTTCAATTCGACACACTAGTTCAAACAAACAAACTCTTCAGCTTTATATATTAGTATAGATTATATTTACGTGTATACCATAGTATATAGTTACTGTATGCAAGATCTTGTTTCAGTCTGTCGCTCAAAGAATGGGTCTGGATACGAGTTCCTATGTTTCTCTCTGGAAAGACAAAGCCCTTGTTGAAGTTAACATCGCGGTGTTACACAGTTTCCACAGAGATAACGCGTCGATAGTGGACCACCATTCTGCCTCGGATCAATTTATAAAGCATTTGGATAACGAAAATAGAAGCAGGTATTACTTATTTAAATATCAAAATCTATAATTATACATATACCTTATTCTTAACAACAAAGTTTATTTGGTTCAGCAGCTAACGTCAAATATTGCTTATATTGGTCGGATAGAGCACAGAATTTATTTACGATACTTGCCTGTAAACACAGATATATTTCCTCCCAATGCTGTATAAAATTTAGGATTTTGCTTAAAAAATATTGAATGTCGTGCTATGTTTAAGTAATCTGTATTATTTTTAGGGGTGGGTGTCCATCAGATTGGATATGGATAGTGCCGCCAATGTCTTCCTCGCTAACAGCTGTTTTCCATCAAGAAATGGCCTTGTATTATGTTAGACCCTCCTACGATTATCAGGTAAGTAAATATAAATAACATCTAGTACGATGACACAAACTAATGTTAATGTTTAAAAATCGAAAATAAATTGAAAAACTTTTCGACTCGGGCAGAACTTGAACCGGCATCGTCAGTGTCGAAATTTTTGAAAACTCCGAATTTCGAAAATTCCGGGTCGAAAATTTTTTTCAATTTATTTTCGATTTTTAAATTATATAGTGCCTGCATGTAAAAATATTAATGTTTTCAAATAATATACTCCAAAACCTTTGTTATTAAAATTAAAAGTTATATATCCTCTAAGATACACAATTTTTAGAATATATATCAAGTGCTCTTAGTTTAGGTTTTGAAGCTGTAAAACTAATTAATACTTAAATTAAATGTCTACAGAGTTCTTAAACTTTTCATATCATTAAAATCATTGAAAAATATTCCATTATTTCTTTTGTTTTCTAACAGGTACTGATATTGTAAAGAAATAAATAAAACACAACAGTTTAAGACGTCACGACATCCCACACAAAGCGATTGGCAAAAAGACTTTTAAACTGTTAAGTGTTTTATTTAATGCGTATTACTTGCATAGAAAAAAAAATATTATTAGTCACTTGTTTGTATTTTATTGATCTCGAAAATCTCCTCAGGAACCAGCATGGAAGACTCACCAATGGTCTAATTCTGACGGTAACAAGCCGCGTCGAAAGTTCCACTTTAAGCAAATCGCGAGAGCTGTCAAGTTTACTTCGAAACTCTTCAGCCAAGCTCTCTCGAAACGTATCAAAGCAACTATTCTGTATGCGACGGAGACGGGCAAATCTGAACAGTACGCGAAGGAGTTAGGGTCCATTTTCGGGCAAGCCTTCAACGCTCAGGCAAGTGCCGGAATGTTTGAGCATTGCTCATGATTAAAACTATTCAAATGCATAATTGCGTTTCTTCGCGTTTTCCAGAGTTTTCGGTGATTGTATAAAATAACTTGCAGATTTATTTGCTTGCATAAGAGCGCTTTACATTCTCCGCATTTACAAAGCGACCTGAAGTTTTTTTGGGAAATCTATAAATAAAACATCAAATACTTATTCAAAGCAAGATAGGTCGACGGCGCATCTTCTTTAGATGTTATGAGGCAGGAGTATTTTACCTACCATCAAGAGAACCCCATGCTTGCTCTTCCCAAATCATGAAAACAAAATCTTTTCCGCATCTTGCTAGTGAAAACCTCTCCAGATCCTAATTTTTACCTCTCTACCTGTTCCATCCGAACCAGAATTTCCTCAATTTTTCTACCCATTTTGACCACTTGGCCCGGACCATTGTGTAGCCAGGTCGACGTCTGTAGAGCGTCAGTTATCAGCGGAGTTTATTAACAAAAGAACAACGACTTTGCCAAGTGGATCTTTGAGTGTGCTCAAACAAAACTTTGCCTTTTTACAGGTTCAGTGCATGGCAGACTACGACATGTTCTCGATAGAGCACGAAACACTCCTCTTGATCGTAACTTCAACTTTTGGCAACGGCGAGCCGCCTGCGAATGGCGTCGTGAGTAAATTCTAAAGATTATTATTTAATACGCCCGTGTCGCTTTAAAATAAAGGTCCTTATTTGTTTCCAGAAGTTCGGAGTTTCATATTTGAGTTTGGCTATTTGTTGTTAATGTATGACTACTAATTTATTACGTTAAACTGCGTAGTTTGTAACGATGGTAACGAGTTTGCATGGTAATTAGAATAGGGTTGGGCCGACGTTCGCTTCACATTCGGTTTTTAAGAATTTTGGCAGCTTTAACCAGTGCCATTATTTATGCCATTGAAGGTTATGTGTGCTTTAAAAAACATTGTAATGCAATTCAAAAATAACGACTTTTGGGCGGGATTTTTGGTGTAATGGTAGCAACGTATGTGTAATGATCAACGAGTCTTGGGTTCGATCCCCACCAGGTCTACCAATTAAGGTAATGAATTTATTACTCGTATAGATTTCTGGATTCTAAATGGGTGGTAGAAATATCAAAATTCCGGTCGGGTCACGAACTACCACCCACAGATGAATAAGCCATAGCTAAAATAGGTCAACAGCGTTACATATGACAGGTTAAGATATTATATGGCTGAGGTATTTTATTTACCATTAAGTAAATCATAGTTGTCTGCTCTCCTGTATCATTTAAAAATAAAATAAACGGCGTACAAAGCTATTATGTAGTTGAGTATAAAATTAAATTTTCAAAAATCATAGCGAATAATTGACGATGTTACGAAGAAAAGTTTGAATTCAGACAAATCCAAATTTGTATTATGTACAACGGAGAGGTTATTCGTAAACATCGTTTTATTTTTTGCGAGGAAACGTGTACCAATATTTGCCCGATGCTAATTTGAACCGAATTGTCGGCGGAGATTCGGTTTTGATTAAACCACAATCGACCCATCCCTAATTAAGACGATTGCGGTTTGTTGGAATCACCATGTTTACTTTTAACATGAACATGCTAACGATCTCAAGAGTATTCTAATAAGGTCGTATATTTCCCAGGCCTTTGCTGAGCATCTCTTTCAAATGCTTTACAACGAAAAGAAGAATCAAAATGAACAGATAGACAGTGCTGGGTGAGTTCAAATAGTGTAGTGAAATCCCGTATCCCCCTCGTGGGGCATGGGGCGAACACATCTTTGTGTTCGTTTTACTGATCCGTTTTTTAACAGGCAAGTAATTGATCAGACTTGCTCTGTCCGACCGAAACATGTTTTTTGTTTCCCTGGGAAAGGAACCAAGGACCCCTCGCGCTTAATGCAATGCTAGGTAATGCGTTTACCATTTGGCTACAGAGGCGGTGAGTTCAAATAGTATAACTTTAATATTAAAATAATCGGACTGCCTGGAAGAGATCGCTACTTAGCGATAAGGTTGCCTTTCATTTATACGTAAGAACGTAAGATTTTGCCTCTTTCCTATTATATTTTTCTTTAGTGTGTACTATACATAATAAAGATAGATTAAATAAATAAATAAAAACAATTAGGCTTCTTCGATTTATAAATAGGAAAAATATTGTAAGTTGTATTTTTCTTAAATTTAAAATGTATATTAATTTTTCATCAGAAATGCTGCTGAAAACGTGCACATACATAAAAGTATTGAGAAATTTTATGAGTTTTATCTACCAATTGAACTACAGTCGTCCAGCAAGATCGTAGTTCAATTGGTAGATAAAACGATGGTACTCTGTTGGTAATGGGTTTGGGTCCCGCCTGTCTAATTAATTGTTATAAATTTTTGTTGTAAGCTATTTTTTAAGGGGACAGTTAAAACATATTATTTTTACAGCTATAAAACACCAACACCCAAGTCGTTGATGAGAGCTAACAGCGTTATGACACCTCGCAATGAATACAAAAGACAATTATCTCGTTTGGAGTCCAGTAGGAGCAATAATGAATATAAACGGACACTCAGTCGACTAGAATCCAATAAGAGTAAGTGCGAACGAATGATACTATACTTGAAATAACTACTTTCTAGATTACTAGATTAGACTAGATTTTTGTAAACTTAAACTTCCAATATAAAAAGTTGCGTTGAATCTCAATGGCACTTCTTGTTCGTTTATTGGAAACACAAATTTAACATTTTTGACATTAGAGACACCCTCCATCATTAGACTCCCCGTGACCACGGATGCTGCAAGGATCCAAAACGTCGGACCATAGCTGAAACAATTGTCAAATAAGTTTAATATATACCGCGTTTTAAATCTTAACATTAGTATGAAAAGCCTTTTAGCCTTAGTATACATTATGTTGATTTTAATATTATTTTCCCAAATAAGTTTAACTAATATATCGCGTTTTAAACCGTTAAAGTGTTTTATTTAAATGTGTACTACTCACGTAAACTATTTTATTATTTTCATTGAAATATTTCTTCTGAAAGGTTGTATAGCTTCTGAAAATTACTATATATGATACTGTGAACTGTTTTAGGTAGTCTCGGAGGTGCATCTACTGTAGAACACATTGGTCCCCTCAGTAATATTTGTTACTCCGTCTTTGCCCTGGGTTCTAGCGCTTATCCAAAGTTCTGCTGCTTTGGTAAAACTGTAGATAGAGTACTTAAAGACTTAGGTGGTGACAGACTTCTTGATGTCAATTGTGGGGACGAAATGTATGGACAAGAACAGCAATTTAAAACTTGGTCGTCAAATATTTTCCATGTAAGTGGAGTGGACAAAGTATTATAAATAGTACTACAAAAAGCAAATGCGGCGATATATATGATTTATCCTTGTTTAAGGTTGCATGTGAAACATTCTGTTTAGAAGACGACACAGTTAAAAACGCCCAAAAATCTTTCGGTGATCTACCATTAACAAAAGACACAGTAAGGTTTAGCAGTGTCGAAAAAGGTTTACATATGAAGTCTGCTCTTGAAACGAGCTATAAAAGAACATTAATTACTTGCAAAGTGGAAGAAAATAAATGTCTAGGAGATTGTTCGACTGATCGTGCTACTATATTTGTTGATATGAATGTTAATGTAAGTCATATATATTATCAACTATAAGATAAATTTTTAATTGTTCATTTACTAGACACCCTTTATTTAATCTCAAGCAAAAGTCACTTACTAAACTTACAAGATCAAGAAGATGAGATATAATATATTAAAATATCTTCTTATTGTAAAAGTTAATGAAACTTTTAAATAATATAGGAGCCAACACAATGCATAGTATTCAGAGTTTGAAGTGGAGTCAAAAAACAAAAATGTTTGAACATACGTAATAAGTAGCTATTAAAATGTTAGTAAACATTACAGGATGAATTTAAATACGAACCAGGAGATCATATAGGAATAATGGCTTGCAATCGTAAAGAAATAGTTGATACGATATTATTAAGACTAAAAGATGTAGACGCTTGTGATAAGCCTTGTCAACTCCAAGTGCTGAAGGAAACACTAACGGCCATTGGTAAGACCAACACTGATTCTTTTAATTCATTTGAAGTTATCATTTGATAATAATTAAACAAACTGATGATGTAGGTGCTGTTAAAACTTGGGAGAAACACGAACGCCTACCCGCAGTTACTATTAGAGAATTATTCACTAGGTTTTTGGATATAACTACGCCGCCGTCTACAAGGGTTTTGAAATACTTAGCCAGTGTATGCACTGATACAAGTGACGCTGATTGTTTGAAGGAACTCGTAGAGGTGAATATTTTCCTAAGAATAATATGTTTGTTTTATTTTTAATATTAGAGTTTGCCTGAAAGAAATTTTGACTAAGTAATATTTCAATGTATGGCTAAGAATCAACGGGCCGTGGGTTCGATCCCCATCGGGTCTGATATTTTTTGATCGATCATAATTTTTCTAGAATATGTTGGACTTCGCCAGGATCTGGGTATTAAATATGTGATAGAAATTTCCAAATTCCGCTCGGGTAACGAAATACTGTCCACAGATTCAAGTTCAACTACCATCAAGTGGGAAGTCACTTGACTGTCCTAGTTTATCATCAAAAAGATTTTTAATTTGATTGAAATCAAATACAATATTATATAAATTTATAGGATTCAACCAAATATGACGACTGGAGATATCACTTCTACCCTCATCTCGGTGAAGTGTTGAAACAAATTCCATCGTGCAGACCTCAAGCTTCACTATTAGCAGCATTATTGCCTCCTTTACAACCGAGATTTTACTCGATATCTTCATCACCTTTGGCACATCCTAATAGAGTACATATCACCGTTGCTGTAGTAGTATATAAAACACAGAGTAAGAAATTGTTTCAATTAATATTTATTGAAGATTGCTGTTAAGCGTTATCTATCTATACATATAATAAAAATGTAATCGATCGCTGTCTATAGATGTGATAAAAATATTATAGGAGACCTTTACTTAATACAATCGATTTTATAACAATGATTTTTTGAATTCTTTTCTGTCTGTCTGTGTGTTTGTGCACGCTAAACTCAGAAACGGCTTATTTGATCTAAATGTGGTTTTCAGTAATATAAGGTCATGTCGAAATTGATAGGCGATTGTAGGTTATATAAAGCACACGTTTTCTGGAAGTGCACATTAATATATTTTTATCGCTTGTTGTTACTAACAGCAAGCTGTCTTGTGTGAATAATAATGCATCCTTAAATTAAATACGGATATAAATTCTTCTCTTATTACTATTGTAGATGGAGAAGGCTCAACTCATTACGGTGTATGCTCGACATATTTGCAGAGTCTAACGCCCGGCGATGAAATCATCGCATTTATTAGAAGGTAAATATTATCTGCTATCAATAATATTAACAGGAATGACACGTGTTGTTCACTGTTCTTTACCGTTTCCTATATTATGGTTAATTACCACTTTATTTTTAATACATTATATGAAGCCGCTAAATGTAGAGTGGCCTAACTGCAGTTTTATGACTTGACTTATTTATATTTTTATAGTCTAAGAATCATCATTAATCAACAAGAGCACAGTGACCTAAAATTGTAAACGCAATTTTTACGCAAATAGTAGTACAAATTTATTTTAGCATAAGTTTAATTTGGCAAAAACCACATTGCCATAGTGGCCTATGTATATTATACACAGTATGCTCTAAAATCAATTAATATTTTACAGGGCTCCTAATTTCCACATGCCTCTAGACCATTCAGTTCCACTCATATTAGTAGGTCCTGGGTCTGGTATAGCGCCATTTAGAGGGTTTTGGAATCATCGAAGGCACCTTATGGAGAATAACAGTTCCGAACAATATGGCCCTATCTGGCTATTTTTCGGATGTCGATACAAAGGCATGGACTTGTATAAAGAGGAAAAAGAAAAGGCTGTGAAAGATAGAGTTATTTCAAAGGCTATGGTAGCTTTTTCCAGGGAAGAATGTGTTACTAAGGTACTAAAAATCCTTCCTATATACCTAAGAACTATCGGTTCGAATTGAATAATTCTTTTTGTGTTCGATAAAGCATATATCAAGGAAGACTGGGCTGCAACCAACAAGAAAACAAGAATGCCAAACTAAAATTCTAAGAAACAGTGGAGAATGTTTGAAGAAAATTATTCATTGTTGGGGGTTTTACCTATAATTAAGTTTCAAAGAATTATTCCTCTTTAGAATTAAAAAAATGTTCGCGACATATATAACTAACTTTTAAAATGAACTCACAAGAATCGTTTTACGGTAATATGGTAAAAGAACGTTTACCAGGTTAGTCAGTTGTATAAATGATTTTTTTTTTCAGAAACACGTACAAGCTCTTCTGGAAGACGAAGGTGATGTAATAACAAAAATGCTTCTGGATCAAGGAGGCCACTTTTACGTATGTGGTGACTGCAAAATGGCTGAAGAAGTACAACAAAAACTGAAAGAGATCATCAAGAAACATGCAAAGTTATCAGACGTGGAAATTGATGACTTCATCTTGTTCTTAATGGTACGAACTAATATTCATATGCATTAGCACTGTCCGTAGTTTATGCCTAATATAATAAGTTAGATATTTGACGGGCTCTTTAGTCTAATGGTTACACGGTATGGCTAATAATCAAAGGTTTGTAGGTTCGATCCTGGTGAGGAACACTATGTTTCTAATCAATTTGTATTTTTTTTAACATTTTGGACTTCGTCTCGAAACGTGGAAATTAAATGTGGGTTGAAATACCGAAATTCTGTCCGGGTTACGAACCACCCCTACAGATAAAAAAACCGTAAAGCTTTTCGTTTTCAGTCTATGGATTTCGAAATATAGAAAGCCAATATTACCTATCGAAGTTATGGATACAATACCTATAAAGTATCCATATCTTCGACTTGTTAAAAATATGTTAACTAATGTATTGGTGTATTAAGCTGTACAATCTATCAGTCCAGTCTGTAGTTGCACTTAATATGTAATTTCAAACGGTTTAAATTAGTTTTATTTAAGATTCAAAATGTACTAATGTTTTAATTACAGGAGGAAAATAGATATCACGAAGACATTTTCGGTATTACGCTTCGAACGTCAGTGGTGCATACAAAATCACGTGAAACAGCCAAAAGGACCCGTTTAGAATCTGGACAGTCACAAACATAATGCAGTTTAGGTTACTTTATTTAGAAGTTGTTTTAAATTTTGTACTTAAAAAAAGGAAGATTTCATATTTTTTCTGAATCTGTTCTTGATTGTTATACCTGCAAACAAGTATTAATACATTTTTGTTATATTTATCAAAGTTACCTAACTAAATCCTTTGTGAAAGACACATTCTAGGTGCTTAATATTTAAGCTTATTTTATTTTTAATATATTTATATTAAGTATTGTAGCTATAATTTACCTTGCGATGTATTATTATTTTTTATCACTATGCACACACTATTTTATTAAAGATAGTGGAACCAAAGGAGAAGATAACTATAATAAAAAATGTTTGGCTTACTGTCTGTTTTATTTTTGAAACATATATTGTAGATTAAGTAAATAGGCAAAGTCCTGAATTGTGATAAGCACACAGAGGTCTTAGATCCGAATCCTTATAAAGTTTAATTGTATTGTGTTCAAAATTAAAGTACGACAGTAGTTAATAATAATAATAAAACACAGTTGCATAAACAAATAAAATACAAATATAGTAATACTAAATTAATTGTTATTTACATAAAAGAGTTAGTGCAGAGGCGGCCTTATCGCCTATGGCGATTTCTTCCAGGCAAAAAAACAATAAATAAGTAAAAGCCAACGAGAATGAGATAGAAAATGCAAAAAATTGTAAATTACAGTGATATCAAATACTAACACAACAGAAAACATTAACACACTAAACAGTAAAAACTTAAGATCAAAATTTAATCTTACGAAAGATGCAACATTATAGATATATTAAAAGTATAAGCCAAGACTAAACAATAATTTAAACAAAATATTGTTTGACTTTGGCCTTGAAGGAATTAAGACTTTGTGAGAGCCTAATCGCGGGGCAGCTTATTCCATTGGCGGACAGCCTGTACAGAAAAAGTAGTTTTTACTTCTATTGTGTTAACTTTTTTAATAGGTACGTATAAAGTATTAAAGGAAACAAACCAAAACGTGTACATCAGCTTTTTCTTCGAACGACGTGATCATAAATCTCGATGTGCGTGTATTTAGGCGAATATATCCGTTGCTTGCTTGTGTTCTGTCCCGGGTCCTGCTGGGGATCGGGACAGATAATTTTGTGGTCATGTCGATTTTGAAAAAGGAGGCCCCGATCTGGATCCATGACCGGCTGAAAAATGAACTCTTAATTAAGAAGTGTAAGAAATAAATACACATTTGAACACTTTAGTATTTGTCACATGTTTGATGGTGGCACTATATAAATTAAGGGCACTGTAGATTCACGATGACGTATAGGACACGGTACATCGATTGGTTAGAGCAAAAGCACGGAACGCTGTGGATGCCGTAAAATTTCATCAATCTAAAATGGGTTATTAATTTGCATAATTATACCAAGACTCGAATCTACGTTCGAGTTTGGCCAATGAAGGTAACGCCGTTTGTGTGAATCAACCTTTATTCATACACCTTTAAAAGTTAATGTTATTTCAAAAAGAATTGCGTTTTAGTCCAGGTCGTGGAACCTGTGACAGAAACAGTAAGATTCGATTTCACGACCAGTTGATTATTAGAAATTTATTGCTACCATTACATCAAAGATCCCACCACAGATCTACCTTAGATTTATAAACAAATGTAATTGATTAAGATGCAAGTAAACTAGTAATTATCTTAAATAATTTAAACGGAGGGAAAGTCGCGATTCCGTTTTCCAACTGAATTCGGGAATGATTGGTCTGTTTTTGCGTCAAATTGAATGTAACGATCGAGCGGTAAAGTTTAGAATGGAATTCTTGCATAGTTTGTCACTCAATGCAATTCAAGTCCAAATTAGATTGGGTCGGAATTTAAATTGAACTTGTGAAGTTAGTGAAACCGTGCCTGATTACTTTAAAATTATAAGTAACTTAAACTCTTTATGTAGAGAAGGACAGACAAGCATGCAAGCAGATTTCACCTGATGGTATGTGATATACCCCAGTCTATAGCATCTAAACAAGATAGGTTATCCACCTATTATAGCTTTGGATATTCGGAAACCCACAGACTGAAACCGAAACGCGATTAAGCTTCACGGCTTTTTCATCTGTGGTCGATGGTTCGTGACCCGGACGGAATTGGTATATTCCTGTATGTGTGAAATCTCGTCTCCCCCTCGTGAGGCATGCGGCGAACATATTTCTGCGTCCGTTTCACTGATGCGTTCTTTAACAGCCAAGTAGTTGATCAGACTTCTGTGCCCTGCCCGACCGAAACCATTTTTTGTTTCCCTGGGATTCAAACCCAGAACCTCTCGCGCGTAACGCAACGCTAGGCAATACGTTTAACCGTTTGGCTACAGAGACTGTCCAAAGATCATATCTATGCTCCTACCACGTATTTAATATTCAGATTTCAAGATGACGTCCAACATGTTTCAGAAAAATTAGGAATATGTTGGACCCGATGTGGATGAAAACACGACCCGTTGTTGATTGTTATACATTACTACCATTAAACGTACCTATATCTTTTCATAAAACAGCCTTACTTACAAGTGTATAGGAGTGCTGTAATTATCTATTATAGTAGCATGTCGACGGTGTCCTTAAGTCTAATAGGCTGTCACTAACATCGCAAAACGTCATGTTAAACTAGCGATACAGCTTATAGCTTGAGGAAGACGTTGTTTGCTATCTGTTCTAATATATAAAGCTGAAGAGAGTGTTTGTTTGAACGCACTAATCTCAGAAACTACCAGTTCGAATTTAAAACTTCTTTTCCTGTTGAGTTATCGAGGAAAACTATAGGCTGAAACATCGCGCTGTAACTAATACGAACTAAGAAACAGCGGGAAATGTTGAAGAAAGGGGAAAAATTCCGATGCGTACGCTGCGAAAACGGTTCACGATACTAAAAAAATATGTAGGAATGTATGATATCTCTTTAAACGATCTAAAACAATATTGACGACACTTATGTCTATATTTTAAGATTAACTTGCAAGAAAGACGTGTTTGCAAAAATTTATAAACTGTTCAACGCGGACGCAGTAGCTGACACAGCTAGTTTATCTATATGACTTCAATAGAAGATCCACGTTTTCGTGAAGAATGTTTTAAAAAACTGTAATTTTTTTCACATGATATTGCACAGGATGGCACTATATAAATTGAAAAAAAATTACGACTCGGGCAGAACTTGAACCGGCATTCACAGCGTTCCGTGCTGCAGCTCGAACCAATTGAGCTACCGAGTCCTTAGTGGCTCAATTTTTAATTAATATCAAGAAAATTGTTAAGTGAAACGTTCTTGTACTCTGAAATCATTTTGCCCCTTTTTTGAATATGGGGCAGACTTCGTGCACAGACATGAACATTTTCATTATATGTCCGACGTGCTATTATGTTCTTAGGATTCGGACTCTGGTCTTCTCAGGATTTTCGTTATGTTAAGCAATGTAGGCTCTATGGATGCATTCAAATTCGACTAGGTTCATAGTTAAATTTGAATGCATCCAGCTGTTCAATTTAATTTGAGGTCATTTGGATAACCGCATGAGGTCGATAACTATTCAAGCAGATTATAATTATTATTATTGGTAACAAATAATTATGATAATTATGAATCATTACTAATATAATAAGCAAAACGGAAGTCAAATACTGTCTGTTGTTTACGCCAGTAGTACACATTGAAATAAAACACTAACGGTTAAAACGCGATATGTTAGATAAACTTTTTTGGATATTATTTTAAATATGGTAGCCTCGTTAAAGTCGGGCCTAAGTTAAAATAATTTCCAGATAAGTTTAACTAATAAATTTAACGTTTTAAACAGTTAAATTGTTTTATTTAACAGGGAAGTTGTAGAACACTGAAAAACTAATTTTGCTTCTTAAAATATTCGTTCATTGACTGTTGCCAACAAAGGATAAAAATAACACAAGTTCGGGTATAATTTTGATCGTTGAATCTAGTCTATAATTTGAAGCTGTCCAGTGCTTGTGTTACTTTTAGAATTATTTAATAAATTGACAATCGCATGATCGAATCTTTGCTAATATTGTAAAGCTGAAGAATTTATTTGTTAGAACGCGCTTATCTCAGGAACTTTAGGTTCTAGTTAAAACTTATTTTTGTGTTGGTTACAGCATTACTCTGGATACCAATAGGAGCAATGGAAAATGTGGAACAAACGGAGAACATGATTTATTATGGAGAGTTTTTGTTACATCCCCTGCGAGTACCGAGTACGGTTCGAGATGCCAAAGAATATGTATAAAAGAATAATTCCTCTTTAAATGATCTAAAAAAAAGTGCGGGACAGTATATGTCCATATTTTAAGATTAACTTGCAAGATCGATGGGGCGCGAACGACGCCGTAGGAGTCGCTGTAATTTATAAAGATGTGGACGAGGTTTGCAAAAACTACTTTTGTCGCCTAAATAGCTATTCTGCGCGGACTAAGTCGCGAGAACAGCTAGTTTTATATATTCGGAAACAAATAAAGCGTATAAAATAAAATGAACAAAATCATACTACAAAACTTTCACGTTTTAACGACACACCTATTCAAATCATCTTTGAAAGAGGAACTTATTTAATAATGTAGATAGCGAAAAAAAACGATACACATTCCCTTGTACCTGTATATTTGCATTTCATCGTTTTACTGAAATAGTTTTGCATTTGCAAAGAGAATATTTCATGAGAGTAGCGATGGAGACCTGTGTAGTTTGGGCAGAGTTTGAAACAAAAATTTCGCTCATGTGTCGGAATATGTGGGCTCGCGTCTTCGTCTGTGCGTTGTTATTTTTTTTCTTAATACATTAAATAAAGAAAAATTTCCGTTAAACATGTAAACACGGGTAAATATAAGTTATTTTATCAGTATTATACTAGGGGAAACAAAAGTCATTGTAACTTTTAAATAAAACAGTAACGGTTTAAAATGCGGTTTAAATATATATTAGTTAAAGTAATTGTAACTACGCCCAGATGTTTCTATATATATCGCGTTTTAAACCGTCAAAGTGTATTATTTCAATGCGTACTACTCGTGTAAGCTACAGACAGAGCTAAGCTTACTCTATTTTTTAATACCAACGTCCCAGTATTTTTTTAACTTTACCTATACTTACCAATACCAATACCTTTGAGACTTATCCTTATATCACACATTGACTTAATAAATTTATGAAACACCTAGGCCACCGACAAATGATTTATAATTTACTAGCTTTGCCAGCGACTTCGTCCGCGAGAACAGTTATTTTGGGTATCCAAATTCGTTTTTGCGCCGGTCGCATCCCTTCCCGTCGTTCTTGCAAGTTAATCTTAAAAGACAGACATGTATACGTATGTGTCGCAGACTTTTTTCATCATATTTTTTGAGTATCTTGAATCTTTTTTGTAGCGAACGCGCCGAGCGAAATCAAACCAATGTTGAATAATTTTCCCAATTTTTCACATATCTTGCTGTATCTTCGTTTGCATTAGTCACAGGGCGATATTAAATACCCTATAGCCTTCCTTAATAAATTCTCTAACCGACACAAATATTATAATTTTTCAATTAATTTATAGTTCCTGATATAAGCGCGTTCAAACAAATAAACTCTTCAGCTTTATATATATATTATATAGACTTATGTTACAATGTAGATAATATGTTGAAATTCATAAGCTCTATCAGTAGAAACTTTTGTTAGGGAACTATTAAATTGGTGGGATTTAACCCTAATAAATAAGCGTAGTTATATACCCCAAAATTATTCTAATCCGTTAAAACCTTTTTAATATATAAGACGTTAAACTAAAATTTAAAACCCTTTATAAGTATGACATATGTATAGTACGGCGGGCTAGTTTATTGCTACTAATAGATTAGATAAAAAGATAATTATATTTTACGTTGATAAATTACCATAATATTTCATAATACTTTTATAAGTGGCTCGTTGCCATTTTCTTGCAAGGGAAAAATAAACTTTTATTCCCAGTGAACGATGAAAAACTTCGTTGAATATAAATTTAGTTCTTTCATTGAATTTGTGTTTAAACTTTGAACAGCTGTTGAACAAGCCCTTAGAATTTCAATATAACACTTTAACAGTTTAAAACGCGATATGTATTAGTAAAACTTGAGAAGAGTTAGTTAAACTAAAGAGGCTTTAGTCTCCCTGTGATCACGGCCGCTTTAAAGCATCCAAAACGGCGGGCCGTAGATAAACTAATTTTCAAATAAGTTTCATTAATATATTTCGCATTTTAAACCGTTAACGTGTTTTATTTACTTTTTGTAAAAATCATCTGCAAAAAGATATTTTAAATAGGTAGGATAAATAAATGCAACGAAAATGAATAGTAAATTACCTTAATTAAAAAAAATATTTATATTAAAATAATTATGTCGCTGGCGAAAGTTGAACCGGCATTCACAGCTATCCGTGCTGTTGCTCTAACCAACTGAGCTACCGTGTCAAACGTCAGTTATACATGTATTAAATCTAAGTGGATTTTTAATTTATATTGTACCAGTGTTATTGTTTTTGACGGGCTTGTAGAAATGTACGGCTAATAAACGGGTTGTGGGTTCGATTCCCATCGGGTCATCATTTTAAAAATTAATTTATCATTTTTCTGAAACATAGTAGGAATATTCAAATTCCGTCCGGGTAACGAACCACTGTCCACAGACGAAAAAGTCGTGAAGTTTAATGGAGTTTCGGCTTCAGTCTGTGGATTCGGACTAAAGCAAAAATAGGTCGACATCTTGCTGAGATGTTATGGTATTTCACTTGGGAACCTTATGCTTGTCTGTCTATATAAAAAAATATTCTCAACCTTGTAATTCCGGCTAATGTTGCTCCGGACAGTCCCGTGCCTCCAATGGTAATATCCCAGATCGCTGTCCCGGGGCCACAGCATTTTGTTCCCCTTGAAAAATGGCGCCCAGTTCTCGGCGATCAGGCGGTGAGCGAAATCGATGTAGCCGGAAATTTCGAAACCGCCCTTAGTGAAGTGGCGAATGAAAATTATCGACTGCGAATAGAGAACTAAATTTCAATAGTTTATTCAAAATACATTAAAACACTTTTACCTATTAAGACTATTTTCTATATACATGAGGCCTTAGTATTATTACACATCGACAAATATGAAGGGTCTTTACTGTGTTACAAAATATCCTTAATGTCTAGTTTCTTTGTCTTATATATACTTTCATAAAAATAATTTCCAGGATATTTCAAGAGTATTTGATTTAATAATTACTGACATCCGTATATAAACAAAGAAAGAAAGAAAACAAAGATAATAGGTACTGCCGTCTTATGGGTAAAAATTTTTATTATTTAAGTTTATAGTGACTATTTTTTTTGTTTTGGAAATCTCCTCCTCAAAGATGTGCTGTTCCACATTTCCCACTGTCCATCGCTCCTATTAGTCGCAGCGTGATGTTTAATTGCCTTGCCTTCTTCGATAACCAACACAAAAATATTTTTTCATTTAGAACCAGTAGTTCCTTAGATTAGCGCATTCAAAGAAACAAACAAAGCTTTAATATATTATTAATAATATATAAATAAAGATTATTCAACAATTCAGATAAAGACGACGATACTTTACAATTTACGTTACAATAACTACAACATTTAACAGTTAACTAACTGCATTCCTCAGAAAGCATGTTTACCTCATAACTGATTATACGCATAGAACACTGTAAAAGAAACATTCTATTTTCCCCCTGCAGGTCATGCCTATTTTAGACTTTGTCAGGCTCTCTGTGTCCTGCTTAGCCGATTTTTTAACGAACCCAGGACCGAACACTAATGGGTTACGAAGCAAAACTTTTAACGTACGGCGACGGTCCTTCGCGACATGTGGAATTCAATGAATGAAAACATTTAAATAAACACTTTCACGGTTGAAAACGCGATATATTAGTTAAACTTATTTGGAAATGATTTTTAACTTCGGCCCGACGTTTCGGATGCTTTGCAGCAGCCGTGGTCACGGGGAGAATAAAAACATTTGAGCTGGAACGTCAGCAGAAAAAAATACTTATCTTCTAAGTTGAACAAGTAAATATTGGAAGAGAAGTTATCATACAAATTGGTACACACCTGTAGAATGCCAACTCTATTTGCTCTTTCTCTTACTGCCAGCTCCCTATTGAAAGGGTCCTCAAGATCAGCGCCCTCGCTCACCAGCACATACGGCTGTACCACTGGGAACACTACACCGTGTATAACCTTTCGGCGTTTGTAAAACTCCCTTTCTTGCAATGTGTCGCCATTTGCTCTGAATAAACATTAAATATGTATACACTAAATGGAAAAATCTTACGCTAATCACTTAAAGCTTTCCGATGTTTTGTTCTAATGAAAAAAATAAATTACTAAATTTAAAAATCGAAAATAAATAAACAATAATTATCGACTCGGGCAGGATGTGAACAGGCACCGTTAAAAAGAACATAACTTAGTAGTGCAAGACCCCTAATTCCTCCTCAAATAAATACTCTATTATAACAGTAATTGAAATAAGTACTCTGTGAGAACTTTAATTATTTAGTTATCATAGTTCTCTAGATAACGGACCTAATGGATTCTTAGTACCCAAACGGATTGTAACGGATTCAATAATTTCAAACCTAATGGAAATTCAGTTTCATACAAAACGAATCCCCGAGCAAATATTAATATTTCACCTATATCCGAACGCAGCAATGGTCCGAGCGGCGGGTATGCTCCTGAGGTTTCGCAGGTCAGCAATTTCAATGAGTGAATCTAAATAATCCTGCCATGTTTCAAACACCAGCAGACGCCGGTCCGCCTCAACGCTAGCCGGATATTCGTTCTTTTTCTCCGCCATTTGCTTTCCTAGCACTTATAAAATAACTAAAAAAACAGAGCTAAAAATTTGTTTTGTTATCGAAAAACTGACAGGTGATGTGATCGTGTTGTCAAAAGTTCGTCAGCGTCGTGCATTTAAAACCTCTGTCGATTATACAGATACTAGCGACGCGTCCCGGCTTCGCAGATAATACTGAGCTATATATATATAAATATATTATAAAAATGAAGAGGTTGTTTGAATCGCTAATCTCAATTCAAAAAATTGGCATTGAGGGCTTCCGTTGCCTTCGCTGCGAAAACGGCTAAAAAATGAAAAAAAAAATAGTGTGAAAGAATGATTATTTTTTAATGACTTATAAAAATGTTCGCGAAAGTATATGTCTATTACGTAGGTATAAAAAAACAGGTATAAACCTACCGTGACCACGGCTGCTGCAAAGCATCCGAAACGTCGGGCCGAAGTTAAAAATAATTTTCAAATAAGTTTAACTAATATATCGCGTTTTAAACCGTTAAAGTGTTTTATTTAAAAGGTATAAACCTGTTAAATCAAAAAAGCCAATACTAATATTAAATTCGTTTATTTGAGACTCATGTACATCAATTTTTATTTAAAAAAAAATGATGTGTAGAGTATCGTTGTTGTAAAGTTAGCTATGTATGGCTAGTAATCAAGGGATCGTGAGTTTGGCCCCACCGGGTTCTTCATTTTTTTTATTAATATCTGTTTCTAGCAAATTTCTAATAATTTCTCAGAAAGATGTTGGACTTTTGAATTTCTGAATATGCCAAATCAAAGGTCGACAACGCATCTTGTCTAGATATTAACTGACTTGCTATTTCACCTTCCATCGAGCGAATCTCACGTTTGTCAGTCGTTCTCTATCACGAAGAAACTTGATCAGTTAAAAGCAAAAGTTTTCGGCCTTTTCAGAAGGCTCTATTAGAAACGATTTGAATTGCTATCAAAATAATCACCCGATAATGGTTTCCGGTGAACTTTTAACTATTTTTGTGTTGAGTTTAATTGAAATTCTTTGGGGGATGTTTTGAAAAGTTTAATTAACCTTTAGTAGTATGTTTTAGGTTATATTTTTAGTTGTCGATTTAAAGTAAAAAATTCCAAAAATTATCCAGGAGAAATAGGTATTTCAAATATGTATCGTACAAAAATAAAACCGGTAAAATCAAAGCGGACTCTCTCATTAAAGGTTGCGTATCGGCACATCTGCTACGCTAGCGCCATCTGTTGGTTGGCATGACTTTTGACTTTGACATTAGGGACACCCTCCATGTTCAATTCCCCTGTTACCACGGTTACTTTAAAAAAAAACGTGGGGCTGAAATTAATATAATTGTAAGTAAAGTAATAATAAGTTTTTTTTAATACGTACTACTCTTGTCAACTACGGCCAGTACTAAAAGCATTTATTATTACTATGTAATAATGTTGTCTAATCTCAAGAATCGCTTAATTTTGGTGCATGGACTATCGTTTAGTTAACAGACGTTTACTAATTAATAGAGGTAACTTAAGTCTTGTGCAACAGACAAGCAAGGCTCTATTTTGGAGAATATCTCGCCTGTAACTCAGTACAAACAAAAAATACTTTAATTCAATAAGTGTAGTCATTGTAATAAAACCTTTAACGGTAAGTTACTTATCATTTGTTGTTAAAATAAGTTTAACTAATATATATCGCGTTTTAAACCGTTTAAGTGTTTTATTTGAATGTGTCTACTCGCATAAACTACAACCGGTATTTAAAGAGTAAATTCCACGAATATGTAGCGAGAAACCAAAGCTACCTTGGAGGTTACAATAATAATTACTAGTAATGGTAACACTAAAACTATAATAAAGTTATAGAATGTTAAAAAATTTCTCAACGTTTGATTTCATGATTTTTAACTAAATCAAATTTGTTAACCAAGCAAAGAAAGTATCAACAATTTGCCATTACTTAATTTTGTTTATATAACGTTGAGAAAACTTTGACCAATATCGCTAATACAGTGAGACCCAGTCACGCAAACCAGGAGTTAATTGATATGAGAAAAAATAACCTTTTATGTACCGAAGACAAAAAAATCAGTCTAGCATACGTTTATCTTCTACAAGAATATTCGTACCATATATTCTTGTTTAAAACTTTTCATTTAAAGCTCCAATAATCTTGAATTGAAACAGACGTGCTGACTGAATGAACACGTTTATTTTCAAAAGCACTCACTGAGAGGAGATAAAACTCACTGCATTTGAAGAAAATTATCACTACCATAGGTACACGTCATAAATGACATATTGGAAGACCTGAGTCTGTAGTTCACTCGTCGTGCGTTATATAAAACACTTTTAACGGTTTCAAACGCGATATGTATTTGCAGATATTTGATGGGCAATCTAAAGTCTAATGGTAGTGTAATAAGGGGTCGTGGGTTCGATTCGAAACTACCTCAACATTGAATACGTTTAAAAAAGTTAGGATTTTGAAAATAGATGGTAGAACATGTGTAGTTCAAATGTAAAAAGCTGTTCCGGTTTCAGAATGTGGATTTCTGAGAGTAAAGAGCCGAAGTAGATCGAGAGTGCATCCTATTTAGGAGTTATATGACTTTTTTTTTTTTTTTCTTGTATAGAATTTTTTTTCCGAGATTACGTTTCAAATCTCTGTCAATATGTTGAGCGATTAAACCGTTAAAAATGTTTTATTTCAATCTGTACTACTCGCGTGAACTGCAGACTATACTTAAGATGATTATTATTGTACATTGATATGAGAACTGGCAGTAGATGTAAATTTAGAGTCTAGTTTTTAACTGGTGTGACGTTCTTATGTCTACGTGAAAAAAATAATTTTGACTTATACAATACTCCGTATCAAATGGTTAAACGTAAGCTGTATGAAAAAGAAAGATGTATCTGCCACAGGGCTCATAAGGAGGAAAGGACCGCACGTTACACATTTATGTCGGGTCACATTTATAACGTGGTCTATGAAACGCCTCACTTGACACTCAGTTAAAATTTCCTCCGACAATTTAGATGCCAAGCATGATATATAGTGCAAGTGTGTGGTACAAATTTTCCGCACATTTAAATTCAACTCAAGTAGAGATTACATTATGCGAGAGAATAAGCAAAGTTCACATCATCCTTACAACTTCAGACGGCGCTAGTTTGTTCTTATTTTCTATCAGGCGCTAACAAACTGCGGTGGAACATTGTTATGTTTTAAGATGGAGTTGGATGTTGTTTCTTGGTAAATTAATAACAATAATATAACACGTTTTCAACAGTTTAGAACTCGCAATATTTGAAAACTTTAATATTTTTCACCGGTGAATGCAGGTTCAAGTCCGGCAAGACAGGTGTCGTAACATTTTTCATTCTAAAATCGACTTTTAATTTATAAAATATAATACAAATATACTTTCGCTATAAAAACACATTTAAATAAAATACTATTAACGGTTTCAAACGCACAATATATTAGTTAACTTTAGCACGACAGTTGCAAAGCATCCGAAACTATTATGTTTCTCCAGGATACAAACTCAGGCTCTCTCCTGCTTAACTTCAACCATTGACCTACGAAGTACTAACTAACTCTACCTCTTTCAAAGTAAATTTAATTTCATTGTTGGTAGTTGGCGCGTATAAATAAAAAAAAACTTAACAGTTTCAAACTCAAAATTTTAAATACCGCCCGAAGCTTCGTGTGCTATGCAGCCGATATTTGACATGTCAAATCTTTACAAAGTGCTTTTTTTTTATAATTATTTATTATCTGCACAATATGTACGGTATTATGATTATTTTTCCGAACGAGCTAGATATATTCAAGACGTCCCTTTCAATTTTGCAGTTCAAAGGAACGCACGCACAATACAGCAAGGTCTGTGTGCAAATCAGTTTACTTTCAAATGCAAATGTGTGCTCGCGAGGCCAATTACAAATAAGATTGTGTTTCAGGACTATTAGCATATCCTGTATTCGGCATATGAAATGTTATGCGCCTATATGATAAATTAAACGCTTTAAACGGAATTAATAGCAAATATTTGTATAAAATATTATAGTATAGTTTAGTAATTTTTTTTACATATTCTGTGGTTTAACTGAAAATAAGATTCAAGGTCAACACAAGAACAAATAAGTTGAACAACTTACGTATTGTCGCTAGTTTACGCTAGTAGTATAGATTTAAATAAAACACTTTCAGCAGTTTAAAACGCGAAACATATTAGTTAATTTATTTTTAATTATTTTAACTACGATTGATATCAATTTTCTTCGATAATATCGCAGACACCCCTTATAACACTAGACATATAGAAAAATATTCTCCATCGACACACATTTTAATGAAACACTTTTAACGGTTTAAAACATGAAAAGTAGTTGTTAACTTATTTACCTAAAATTTATTTTAAACGAAAAGTCACCGTGACTTAGTTCTGCAAGTAACCAGATATTTTCACCGATGACGGAATAGATGGCGCTAGCGTTGTAGTTTTTACGTTGACATTAGGGTCCACCCTCCATCTTCATTTTCCCTCTCATGATCACCACTGCTCCAGTGCATCCGAAACGTCGAGGACCGTAGTTAAAATAAATTCTAAATACGGTTACTAATATATTTTGTGTTCTAAAACTGTTTTATTTCAATAAGGTTTTTTTTTTAAAAACTAGCTGTGCCAGCGACTTCGTCCGCGAGAATCGTTATTTTGGGCATCCAAATTAATTGTTGCGAACCCCGTCATCTTAATGAACATAAGCTGTTAGCCACGACGTCGATCGCGTCCCTACCCGTCGTTCTTGCAAGTCAACTTTAAAAGATAGACATATAACATCGGACTTTTTTTAGATAATTTAAAGAAGAATCATTCTTTGATACACATTTTTAGTTATCTTAAACGGTTTTGACGAAAAGATGATGATGATGAAAAATTTCCCCCGTTTCCCACATTTCCCGCTGTATCTTCGCTTCCATTAGACACAGCGCGATGTTTTATAGCCTCTAGCCTCCCTCGATAAATGATCTAACCAACACAAACAGTTTTCAATTTCAACCCTTAACTCCTGAGATTAGCGCGTTCAAACAAACAAACTTTTTAGCTTTATATATTAGCATACACAAGTTAAGTCACAACAACACCATAAATAAGACAACATTTTGCTCTAAAATAAACATGAAAAACAATTTTGTCAGCACCACGCTGCGTACAGTGGTTTTAAATTTAAGCGACCTGAAGGAAATCACATAAGATCACACTCAAGTCAACAAGCACCAAAAGCCTTCTTGAATAACCTGGACGATTAAACTCGAGGGAAATCGAATTCAACATCAATTTAGGGAAGTAGGTGCTTCAATCGTAAATCCTATTTGACAACATTTAACTGTTTCTGTGCGTATCAGTGAAACACATGTTTAATAGAAACAAACTGAAAATGATTTGATAGTTGTCCTTTCGACTCTTAGAATGTCGAAAGGACAACTATATAATAATAATAATAGCGTAATATTTAAATAAAACACTTTAACGGTTTAAAACGCGATATATTAGTTAAACTTATTTGAAACTGATTTTTAACTTCGGCCCGACGTTTCGGATCTTTGCAGCAGCCGGGTCACGGGGAGACCAGATCATGGCTGCTGCTGAATCGAAAGTCGGGACAACTATCAAATCATTTTCAGTTTAAAACCTTTAGTTTAAAAATGCAGTATTTTTTCTTAATAATGAGTATTAAATTTGAACTTGCATATGTAGAATTTTAAGGGCAAGTATTGTATGTGTCTATTGTATATGTGCCATACGAGACTCAGAACAGCTTGTCTGTCTTCATCTATCTATTAAAAAAATGAACTAGCGTCGTTGGTCTAAGCTTCTAAATCATCCCTTCTAGAAGGACTTTTAGTGCGACAACAGAGATCGTAACGATAAATATTATATCTACAAACAGTTAAATGTGCTAAAACTTGCTTCTATACCTTTTCAACTAATTCGAAAAATCTAGAGAGTGGGAATTTTCGAAGCCTGAAAATTCCTATCAGTGAGTTAAAATTTGAATGACATAGTTTTCAAAGAAACTTCCACTAAGCTGAAAAGATATGTTAATTACAAATAGTTTTCGAACTTAATTAGATAGATTATGTTCAAAGTTCCATAAATCGTTAACTAGTTGTGTATGCCCTTTAACGAACTATGAAGTTAATAGCTTTAAATGTTAAGAAAATATATACCTATTTTAAAATAAGAGACTTGAATAATAAAAATTATAACCAACTAATAACACAACATAAATACTGTCTATAGTTTACGCGAGTAGTACACATTTAAATAAAACACTTTAACGGTTTAAAACGCGATATATTAGTTAAACTTATTTGGAAATGATTTTCGGGGACGGGGAGTCTCCCCGTGACCACCGCTGCTGCAAAGCATCCGAAACGTCGGGCCGAAGTTAAAAATCATTTCCAAATAAGTTTAACTAATATATCGCGTTTTAAACCGTTTAAGTGTAAACCATATTTTATAAAAATACTTGAACTACCTGTAGTTAAAATAATTTTCTTGTTAATTTAAAAATCGAAAATAAATTGAAAAAAATTTCGACTCGGGCAGAACTTGAACTGGCGTCGAAATTTTTTTCAATTTATTTTCGATTTTAAATTATATAGTGCCTTCATGTGCAATAACATGTAAAATATGTATAATAAAGTTTTTAATTTCCTTGATGCTTTGAAGCAGCCGTGGTCACGGGTAGACTAGAGATTTCCAATTTCAAGGTAAAGACTGCTACGCTAGCGCCATCTCCAGTTGGTATTTAGCGAATCAGGCTAGGTGCAGAATTGACTAATGGTGTCTTCGCGTTTACTGGTATGCTGTTTTTGTGTGTGTTAATCGCGTAAACTACTGTTTATCCATGTTCTGAACTATCACAAACAAAACGAATATCAATTTCAACAACTGCAAAGCACAAATAAACCCGCTACTAATAAGACTAACAAAACTTTATTCATTAACAACTCCGGCCTACTTGGTCATTCCATGAAATATACTTCATTAGGCTGCGGTCTCATAGAAACGCCGCATAAGGTTGCAGAATGATTACTATTAAATCGACTTTACGTCTCGTTCATAACAACTGACAATGTTTGCTTAAAATTCGCGGCGCAAGCGTTTGCTGTCTCGACTTATCAGCGAGTGAAAGAGACAACAACAGTAGATTTTTATTAGTCCTATGTCTCAATAACACGCTGTATCATACTTTGTCAGCGTATAGTCAAACTAATTTGGCCATCAAAATTTGTTTATGCAAACCTTCTCCTTATATTTATAAGTTAATACTAATTGTTATCGACGACAACGTTCGCGTCGCGTTGTTTATATAAGTTAGTCTTAAAAGATAGACATATATTATCGCTGACATTTTTAGATCATTTAAAGATGAGTTATTATTTCAAACAAACATTTTAATATTTAAATGAATTACATTGCACGAGAGGTGCATGTATCATTATCTTGAAAAAAATCGACGAGGTAGCTCAATTGGTTAGAGCAATGGCACAGTACGATGTGAATGCCGGTTCAAGTCCTGCCCGCGTCGTAATTTTTTTTCAATCTAATATCGATTTTTAATTATTATAAAATTAATTAATGTAATTGGTTACTATGTCGTGCTAATTAATTAAATAAATAATAGCGCGACGTAACGCGTAACTATTTGCGATATATGTTCTTAATAGGAGGCCTCAGCCTAAAGCATCGACTGATAAGTTTTCCTCCAAATTAGCTGTCACGTGTTAAATGATTATCAACGTATATATGATAAATGGGGTAAAAAAAAATCGCAATTATGCCTACTTTGGAATAAAAATATAATTATATACATTAGTACCCTCAACGAGTGATTTTATAAGGAAATTGTTATGTTGAGCTCCTCTGGTTCAATGGCTATACATAGGTCTTGGCTTCGAATCTCGACGTTATTAGTAATTTACTTCGGGCAGGGCAGATAACATACACGCTATGGTACCAACTCTATTAAAACACCTTTAACGGATTAAAACGCACAAAATTCATTTTATTATGATAGAGGAGGATAGAAAAAAAGAGGTGCTCACTTAAGGGCAAGTGATATACCCTAGACATATAACGTCTCAACAAGATGCGCGGTCGACTTATTTAGGCTTTCAAACTTTAGAACCCCACAGTCTATAACCAAAACACTATTTAATTTATCTGTATGTACATGTAATTCGATATCCCTATGGGTGGTACCCATTAACATCCAGATTTCCAGACTAGGTCCAAGATGTGTTAGAACATTATAAATTCATAAGAAACATGATGTTCTCGGTAGGGATCGAATTCACGACCCGTTGATTATTACCCATACATTCCTAGAGACTAAGCCCGTCATAATATAAATACACGAGCTTCGCTTATTCTACATTATAACTTTCCGACTGTAATAATTCAAAGCTGTAAAGTCTAGGTCATGAGTATTAGTAGAAAGTTTAAGCCATTAATGTTAGCTACTTAGTCTAAGTATTAGGCAAAGAACAAAGTTCAAGCTCATAAATTCGTGATAAATAATAAATAATACTTTAGATATATATAAAGCTGAAGAGATTGTTTGTTTGAATGCCCTAATGTCAACTACTGATGGAATTAAAAAAAAAATTGTGTTTGTTACAACATTCGAAAAAGGCAGACTGTAGCTAGGAAGAAGAAATGTGTGTTTCCGTGCGCATGCTGTGAAAATAGTTTAAAACAGGAAAAATAATTTTTCTTTAAATATCTAAAAAATTGTCCTCGACATGTATTTCTAAGATTATTTGCAAAAAGAGGGACGATGGGTTGTGGAACAGCTAAAAAGTTGAAGAGGTTGGCAAAATTTTATACCAAAAATCATTCACCGACACGTCTAGTTTTGATTTAAAGATTATATTACGTACCTTCGAAACGGAAAACCCGAGGGTTAAATTCTATTTTGTATTCTCGAAATAATAAAAATACAATTTAATCTAATTCTTAAGTAGAATCTATCTTCCGCGTCCCATGTTATTGAGTACTAAACGCGAGTGCTGGATTCGATTTCCAAAAAAATTAGGATACGATCGCTAAAACGCAGATGTTTCAAATGTGTCAAACTCAGCTAGGGGATTTAATTTTACTTTTATTAAAAATAAGGCAAATATATGTAAAAATAAGATCTTTAACAATTTAAACCTGAAATATATTTGTTAATTTATTTTAACTGTAGCCCGACGTTTGGAGGCTTTTCAGCTAAGCAGTTAAGTGTTTTATTTAAATGTCGCGTAAACGACGGATACTACTAAAGGGTATTTTCCAATTGAGAAATGACAGTAAATAAATAATTATACAACCGTTATGCATGAAATCTAGCGAATTATTCCCTAATTATTATGTATTTGGATGAATTAAATGTTGTTCACGTCAAGAGAAATTTGCAACTTGCTATAGTTTACATCTAATGCATAATGTATCCAAATTATGTGCATAACAAGCAGACATTTTGAATCTCAACTATTTAGTAACTGAATGCGTTTCAAATATTGCATCGATTAAAATAAAAGTCGACAGCAGAAAGGTCAGTGTGTATGAAGTAGGTCTTGCAAGTATACAATCATTAAAGATATGTCTTAGTGCAGAACTAAGTCCAACTTATAGTGACAATAAAATATTTTTACGAGTTCTGCTTTGTTTTATGCAGCATAGAAGTGAAACCCCGTTTTCCCCTATTGGGTATGGGGTGAACACGTACTTGTTAGGTTAGTGCCTTTTACATCTGTGGACGGTGGCTCGTGACCCGGACGAAATTTCACCAGTATAGAAAAATATATACTTACTAAGTACAATAAAACACTTTTTTTAAAACGTGGAATCGATTAGTATTATTTAAACTTATTTACAAACAATTTAACTACAGCTCCTGGTGCAGCGGAAATTACGCGGAGACACGGCTGGTGCAACTTCGTGTTTCAAACCGTTTAATTAAATTTCAAAAATAAAAAAAATTGAAAAAATTTACGACTCAGGCAGGACTTGAACCTGCATCGTCAGCGTTCCGTGCTGTTGCTCTTATTATATAGTGCCTTCATGTGCAATAACATGTAAAAAATAATAAAGTTGAAACCGTTAAATTAGTTTTATTTGCATATGTGTTATTCGCGTATTAAAATCATGATGGTTCCGGTAAAAATCAAATCCACTGATTGAAATCCTTGAACTAGAACAAGGAGTCCGTCAAATACATACGAAATAGGGGGAAAATGTCTTCAACACAAATACGCAAGCGCTGCCGTTTTATAAGAGGTCGACTTGACATTGAATATGGCATGCCTTTGTCTGATTATAAAGAAAAAATCCGATTTATAGCTCCTTTCCCATCCCTCGGATCGGAGCAAACACGCGTAAGATTGTTTGAAGCCAATTGTATCGGCATGTAAATAAAACGCGATGCGAAAACATTGTTTTATTGTGACAAAAGATGAAATCTAAAGATGTACGGGGAAACAGGAAGTGAATTTTGTTTGTGTTTTATCGATGTTTTTATGCCATTTTCCTGTGCAAATCTATACTAATAAAGCTAAAGCTTTCGTATGCACGCGATAATATCAGAAAGTACTGGTTCGAATTGGAAAATCTTTTTGTGTTAGTTTAAATGTGAGAAAACACGGGGAACATATTCACTGTAGAGGGATTTCGCCGCGCGCGCTGCTAAAGCGGTTTTAGGTGAAAAATATATTTAAAGAACTTTGTGATTGCGTCTTTAATGATTTTCTTAAGCTGCAAAGAAGCAAGAAATAAGAAATTAGACATCAAACCTTAACCTAGCCTGTTACAGTACATTTACGTGATAGCTTGATAAAAATACACTCTGTGTAGCTTAATGGTTGTATTTTATTTATTTAAGAAAGAAACATCAATTGAATACAATTTTATAGTAAGAATAAAGTATACTTACCATTGATTAGCTGCGCTAAATGCGTCCTTAGATAAATTATTAAACTGCCTCAATAATTAAAAATTCTACCCTTAGTCACTATTTCACGCGGACGAAGTCGCGGGCACAGCTAGTAGTGTATAAAAGTAAGTTAACATAAGCAAATATCTTTAAGGCATTAATGATCAAACCCAAAAAAACAGAATAAAAAAGCCGCAAACTAGCAATTAAGTTACAGTTAAGTCAAACGCAACTTAGTTAGCTTATTTATTTGTTATTGCCTAGCATTGCGTTTACAAAGAGCCCCTGCGAATAGCGCAACAAAGAACATACTATATTTTGTTATAAATCGTTAAGTGTTATAAAGATACCTTACATTTAAAACCAGACTAGTAAGTAATTTTATCATTGCTGTAAGCTGTTCTCTACAGGATTTTAAAATTATTTATTTCACAGACTTATATGAAAGCCAGGTTAATTTCAGAGAATGCATGCTGCATACCGCCAACATTCAAGTTTTAATAGAGGAATTTTAATATTTTCCGAGAATAAAACCGAGATGACCTACATTTTAAATTATATCAGGCATTTAGATTTGTCGCCGCTGATTGATTGTCAAAATACGAACTCTATAAATAAGTCTAAAAATATCGTTCGTCGTTCGAGATTTTATGAAAATATAATTATTTTTGTCGTCCGTCCTAGTCGCGTTCTCGGAGGGTGAAAATCTTCTTAGCAAATATTTGGCGAGTCATCGAATGGGGAATTTGAAAATTATTAATTTCGCCCGTCTACTGTCTTACACGAGATCATAAGTTTGATTCCCGGGGAAATATAAAACCTTGTTTCGGTTTAGCCATGCACGTAAGTCTGGTAACTAGTATCTTCTAGATCAAAGAGCCACAAAAAATCAATAAAATCCCGTGTCCTTTACACTGATCGATTTTTGTTTTAAATGGTTAAACGTGTCATTACGTTAAGTGCGAGAGGTCTTGGATTCGAACCCCGAGGAAACAAAATATTGTTTCGTTTGGACAAAATAAGTTTAAATAACTACTTGCCTGTAAAATGGGTCACTGAAACGGACACAGAAATAATGAACAGAAACGGTATTTTACTTATGTGTCTTACGTAAAAAATAATTAACTTTTGCAAGAAAAGAAGACGAAATTGTTCAACAATTGACTCCCAATAATTAACAGTTTGCCAATTCAGTCAAATTTAATTAACTTGCATAAACAGAATAATATTCAGAAATTGCTTGACGCTTGAAAACATTTATGAAAACTGGGTTTTCACGCAAAGCTTCAAAGTAGCTGTAAATTACTTGAGGTAAAGGTTTTCAATAAGAAAAAATATTGAGTCATTCCGTTTAACTTCTCTGTAATTGGTCTGATGAAAAGTAATGTATTAAGACAATTTAGAGCCCCGAGTAAAAATGTATGTGTTAAACCTGTCTTATATTGTCGTAGGTAGAAATAGGTTAAAAATATATATTACGTTTTAAACCGTTAAGTGTTAATATTATAATTTATAAGTAAACTACAGACTGTGTTTTATGTATCGAGTGCTTTGCAGCAGCCGTGATCGCGATCGAAACATTGAATCGTTAAAAATAAGTTACCAAATATATTTAGCGTTTAAAACCGCTCAAAGAGTTTTATTAAAAAAAACATTGATGGGTCTTTAATTATGAGTTTAAAAATATGTATTTTTTAATAAAAAACTTTTAACGGTTTAAAACGCGAATTGTATTCGCTCCCCGACAACGTTACGTGTCCCACGGCCGTAGTCCGGGTGAATTACGTCGTTACTTACGACTATGTATCGTACGTATTCGCGTAAAATGTATTAGAAGCGCGTATACATTCTGTCTGAAAAATTTAGTAAATCAAAACGATACAGAAGAAAAGAAAGTAAGGGGGACGTATTATTATAAGAAATCTCCTCAAACCATTATTTAAACTAAAATAAAAAACATGTACTAACCTCGGTAGCTCAATTGCTTAAAACAGAACAGAACAGCTCGTGGACGCCAGTTCAAGTCGCCTGCCAGAGTCGTATTTATTTTCAATTTTTAATTGATATGAAATCATGTTTTCAATAAGAATACGTATTAGAATAGTAACTGCTATATGGTCCAATAAATTCCTCAATCCACCCCTGCCGATCTTGAGTAAACTACAAAGCTACCTCCTAGGATTAAAATATATCCCGGCTCAGTCTCTGCAAGCATAGCTAAGTTCGCTTACAGTGTTTTAGCGGAGTACGTTCAAGATTTTCCGCAACTAGAATTAATTTATATCTACAGCAAAATAAATGCACTTCCATTTGAGGCCGTCTTGCCTTCTTTAGTTTTAATAGATTAAGTTTGTAGCGCTTTTAAAACGTAACGGTAAATATTGTCTCCAGTTAACGCGAGTACATTTAAATAAAACATTTTAACGGTTTAAAACGCGATATATATTTAAAAATGATATTATATATATACTGTCTATAGTTTACGCGAGTAGTACACATTTAAATTAAACACTTTAACGGTTTAAAACGCGATATATTAGTTAAACTTTTTAAAATTTTTTAATGTGATTTCGGATGCTTTGCAGCCGCCTGGTCAGGGAGATAAAGATGGAGGATGTCTCTGACGTCAAAGTAAAAAATTGACACTAACGCATCTTTCCGTCGAAGTTGGTATTTGGCGAAACGCGGGTCCTTAAGAATTGATAACGTGTCTTTCGTTTCTTATGCTTTTATTGGGATCAGAGTTATTAATATGGGATCCCAGGTGTTTAATAGTTTGAGGCCGTCAAAGCTAGCGTTTTGCAAAGCATCCGAAACGTCGGGCCGAAGTTAAAAATCATTTTTAAATAAGTTTAACTAATATATCGCGTTTTAAACCGTTAAAGTGTTTTATTTAAATGATATTAAATTTCAATTGTTTAGGTGTTTTTTTAAGCATAAAGGTACTTGCAGTTCAAGTGTTCCTATAATGATATAAAGTTTTATAGACAACGTAAAAAACGTTTTTAGATCATCATCCAATGGTAGCAATGGATAGTTAATTAACAGTTCGTAGGTTCGATTTCCACCAGGTCTGCCGTGTTTTTAAAATCAATTTATAATTTAATAGACAGAAATATTTGACGTAGTCTGGAAAATCAGGGTAAATGGAATGGGAATTTCATCCAGGTCGAACCATCGTTCGAAGACGTGGATAAGCCGTAAAAATCCGTTTCAGTTTGTAGATTTCTGAATGTCCAAAGCCAAGTTCGAACGCGCATCTGGTTTGGATGTTATATGGCTGGATATTCGAACTCCCATCGAGTAAACTCCATTTTTGTCTCTTCTCCTCTGTCCCTACCCTAGGCGACCACCGCTGCTGCAAAGCAAACGGTATAAACATGAAAATTGAAATGTATAGTGCGCGATATCGTAATGGTATGAAATCCCTTTTCCCCTGTCCAGCTTGCGGCGAACACATTGTTCTGTGTCCATTTCACTCATCTGATTCTTTCAGGCTTCCGTTCGACTGAAACAATCTATTGTTTCCCTGGGATTCGAACACATGTCCTCTCGCGCTTAACGCAATGCAAGAAAATATTTAACCATTTAGCTACAGAGGCAATCGTTGTCATGTAAGCTAACTAATATGTTACATGTTTTAAACCGTTAAAAGTATATTATTTTATTGTTTCTTATTTATAAAAAAACAACACCCAACTCCATATTAACACAATGCGTTTAACCACGTTTTCCTATCCAGACAGTAAAAACTATACTCGGCTAATGTTGAAACTTGAATAGTAAAAAGTTTGAACATAGAGTGTACGTATTATAATATTATTTGTAATATTAAAATTCGTTTTTGCCGTTACACAAAGGTAGGGCTCGGGTTCCGGGAAGGTTTACACCGGTCTTCATCCTTCCTTGTATCCTAACACTAAATTTACGACGGGTTTCCTACAGTTTTCAGAATAAAAAACTAAAACTAGCACTTTTCGAGGCAGCTTCCTGTTTATTCTTTGTGTACTTAGATTAAAAGTAGGGCACTACTTTCGCCTAATTATAACTTACAGCTATAGAACATTGCTGTAATAATTTTCAGGTCCATAGATTGTAAGATGTTTGTATATTTCCTAATGTTATACGATATTTCATCGCTCTTATAAATGACGTTATAACATTTTGCAATAAATCTTTACGGTTGAAATAACCTTTTTTGTATTAAATAAATTTAACGAAAAACGCATCATTGAATTATTTATATAATAAAGAAGGAAAGACAATCATGAGATTAAACAAGATCGTCCTATTTTTGACGTTCGATATTTAGAACTCCATTATTAATATTATTATACGGTTATTGTTTCGCCTGTAAACGGTAGATAACGAACCCGTAGAAAAGTGTGCGTAAAACAAAATTATAGATAATAAATAACAAATAACAACAGTTTGAAACGCGAACACACACAATATTATATGTATATATATCTGTTAGTGTTTAAAGGCGACACCTAACCTAAAAGCGAATAAAGTATTAAAATATTTTTTCAACCGTAAAGATTGATTGCAAAATATAATAATGTAATTTATAAAAGCGATGAAATATCATATAACATTAGGAAATATTATATAAAAAATCGCAATATTAGCTTACTGAATGACCCATTACACGTTCAGTGGGTATAATTTAACTTAGGTATAATATCTTTGTTTATAGAAACAAAATCATAACATAAGTTGGCTTTATTTATATCTTTAATAACTTTCAAATTAATATAGTTCTTGAAGACGAGCGATTAATTATACAAATCAGTCACCTCTGCAGTCTAGGCCTAATTACAATCGTCTTGACGTATTATCTCATCTAAATTTTCATAAGTGGCTGAGAAGTTTAAATTATATAATTTGCGTTACGTACGATTTGAAACAATTGGTGCCTACTTACAAAGTAGGCTGCGATAATTCAACAAGGGTGTTATGTATTATCTATACTAATATAATATAGAGCTGAAGAGTTTGTCTGTTTGTTTGAACGCGCTAATCTCAAGAACTACAGGTTCGAATTTTAAAAAAAAGGTTGACTATAAAACATTACCATGTGACTAATACAAGTGAAGTTATAGGAAAAAAATGCGAAATAAATTGGAAATTTATTCATCAGTATGGGTCCCGAAGCGTACGCTTCGCTGACACAGGTAGTATTAAATAATATAGTATATGGTTGTAATATATATACTAAGATACATAGTAACTTGAATGTTACAGGTCGATTTCAAACCCTATTGGCTGCATCATTATTGAATACAAAATGAGAATAGTTTTTTGGGTACGACTAGCAAGGGAATTTTTTGTGACTTTTATCATCCTAATCATTAATAATTGAAATCCAACCATAATCACGGAAGACACCAAGCGTCGGGTCGTAAATACACTAACTGTGTCAGCGACTTCGTCCGCGTACTATATTTATTTTGGGCATCCAAATTAATTTTTACAAACAAACTCCTCCACGTCTTTATAAATTTTAACCATTACTTACGATGTCGGTCGCATCCCGTCGTTCTTGAAAGTTAAGCTTTAAAGATAGTATATATTGCGGATATATATTGTGCCGAACATATTTTTTAGACCATATAAAGTAAAGTTTAAATAGTAATTGAGACCTGAGATTAGCGCGTTAAAAAAATCAAACAAACAATTCAGATTTATGTATTAGTATAGATTAAAACTTTTTAAACGAGGAAATGTTTATTAAAATGTATTAGTATAATATATTAAATAATTATATTATTAACACAATGTGAACTTTATTTAAGTTTGTTTTTAGATTAATTGTATGACATGAGAATATATAACTATTATATTTGAAATTATGTATCTGTGATATGAGTTCTGCATTACTCAGTCTGTGGTAGGACAGATATTAAAATAATTTATTCTTTATCTTGTGCTAAGCGAGTAGGTCGGCTTACAGGGAAAATAGATTGCCAGCATTTGTTTGAATATCTGATACCTCATTCATCAAGGGTGGCTTTCGGCGTCTCAATTATTTAATTTTTATTAAGCTCGGGGTGATCAATCAGGAATTTGAACATTTTTCTTTTAATAAGGTATTTTTTAAGAATTGCCTGTTATGTATGGACGGAAATTGCAAATGTATTTATTTTTAACTACAATTAGATTATTTCTTATTAAGAAATGTTTTGGTTCTAACATCATTTATTTAGTTTAGTTCTGACATCCCCATAAAGTGGGGGTTGATGGCAGAAACGAAGCCTACGCTTGTGTTAAGACTGTATGGGGCAGAGTGGCCTAATAACAAAAAACACGATTTCCAAAAAAGGGAAAATATAAAAATGAAGAATTAACTTGAATTTGTACTATTATTTGTGTAAAGGTTAGGTCAACATTTTCGATCATTGTGCTCTTGTAGATAGCCATTTTTAGATTATAAAGCATGTATAAATCAAGTCATAAAATAGCAGTTAGTCTACTCTGCCTCTAGCGGCCTCAGATAATTTCCGAGACTCCAGCCTAGGATGTCTAGCGTAACTTTGACATGTATAAAATAATTAGTTTTGTCTGCTTACGTAACAAAAACAATAGAAGATAATTCTTTTTCTAACATTTCGGTCAAACAAACGATCTCAATATAGATGTTAAAGGCACAATAAAACAATAATATGTAAAATAAATCATTTATTCAGATATATATGTATAGTATAGTATAACCATCATAAAAGTGTACACAGCACAAGACAAAGGCACAAGCAATAGTTAACAATTAGGCGAAAATTTTGTTTTGACTGTCTATTTTGGCATATAAAATTAAAAAAGCCCAATACAAATTATTCGGTGGAAAGATCATGTTAAAAATCGAGAAGAAACGGCGGGTTTTTTTTAAATATTTAGTAATGCTTTGTGGTGTTCAAGTATAACGGAAGCACTATAGGTGGTGGTATTTTAGTGCTTACTTTTTATGGGGGGGGGGGAATGTCTAGATGATTACGTAGTAACCTAATAGTATAATATTATATAATATAATCATGTCATACTTAAACGACTGCTAATTTGGTAAAATGTAAATCCTTTAAGCTACTAAATTGAATAAAAATGTGTTTGCTTTGTATTAAATACAGTTATTGGGACAAAGTGCTATTGTTAACCAGTCTCAGAATAGCTTAACAATGTAAAATATTGACACAGTAACAACATCATAATAAAGTATTTATTATTTATGCTATTTAAAAATATGCTTAAAAGTTACATAACGAAGTGTTTGACACTGGAAAAAAAATAATTTTATTAGATATAATAAATACAGTATAATAATATAAATACTATAATTTCAGATCATTCGACATCTTCGAATATATTTAATAATTGTTATTACAATTTGGACGTTTTCCATGCGTACTTATCGGATTAAAAACAGAATCTGCCACTAGATGGCGGTGAAAACAAATACACAACAAGATGGGACAGAAAAAATCTGCAAATTTTGAGATAGGACTCGGTATTCGAGATTCTATACAAACTAAGATATAAACCTAACAATAAATTGTGTTACGTGATGTAAATGCACTTCAATATAAGCCTAAGAGTCCCAAAAAGCATTTCTTGTAGTGGCCCGAACAATCGCCCTGAAACAAAAAAGCATACTGATTAAGGACACGTGAGCAATTAGAAATAAAGAGTATTATTAGTAACGATAGTGACCTAAAAACAGAGTTGTTAACTTTTTAGGCACTGTCGTTATGCAGCTGTTGACAAAAGGCACACTGGGTAGCATAGCAATTTTATTTTAATTATAATATAGCGTAAGTTGAACTTATCACGTTGCGACTTCGTTTAACAAGGTCGCAATGCATGTGTTGGGAAAAAATAATGTTTAAACATATGATAGTTGAATATTCCACAATTGCAGATACAAAAAAATCACAACCACTTTCTAAAATGGGCTATTTGACTAATTTTTAAAAGTTCTTTATATTATTTGGTAGTAAGCCCATTATAAATCCAATATTTGAATTGCGCGCCTAAACGCTAAGTTTGCGAAATAACGCTGCAATACACTAGTGACTAGTGACGTCAGGACCTTATAATACCTTACAAATTACATCATTATTAAAGCAAATAAATGTGTTCAAATTTATTTATTAATCAGGACAGAAGAGTCAACGGAAGCAGGGTGGTTTACAGCAAGTGACATAGTCATAAACTCGACCAAACAGCAGCATTGTCAAATAGCTCATTTACCGTTACCTCTATAGTTGATCTAAGACCACGAGGCAGAAATCTCGAAGTTGTGACGTCACAGGATAACTTAAATAGTTCTGACTCACACTCATTGTCACAATACATTTCTAGATCTTAATGTAATTCAAATATTTTTATTGATAGAGCAGGACAGATAGGCATGGCGTTAATTTGATGGTTGGTGAAAAACCTATAGCATCAAAGCCAGATGCCATGAAATGTCGACCTATTTCGGGCCTTAGATTTCACAGACTGAAACCGAAGCGTGAATTAACTTCACGGCTTTCCATCTGTGGACAGTAGTTCGTCACCCTATCCTATCCTACCACTCATTTAATATTCAGATTTCCCGATGATCTTGATCAGATGTTGGGCCCGGTGGGGAGCGAACACACGAACCCGTTGATTTTTAGCCGCACATTGCTACTAACCTCGATCCAGCTCTGTAGCGATTCCGCATACTTGGCCTGGAACATCTCCGCAATGTCGCCCAGGTCCACCTCACAGCGAGTCACCATGATGCGGATCAGCTGTCTGTCATTGGTGCCTAGACCCTTCATAGATTTGTGCAGACGCTCCGCGAAGAACAACGGCTTATTGCGAACAACCTTCACTGTAATTAGACGAGACATTAATAGGGCTAATTGTGAATGGAATTTTCTGGGTTTAACTAGTAAATTCTGAACTAATTCGAAACATTGTACTATAGGCAGTACACGTCTGTGCCTTGTCCGATCGAAACTATTGCTCGGGCCAAATACGTTTTAAAACACTAAACCATGCAGATGATCTTGAGTAAGTACTCGTTCGTCCGAACTTAGTATATTATATTATATTTTAATTGGTTCGTGTCGTGATTTGACCCAATATTATCTTTAGTGACCGTCTCTGTAGCCAAATGGTTAAATGTGTTGCCTAGCATTGCGTTGTGCGCGAGAAGTGGGTTCGAATCCCAGGGTAATAATTGTTTCGGTTAGACAGGGCACAAGTCTGATCAACTACTTGCCTGTTAAAGAACGGATCAGTGAAACGGACGCAAAAATGTGTTCGCCCCACACTTTCACTTTTTTATTTTAATTCATTGCTTTCGTGATTTAACTCTAATATTATTTTAATAGTGGAGTTTAAGACTAGGATACTTACATCTACTACAAAGTCACCGCTTATGCACATAAGTTTCACTTTTTTCTATAGTTTACGCGAGTAGTACACATTTAAATAAAACATTATCGAAGGTTTAAAAACGCGAGATATATGGATGCTTTGCCGCAACCATGGACACGGTGGGGGGTCCTCTCATATATAAAAAAAAAATACAATTAATATATTTTTATAT
Source organism: Leptosia nina (assembly GCA_963661955.1). NCBI lineage: Eukaryota > Metazoa > Arthropoda > Insecta > Lepidoptera > Pieridae > Leptosia > Leptosia nina. The sequence continues at coordinate 112,778 of CAVLEF010000282.1, forward strand.
ATATAGCGTTTTACACCGTTAATTATGTTGTATTTAAATATATACTACTCGCGTAAAATAAAGAAAAACGTGCAACTTATGTGGATAATCGGTGATTGCTCCCTTATTCTTGTGTTTGCTAGAAACCATAGAGAACTCTAGAACTAACCGATGGCGCGAAGAGCCTTCTCAAGGTCACCGGAGAACTCTGCCTTGATAGCGTCGTCGATGTCGTGGCCAGTGAGGTACTGGTACTCCTGGAAGATGGCCGCCAGCTGGGGGAACGAGCGGGAGCACAGGACCGCGTTGAACACGGACTCGTCTGTGCCCAGGCGCAGCTCACCTTTAATAAAAACAGAAGATAAGTAATGATAAGTAAGTATGTTTTTGAATCAGACAAAAGGACTTTATCGTAGACTGAAATACTTCCTTGTTCCTTAGTAGAACACTTTTATCGGTTTAAAACGCAAAATGTATTAGTTAAACAGTTTGCAAAGCATCCGAAACGTCGAGCAGTTGTTAAAGGAAAAAAAAAATGAAATTAAAAATTCCGCGTTTTAAACCGTTGTTTTTATTTAAATGCATACTCGCGTGAACTAAACAGTAGATACAATTTTCACAATATTCAACAAAAATAAAAATCATTCCCTTCCAATAAAACAAAATAATGTTACGACGGTACCTTAGTATACCTAGGTATTACATACATATTAGTACCTTATTATTCTACCTAAAAAACCTCATTATCATAACACAGAGTTGTCTATATTTGAAGTTAAGATTTTTCTCAATGCGTTACTGATAAAAGTCGGCTGATCTTGATACCATTACTCAGCTAACTACAGCTAACTCTAGTATAGCCTTGTACGCAACTCGAAAAATAGATTCTTTTAGTGGAACATATAACATCAAAACAGCAGATAGTTTAAATACTGTCTATAGTTTACGCGAGTAGTACACATTTAAATGAAACACTTTAACGGTTTGAAACGCGATATATTAGTTAAACTAATTTAAAAATGATTTTTAACTTCGGTCCGACGTTTCGGTCTCCCCGTGACCACGGCTGCTGCAAAGCATCCAAAACGAAAACCCTTTGGAACTCCTCAAAGATGAATAATTTTACCCGTTTCCACTGCCTAAAATCCATATAAAGCCTTCCTCGATTATTGTTTAATTCGAACCAGTAGTTCCTGATATCAGCGCGTTCAAACAAACCAACTCTTCAGCTTCATAATGTTAATATAAAAAAGAAGAAAGTCGAAGTATTTATATACTTCTACTTTTATTCTTTCAAACGTCAAACTTCGTTCAAACGTCAGGTTAAGAAAAGTCTTTATTTTAACAACTTACCAGCTTGCAATAGACTCCTCGCATCTTCTCTCGCCTTCTCTTGATCGACGTGGAACTCTTCAGACCTGTTGCCCTGTAATTGTATTTAAAAAAAATAGAACAAGTTGGCTTAAATAAACTAAGGCCCAATTTTATTGAATCGATTGTCTATACCAATATCAACTCGCTTTATCTTATAATTAATTGAACTATGTGTAAATGAAAAACAATATCTATTTTTTAAAAAGGCCCTTAGATTCAATTACGATATAATCGTCAACATTTTTTATCAAATTCTTAATTGTTTGAAATAAATGATCCTAACTTATGAGTAGCTAAGCCTGGGACGTAAAGATACACTTGCATGAATATATAGTATTCAAAATAGTATACGACGCACGTCCACAAGATAAATTGGGTTATTGAAGTTTTCCTTACCATGCACAAAGAGGTCATCAGCCGTTTAAAGTTGCCAGACGTGTCACCGCGCAAGTCGTCCTCCAGCAAAGTTCCGTAGACTGTCAAAGAATTTTACATTTATTTCTGAATAATCAAAGCAAAAAATATTCAAAAATTCTTAATTATTTTTTGTCATATTCTCCCAATCACTATCCATAACATTTTAGTCTAATATAAAACTTCCTTATAAATCTAATAACATCCTTATATTGTTAATTAATTTGCGGAAACTTGTTAAATCTCGTAATATCCCAAAATTATCTTTTGACCCATAAATTATGAACATAAGAATAAAATACCTTAAGGATAACAGCGTATTTTTTTTAGTTCGAATTAAAGAATTTGCCACCTTTTATTCGATGTTGGATTATGATAAAAACTAAATGCAAAAGTATAATTATTCTAACTAAAATGTTTTGTGCAATATAGAATATATAAATACATAGATAAATAAATAAAAATAATTGTTTATCTGTTCGATCATTAAAATCACGTAGGTAACTAGGTACACTTATGAACGTCAAACCAGTCAACTCAAATCTAAATTCTTATTAATGTTGCTAGATTTATAAATAGTTGTTTTTAAAAAATTGTAACATTTGAACAATTGCGTGGTAAGTAAAACAAAACTCGGCCTAGGCTGTTACGAGCTTTGCGTGTTTGTTCTCGACAAAGGTATTTAATAATTGGATACCCAGGACAATATAATATGCCTTTTTTAATGATATAGAAATTTAAACAAACTGCGCTGTCATATTTTGGATTTGGATATTCGAAAACCGAGACCCGATTAAACTTCACGGCGTTTTTTATCTGTAGAAGAGAGCACGTGACCCGAAAAAAAATTCGATTGTCACTTTATATCCAGATTTCCAGAAGAAGTTCAACATAATATTTGAAACGAATTGAACCCAGTGGGGATCGAACCCTTTGAATATTAGCCATACAATGCTACCGATAGGCAAAATAATCACCTTTTTTTACTTAGCATAATGTTTGTTTCCGAATTTTTAAACAGCTATAAGTCAATTCAAAAATCGAAAATAAATTGAAAAATTTTTCGACTCGGGCAGGACTTGAACTGGCATCGTCAGCGTTCCATGCTGTTGCTCTTCCTGACGATGCCGGTTCAAGTCCTGCCTCTTCCGTCCAGCTCTTCTAGCTCCCACCCGCATTGCGGCGGTCCAAGCCGGGGCCGTTCCCCCCCTCGGGGCACCTTGGTCTAGCCGCAAAAACGGGGGGGCCTTTCCCCCCCCCCCCAAAACCCCCCCCTTTTTTTTTTTTTCCCCCCTTTTTTAGGACACAATACGTAAGAGTCCAACAAAAAAAAAAAAGTCCTGCCCGAATCTCCCCTGCCTTCGTGTACAATAACATGTGATAAAAACATTAAAGTTTTCAAAGCTATAATTCTCACAAGTATTTCGTACAGGGAAAACGTTGGCAAAAGAAATGTGATCAATAATGTAACGTAAGCAAGACAAACGTCATGAGTCATAAATGCGTGACGTCATCGTTAACAATTGGCATGCGATCAAATGTATTCGTGTTTCCCCATTCGCAAAATTTAACGTACTTATGTATAGGAAAAGATTTATTGAATTTAAGATTGGTATATACTATGTTTTGTGATGTTATAGCTAAATGGTTAAACGTGTCGCCTAGCATTGCGTTAGGGCATAGGGCGAGATCCCATATTTGATACCCAGGGAAATAATAGACTGTTTCGATCGGGCAAAAAGTCCGATCAACTTTTTCCTGTAAATAAAACCGATCAATGAAACGGACACAGAAATTCGCCCCAATAGGCGATTATTATTATTATTTTTTGTTAAGAATTATAGCACGGACTTAGAACTTTGAATCCAGGACCACAGAGTACCGAGGCGTTCCTCTAATCATTGTACTACTGAGTTTAAAGTCGTAGATAATTTTATACTTTAAAATTCTAAGTTTTTAGTACAAGAGTAAATCTGAGTACCAAAGTAATTCTGTGTACATGCATGATAAGTCTACACTTCCACGAAGTGAATGCAATCCTTACATTATCTTCTTAAAAGCGGGGAAGTATCTAAGTAGGTAATTCCCATTTATAGCAAATCCAGTTATGTTGGAAGACAAGTACTTACACAGGAAATTGTTCATTGAGTTTCAAGGGCTTACATTTCGTGCATTGAATCTTTAAAAGTGCCTTTTAAGCACGACTTGACTTGAGTTTTATATAACCATTCGCCTATAGGCTGGATACAGGTAGTCAAAGTGCGGAAACATGGCATCTATAAACAGTGGTCTGTGTCGTTCGAGAGTATCTGCTACATCAACACTAGCTGTGTCAGCGACTTGGTCCGCGTGGAATAGTTATTTTGTATTCTGTCGTTCTTACGTACATTTTAAGTGATAGACATATAGAGTCGCGGACATTTTTTTAGATCTTTTCTTTCATACATATTTTTTGGGTATCTTGAACCGTTATCGCATCGGAAACCCACAGAGATGAATATTTTTCCTCGTTTTTCTACATTTCCCGCTGTTTTCTTATTGTCTTACTATTATAGCTTGCCTCGATAAATGCCCTAACCAACACAAAAATATTTTTTCAATTTGAACCAGTAGGTTCTTGGGATTAGCGCGTTCTAATATACAAACAAAAAAACAAACTCTTCAGCTTTATACATTAGCATAGTAGAAGTATAGATGTGTATTAGTATACTTACTGGCAGTATAAGCTTGCTTGATGACATGAATCTCATGGTTGGACATTGTACACATGACCTCAATAAGCACATCCTCGTCGGTTCCGATGCCCGCTGTAGCGTCATGCAGCTCCTTGGCGTAGAATTGTGGTAGTGGCGTCATAAGGGCGACGAGGAGGTCTTCGAATTTTCCACTGGTTTCACTCTTCAGGTCCGATACGAGATCCTAAGCAGACGCAGATAAATTAGCTCTAATTATTCCAGTATGGTTACATCTCATGATTTGAAATAACTCAATGATACAGAGGAAGGGTATAGGATCTAGAAGCTTCTTTTTGGAACATATCCTAAAGCAAACACGTAACTCAAAAACGAATAAAGAATAGGTAATATTTATTGGTTTGTTATCAAAAATTACTTACAAAAATAACTTGTAATTGTCTAGGACGTAACGGTCTGCAAAACGACCATTGTTTTTGAAAAATATAATTAGCACGATAATGCTAAGCATTTGAATATTAACATAATAATATATGTATATAAGTATCTATGTACATTCTGTTTACTTTGTAATTACAAACAAAAAAGGTGCGACGCCGATTATTTCACTTAATTAAAAGTAACTAATCAACTTAATAAATGGATGGTCTGGGCGAACACGCAGATCAATTTGACTAATGAAAAGAGCTACATTTGGGAATTCCTTTAAAATCTATATAGCTAGTTAAAACTTAAATACTCTCTATAATTTACGCGAGTAGTACACATTTAAATAAAACACTTTAACGGTTTAAAACGCGATATATGTCTCCACGTGACCACGGCTGCTGCAAAGCATCCGAAACGTCGCGCCGAAGTTAAAAATCATTTTCAAATAAGTTTAACTAATATATCGATTTTTTTAAACCGTTAAAGTGTTTTATTTAAATAGTTGAAACTTTTATTAAGTACTACATTAAAATGGAACATTAAAGTAGGCATTTATTAGTAACTAGCTGTGTCAGCGACTTCGTCCGCGAGAATCGTTATTTTGGGCATCCAAATTCGTTTTTGCAAACCCCTTCATCTTTATAAACTTAAGCTGTTACAGACTACGTCGGTTGCCCCCCATTTCCGTCGTTCTTGCAAGTTAATCTTAAACGATAGACATATATAACGTCGCTGACTTTTTTTGATCATTTAAAGAGGAATCCTTATTTAATACATATTTTCTGGGTATCTTGAACCGTTTTTGCACGCCTCGGAAACTTAAATTTTTATTTTTATTTAGAATGTTTCAATTCGAACCAGTAGTTCCTGAGAATAGCGCGTTCCAACAAATATACAAACAAACAAACTCTTCAACTTTATATATTAGTATAGATTTGGTTTCCTATTCTTACCTTTCCGTATAATGTTTTGAATTCGAAGGCGATTCGTAAGCGTTGCTCATTGCTTCGGCGAGTCAGTACTTGTATGATGGCTTTCTCATCGGTACCGAATCCTTTCATGGCTTTCCGAAGTACGGCTGCATCTTCACGGGGATCGAAAGGATTTACTGGCACCACTGTGGGTTTAGACTGAAAGAAATACAGTTAACTAGAGTATAATTAAAACTTTATACTAACCTTCCTTTAACCAGCTACTGTATAGCCAAAGAGTAGGGGAGTGATTCTTTTTTATAATTTTATTTTGTTGTTATATCATCATGTACTATAAATGGTTTGTTTTTAAGAAGATAAAGACTTATTAGAATACGTGGCATTAAGAGACCTAGGGCCGACAAACATACTCATTTAGCGTACCTAAATAGCTTGGTTTACAGCATATCTTTGAGTGTAAAATTTAAATATACCATGTAGATTTTAGATACCTCAATGGTAAAAATAACTTAAAGTTGACCTACAGAATTGGTAAAGAAAAACTTATGTTGATAACGCTTTTGTGGCTAGCTACGCCCGTGTTAGGTAAGCAAAAGAGAAGATATAATATGCAATGTTAATCGCAGATTGCATGCATAGTAACCACTTTGATATATTAGCTATATAATACCGTATAACGAAATGATTTGAACCCTCGCCTGCCACCCAACGACGACCTGTAGGTGCTCCGCTTATAATTAGAGGTTGTTGAGGACATATTGATTAACTTTCACCAATGCAACACTATACAAACAAACACATAGTCTAGAACACTGATACAATTTTTGGAAAACAATGGGAACGATCTACATCCATTGTAGGTAAGATCCTAGTCGAGACTGGATCATAGGTTATTGTGATAAATGTGTGCGGTGAGACGAAGTGAGCATAACAATGTAATTGCAGTAAACTGTTCCTTGAATAGAGTGTAGGTATAGCACCAATATCACATGAATATTGTGATCTGTTCGAGGTGTTTGGTATAAATTCAAGCAGTGTTGAGCACAAATGTAAAATTTTATTGATAACTCAGATTAATATCTATACTGATCTGGCTTTGAACCTATGGCCTGCATTACAAAACAAACATTCTGTTGCCTAGTCTAGTCCATAATGCTATACTAATTAATATCTACAATGTTGGGAATAAACTTGAATTCAATTTAACTTTAACTTTGCAGTATAAAAGAATCTTTGCTGTTTCAACATAATTAGTTTGTTTAAAAATTAGATTTCACTTTTCGATACTACAAAATTGACTGTGATATTATTTTATTAATCTCAAATGGAAAATGTATTTCATTCATTTAATTTCTAAACAAATTTAAAAGTATGCACAGTATTTGTGATGGTAGAAACTATGTCAATCGAAAAGAAATATGATGGCACTAAATTATAATTTTTACTTAAATATATATTGATGTGAAAACCTGTTTCCCACTTTAAGGCATAGGGCACTCCACCGGCTGATTTTATTGTCTTTGAATTATAGATTGGACTAAAGTAAGCTGTCTGAAGCAATTTATTTTATCTCTGGAGATTTGAAACGGGACATCTTGTACTTAATAAGTTTATACTTTGATCTACAGGGTTATGGGAGAAATTAACATATAGTGAGTCAGTTTTGTTTTTTAAACAATAAATGTTACACAATAATAGTTCCCATATACAATATACATTATAACTACCAGCTTAGTTTTATATTAGCAACAAGATGAAATGATGTTGTCTTTAGCTTATCTGCATAAACTTTTTTTTTTAAACCGATTACTATCTATAACAGCAAGACTCTAGTAGTTTTAAAGCATTACATAAACAGAAATGGTGCATCCTTCAACAATGATAATATATATTTCAAAATATTTACTTATAGTCATAAGCTATAATTAGTAAGGTGTAGAAGCAAAAGGAGCGTTGTTGCTTATCACAAAAAAAGCACATAGCTCAGACTAACATGACCACGGCATACTGACTACAGGGCTGGACATGTTATGACCTTGATGGCTTTGAATGCTATGAGCATATCCTTGGTGATTGGGTGTAGGATAAGCAGAACTTGCCTGATATCCTGCTTGGGGATATCCGATTTGAGCTGATGGATATCCTTGAGCACTTGGGTAAGCTTGAGCTGGGTAACCCTGACTATGTTGCGGGTATCCCTGACTTTGTTGGGGATAGCCCTGACTCTGCTGTGGATATCCCTGAATTTGTTGGGGATACCCTGAATTCTGTTGGGGATAACCTTGATTCTGTCCTGGGAAATTCTGATTGGGATACCCAGGATAACCTGGTTGTGGTGCCGGATAACCCATAGTGGGAAATCCGGGCATTGGCATTGGGTTTCCAAACGATTGGGGGGCAGTGTTGCTAAATCCAATATTGTGTAGATATGGTGGTGGTCCCTTGAAATAAAATCGTGGTCAAGCGTTCTCAATATTTTGTGATAAACAAAACAAGGTTACTAAATGCCAAATTAATAACAAATAATAAAGTTTACTTACTTGGTAGGGGTTCATGTTGTATTTTCAAAAAAGTTTTCCCACTAATATAATAACAGTCTTTTCGGTCTTTAAGTACAAAATAAATTGTGCACTGGACTGAAAATACAAAATAGCTTTACAATATGAACAAAAACTATGACCTATTCACGGATAATTATACTTACAAAATTGAATATACAAAGTCAAGCTTAACGGTGTATGAACTATGAAGCTACTTATTCTAATTAAGTACTGATTTCATCTCAGACCTAATACGTCAAAACGTCATGACTCATGTCATGAGTAATAGTGTGGCAATCGACACAACACTGTGCTGTGAAAAAGTATTCGGTACTAAGTACCGATGCTGAATTAAGTACTCTTACTACTCTTGCTAATATCAGTATACACTTTGTTCATTTCTAAACTCCTTTTATATTACGCAAGTAATAGTTAGTTTATAAACTAACAATGAAAATATTAATTGTTTCCCGCAGACTATAGTCTGTAGGAAATAAGGAAAGAAAAAACTTAATACAAACTCCAGGCGGGGAAATGAATACATGAGCGTCGAGGATTTATTGTTACTTGCAACCCCAGTCAATAGTATAATACAGACTGACAAGAGCCCATGAGTCATCCTACACAGACATGATACAAGATAGACACTGATAAGCAATTTGACTGTAAGTAATAATATATACATATACATTAAACAATATTTAGCCGATAAAATAACCTTTATTGCATACCAGTGAATAAAAAATAACATTAACTAATGTTATACCTGTGCTTGTTTAATCTGTGGGTGAGATTGACGGTTTCTTTATCTATGGGAAAGTCCCAAATACATTGATAGTTAAATAATAAGACTAATAGATTTTTTGAATATTTAATAATGTACCTTATTTTTTTAACTTACACGAAGTTAGTAATAGTAATTGGATATACATTAACTATTACAATATAACACGACCTCGTCATTGACCACTTAAAAAACTAGAGCTGTTAGAAGACTGTATGCTTGTTTAATTACAGGAGTCACATCTTCAACTGGAAGGTCATTCTTCGACAGCCATGTACTTCCACTTTCGCCTTGCTTGCAAACTTCAATGAGGCTTTTTGCCGCTGAATCAGCTCTAAAATTTAAAATTTCGTTTTGAATAATTTAAATCTATACTAATTTAATGTGGCTGTGACTAATAGAGCGAAGAAACAGTAGGAAATGTGGAAAAAACTAGGGGCATTGTTGATCTCTGTAGGTTCCGAAAGGTTATGTAAAAAAGAATGCCCGTGACATATGTCTGTGTACTTTTAAGATTAACTTACAAAAACGACGGGACGCAACCGACGTCATGGGTAATAAAAACCAATTTGAATGCCCAAAATAAATACATCCACGCGGGCAAAGTCGCTGACACAGCTAGTAATAAATAATTTAATTCTACTACCCTTATAAATGCTTTTGTATTTGTCATTAATTCAAAAAAAACAACAACACATGCGGGACTTGAAACACCTCGTGTGGATCTACCCTGTCAAACGTGCTCAAATATAATATACCTTTGTAGAGGGACTGAGTGCACAAAATTGTATAAATCCTCATTGATTTCCCGCTCGAAAGAGGCCAATTTATCTTTGCTTAGGAGACTTGTATCTGTGGCTCCGTAACACATGGTTATTACTCTAACCCCAGTTCCTTCATAATTCGATGGTAACTGTAACAAAGAATGTTTGAAATAGCCACTTGGGAAGGGAAATGAGAACAGACACATGATATTCTTTGTTGTTGTTGGGGAGCCTCCTCCACACTGCCTAGTGTAGGTACCGATTTCATCACTGGTAAAGAGTTGAAATTTGCTTCATGGTTAAAACGATCTATTTGAATTAGGATATTTACAATATGTTAGTTTTATGCAACAATATAAAATTCAATTTTGTATTATATTTTAATTTGTGTATTATATTTACGCAAATTAAGAATATACTAGAAATATTTAAATTTGCATAGTTTAACGCAATCTGTGTTTAACCATTAAATAAAGGCTATATTATAAAATTGTTTTCGTTGGTTCAAACGTCCAAGGCTCTAAATTCCAACATAATATACGTTTATAGAATGAGATATTTCATAATTATTATTACGACGGAGGAAGTTAGGATTATGCAATATTATCAAGAAAACTCCTAACAGACCATCCTGTTACAGTAGTAGATACCTACTAATAATAAAATGTATAGTAAAATGTAACAAATAAACATTTAATTCTTTAATTTAATTAATTTTGACAATAAATTACAACCATTTATCTATAACAAAAACACAAAAATATTAATTTACTTTATTAGTAATACTGGCTGTTTTTGTACCTGTGCCTAAAAAAAAAACGTTGATGCGCGCGCATCGCTTATTTGCGGACAAGTAAAAATAATTCCGCGCGCTTTTTCTTTTCGCTTATTATTGTTTTTATTTGAAAATTGTAATTTCGTGTAATTGTTTAAAACTTCGTATGGCATACGTGCGGTAAGTTGAAAATTACAGCCTCTGCTTTCTTATAGTAATACCGCCTCGGCTGTAATTTTCAAATTACCGCACTTATATCATAATGTAATATTATCTTATTGTTAGGGTAGGATAGAGTAAGTGATAATTCGGCCTTCATTGATTATAAAATAACAAATTGTGTAATCAAATATCTGAATGAGTATTAATTTTTAGGTTTTATGTGTTTACCCTATCAAATTTTTGACAAATTAATCGTAATTGCAATTTTAATGATTTTTTCTTGTCTATAATTATAAAATTATGACCGCCTTCGTACGTCAATGGCAAAATTTTGCCTAGCCTTGCGTTTGGAACGAGAATTTTTGGGTTCGAATCCAGGAGAAACACATATGTCTGATTAACAACTTGTAAATAAACGATCAGTCGAACGAACGTAAGAATTTATTTACCACAAAAAGGACACTTACACAAATCATTTCACTTATATATTATTTGGAGCAAATACATAAGAAAAAAATCCTTATGTATGTTTATTATAGAGCGCCCGCGTAGCTCAAAGGTTGCGTTAAGAGCTTGAGGTATTGGGTTCGAATACGGGAAATCATATGTTTTCGCTCGCCCAGGCAGAGAATCGATGAAAAAGCTTAAGTTTAGGTAAATATATACTACTTACCCCTATACAGTTGCTAAATTGCAAAACAGCACTCTTCGCCGCATAATAGATTGGAATATATGTGTTTTGCATTAACGCTGCAATGGAAGATATGTTGACAATGACCCCCCCCTCTACCCTTGACGTCCTTACGCATCAGCTCCCGAGCTTTTAATGTGCTGGTCACTAAAGCTGTCTGAAAAAGTTACATCTAGTTTGTTTGTTTGTTTGAACGCGCCAATCTCGGGAACTACTGGTTTGAATTGGCTTTACGCTATACAACATCATTTTTCACTAGCAAGAACGACGGGATGCAGACATGCAACGTGGGCAACAGCAACTAATAATTTAGAAATAACAACAATTTAGAAAGCTGGTTGTGGATACGTTGTGAGAGAAAGTGGTTTCTAAAAATAATAATATACGCCTAAAATAACTACTTCACGCAGACGAAGTCGGGGCACAGGTAGTAGATTATATTGTCAGAGCGGTTTAGTCTACACTAAAAGCTGATCAATACCATTTTGTGCGAAATGTCTTCTATGAATTCAATATAGCATACGTACAGTTCCGTAACTGTACCACTGAACGGTTCAACGCATTACCTAGCATTGCGTTAGGGGAAGAAAAAAATATACTGATCGGACGTGTGCAGACATCTGATGACTTGTCTGTAAATAAAAACTGGATCAGTGAAAAGGGTAGCTTTATGACCCACACGGGGAAACAATTTTTCACTTTTATACACTGCTCTTCTAGATTTTGACCGCCTCTGAAGCTGTGGTCGTATCGCAGGAAGGCAATAACTTATTTCAGTCAGGCAGGACACAGAAGTCTGATCCACTACTAGCCTGTTAAAGAACCGATCACGATCTAATACAAAAATGTGTCCGCCGCAACCCCCACGTGTGGAAACGGGGTTTCACATATTTCTAGATCTGCTTTCAACGCCAAACTCCTTAAAGATTTTCGCAATTAATTTTTTCTAGGTACTTTTTTAGGTCTTTTTTTTATTGATTGCGATACGTCCAAACATTTTTTTTTAATTAGACTGATATCGCATATTTTCCTAAACGATTGTCATTTGGTTAATAAACAACAATTACAAACTATGACTTTCCGCTTTTAAACATTAAAAGCGGAAAGTCATAGTTTGTAATTGTTCTAGCGACTTGTTCCTTTGATCTCATAATATCTAAGTTACATACACACTTGCATACAACATTGTAGTAATAGGACAGGTAACTTCCTTCATTCTTCCTCCCATATGAAGCAATTAACCTGAACCTACATTAAAACTTGGGTATTACAATAACAATATAAATAGCTTAAGTGAACGAATATAATTAATAAAATAATTATTATCATTTACTAATTTAATATACTATTGGCTTAAATCGTTAATTTTTTTGCTTTAAGTTTTTAAATTCTTAGTTAGATATTATTAACAATAATTAAAGTAAAAATAGTCATAAAAAATAAAACAGTTGCCAAAGATAATTTAAATTTTAACAGGCAAATTTGAAAATTTAATATATCTACCAAACAATGTTTCATAAAAATAAATGTGTATTTTAATTCTCAAATTAAAAACGCAGAAGATATAAATAGAACTAGTAACTTAAATACTGTCTTTAGTTTACGCGACTAGTACACATTTATATAAAACACTTTAACAGTTTACAACGCGATATATTAGTTAAACTTATTTGAAAATGATTTTAGCTTCGCCTAACTTTCGAGCTCGAATACTAATATATCACGTTAAACCGTTAAAGTGTTTTATTTAAACTAGTAACTTGCTAACATATTAACATAACAAAATTATCCTCTAATAGGAGAAGCACACACAAGTGCGGGCTGGTGTGATTAAACAACCAGGTATCGTCCCGTATTATATCAACTACTGACCTAGCAAACGTTCTTTTCGCCATATGAATAATTCGATGCAATTGAATTACCATAGAAACGGTTCTTGGTTTTGGGTATCCTGAACCGTTTTCTTAGTGCATCCAACGGAAACCCTGTTTCTTTCACATTTCCCAATGTTTCTTTGCTCCTATTCGTCACGGAGTGATGTTTTACCCTAAGCCTACCACGATAAATGGTTCCACCAACACAAAAATAATTGTTCAGTTCAAACCCGTAGTTACGAAGATTAGCGCTTTCAAACAAACAAACTATTCAGCTATATAATATTAATATGGATATAGATTAGAGATGATGATGAGAGCCGGTATCGACTCAACATTGTCTCTGAGCCACCTGGATGAGGACACCTTCCCTTACCAAACTCTTGGCTTGTATTATTAATTATCTTTCAAAATAAAGAATACTAATCACAACTGGCGTTTTTCTATGCAATATCTTATCAAAAAAACTTCTATCTACGAGTATTTGATTTTGCTTCAAGTTAAGAAAACTATCCTTTATTACAAACAACGTGCAAAAGTGCAAATTAGACCTTAAGAACTCGTCACTGTTGTTTACATTGACTGTTTATTGAGTAATTAATAATTATTTACATTTATACTTTATAGAGTTTGGTATGTTAATGTTGATAACAGTGAATTATAATTATATTTTTGCACGTGTAAGTATCTGCTTTCTCTTCTTCTGTTCTAATTTAAAAATACCCACATTATAAATATTAAAAGGTATTCTTAAATTCAACTCAACCTTATCTTAGTTTAAAAACTACTTAAAATTTACTTACAAAATTAACTTCTATTGCCTTCTTGTATATGCTGTCGTTCATAATACCCGCATTGTTGATAACAACATCTATAAATCCAAATTCGTTAATAATTTGATTATAAACACCGAAGAGTTCTTCGTCTACTGTTACGTCGCATTTTATAAACTTCATACGGCCTTTAAATTTGGAATTCAATTCGCTCTCCAATTTTTTTCCCGCGCTGTCATTTACATCTGTCACAGTGACATGCTGCAAAAAAGGTTTTTTATTTTCAAAAAAATAAGATAATTTACATTAAGAATTCTCTGTAGTTGAAGCAAGAAGAAAACATTTTAATAAAATACTTTTAACGGTTTACAACGCGAAACATATTACCCAGTTACTATCCCCGTAACCACGGCTGTTAAAAAGCATTCGAAATGACCGGCCGTAGTTAAGTTAAATTAAAAATAATTTACATCATATATATCGCATTTTAAACCGTTGTATTGAAATACATTACAAAAAATAAGGTATAAATGTTTTGTAAAAGCTACCATTGTTTTAAAAATGTATATAAAAAAATACTTAGACATAAAAAAAAAAATTTGGGCTTATTAAAAAAAAATATCATGTAGGGTAATGAACAAATTGTTTTAATAACGATCGATATTTATTAATTATTATATTAATATCACAAACCTTAACGCCTTCATCAAGGAAAAACTTAGCGGACAAAGCTCCGATGCCTAGTGCACCGCCAGTGATGAAAACAATTTTTTCTCTTAAGTCGTAAGCCATTTTAACAGTTCGTTTGGCCGGATAGACACAACCGCTGTCTACGAGTTAATTACAACATCTGATTTTGTATGGCTTGTATCTTTATTAAATTCAAGGAAATATTGATCTGAGATAGTATTAGATGATATCTATCCATACTAATATATAAAGCTGAAGAGTTTGTTTGTTTGTTTGAATGCGTTAATGTTAGGTAGTACGGATTCGAATTGAATTAAATTCGAATACGTACTTTTTATTCTATTTCTCCGAATTATTTTTGTGTTGGTTAGAGCATTTATCGAGGAAGGTTATAGGTATATTGCGATGTGACTAATAGGAGCGAAGATACAGCGAGAAATGTGAACAAATCGGGAGAAATTTTTCATCTCTGCAGGTTTCAGATGCGTACGCTGCGAAAACGGTTTAAGACACCTAAACATTGTGTATAAAATAATGATTCCCCTTTAAATTAAAAATCGGAAGTGTATTATTTAAGATTACCTTATAAGAATGATGCTACGGGACGCGGAAGACGTCGTGGTGTATAGCTATAATTTATAAAGTAGGTTGTTTGTGAAAATAAAGAATGCCCAAAAATAACTATTCCAAGCGGACGAAGTAGCGAGTACGTCTAGTTACTAGATAAAATGTCAGCGATTTGGAATTATAATTAAATATGGTTCAAATCGCATTAAAAAAAAACACCTTTTGTAGGAAGACGAGCAATACGCTTCGTAAACACTTTGCTCAGAGTAATAATACAGTATAGAAACATAATATATGTTCAGTTTTATAAAGGAGAAATCATTATAGTAACTTTGTATCAATGGCAAATCCTTTTATAGCCGTGGTATTTGTTGTATTAGTCAAACAAAATCATTTCGTTTGCGTCTGATAAGAAACATTATAGTTTGCAAATTTTGCTAGGAAACGTAAATAAAATTTTCCCGTCATAGAGGTTTTACTGTCAAATTTTTTTATGATCTATTATGATTAATTCGATTGAAGGTGAAATACCTTAACCATATAAGTAAACAAGATGCGCCGTCGACTTATTTCGGCTTTGCATATTCGGAAAGCACAGACGGAAAACGATATTAAACTTCACGGCTTTCTCACCGGTAGACGGTGGTTAAAAATTCGGACGGAATTATGATATTCGTAAATAAAACACTTTAACGGTTTAAAACGCGATATATTAGTTAAACTTATTTGACAATGATGTTTAACTGCCCGACGTTTCGGAGGCTTTGCAGCAGCGGTTCCGGAGAAAGAGGAGGATGTTCTAGTCGAAGTAAAAAATTCCTAGCGCATTGTTCCGTCGAAGTTGGTATTTGGCGAAACTGGCCGGGTCCTTGCAGAATTTACTAACGGTGTCTTCGCGTTTGCCGGTATGCTTTTTATTGGGATCCAGAGTTTGGAACTCTGGATTTGGTTTTATTTAAATGTGTACTACTCGCGTCTCGTGCCTCCACCACACATTTTTTTTTAATTATTTTTTTATTGTTGCGACCGTGTTGGGTGAATTTCCTGTTACAATATAAAATTGTACCTAATCAATGGAATATCGTATTCGCCCTGTTTATAGTCTAAGTTACTTTGCGAGAGCTAAGTGTGACAGCGACCTATACAAACAATTGTGTTTAGAGGCGCACTCATTTTTTTTATGGCGGAAGTTAATTAAAAAGACGTAATTTTCGGCCTAAAATTCTGTCGAATCTCTTCAGACTGTTATTATTATTTGATTGTCCATCACCATTTAGATGCGTTTACAGCGGGATACTTGCTTCTCTGTTTTTATGTCTGACTTCTCTACACTCTCTCTTATCTATATACTTACTTTTATTTCTACTTGTTGATCAGTTTAAAGAGCAACAGCACGGCACGCTGACGATGCCGGTTGAAGTCCTGCCCGGGTCGAAAATTTTTAATTTTTTCGATTTTTAAATAAAAAAACAAATGCAAAAAACGGAATATTTTTATATATTTTCTAAATGCAATCCGATTTCAAAGAACTGGGTTGTTAAATTTCATTTATTTTAGCATTTAATTCTTTAAGAAATATTAAGGCCTGTGCAATATATTTGTATAAATTACTAGCGGCCCTGTCCCGGCTTCGCACGGATAGACATAAATAAGTACACATATTAAAATTATAAGCAAACGAATTAAAACGACCATGATTCATGATGTATGAATCATGATGATGATGATTCACTAAATTAAAAAAAAACGTTTTGAGTTTACCCGTTACATACAAAAATACAAATCTTTCCTCTTTATAATATTAGTATAGATATAGATAAAATTATAAATTAGTTATTTTAGAAATTAGTGCTATGTTTGCAATAAAAAAATATCATAGACATGTACATTTTGTACCCGCTTAACAATTTATCTAATTTATTCAATTACGTTATAATCATTCATACATTAATTTAACGGAAAAGGATATTGTAGAAACACAATAACAGCTGACCTAGGTAACGTGAAAGTTTGCGATCAACAATTTAACGAACAATACTCGCATCAATACGTAAATTTTACAATCTGCCTCTTTTATAGTTCCCACTGCTGGGACTGTGATCCCATTCGGTCTATAGGTGCAACCCAAAGGTCTTCTTCAGCGTTGAATATAGGTGATTTAATTAAATAAAACAGTTTAACGGGCTAAAACGCGATTTATATTAGATAAACTTATTCGAAAAGGATTAAAATAATTATTTAAATAGCAGTAGTTGAAAATAATTTTCAAATAAGTTTAACTAATATATAGCGCGTTTTAAACCGTTAAAGGGTTTCCACAGTATTTATAGGTAATCTTTTAGCAATGTTTTTAAGCTACATTAAATATAGTTTTCGAAAGACTAGTTAAACAATGTTCATGCTTAATACAAAATGTCTTCCTGCTATCTCTTCAGGTATACTAGGTTACTTAAACTATAACGGAGAAACTACATACAATGTTTGAAGAAAAATACCTCTTAGTTCATAGGTTCGATCCCCGCTTCTGCAACAAAATTATTTATCGTGCTATCTGGTTAACAAAACACTGTGAAGTAACTGGCAAGACAATAAGCTGACATAAAAAAAAATTCAAGATATGTGACATCTATCCATGGACATTTTGTCTGCAATAAACCCTTAGACCTACTTATTCCCTCAAAGGAGAAAGTCTCTTGAAAGAAGTGACAGTATACTAATATAACAATTGAAACGTAGTTTTAAAATGGTATTATCATCAATTTACCAGATAGCAAACGATATTTGACTTTGAATGTTGTTGATTACAATGAACCTAACAGGGCACAGTGGCTCGAAATCATTCAACGGTCTTTTCTTTTTTATGATATAGGAGAACAGAGGAACATGAAGGTCACTTGATGGAAGGTGAAATAATGTCATGTAACATGTAAACAAGATGCGTAGTCGTCCTATTTTG
Organism: Leptosia nina; assembly: GCA_963661955.1. NCBI lineage: Eukaryota > Metazoa > Arthropoda > Insecta > Lepidoptera > Pieridae > Leptosia > Leptosia nina. Next base: position 131,175 of record CAVLEF010000282.1, read on the forward strand.
GCTTTGGATATTCGAAAATCTACACCAAAACGCGTTTAAGCTTCACGGCGTTTTTATTTGTGGACGGTGATCTTGATCCGGACGCCATTTTGTTATCACTCATTTAATACCCAGATTTCTAGAGGAAGGTGAAAAAAAAAGTTAGACCTGGTGAGGATCTGGAAATATAACTCTTTAAAATATTAAGTTTTTCATCCATCTATAGTTAAAACGCTTTAAAACTTTAAAAAAATAGTATTATTTAAATTAAAACAGGGTTATATTTGGTCTATAATTATTGTTAGAAACTAAGGTATTTTCGTTGATTGCCCTATATGTTAAATGTTAATGGTAAATTCATGTTCGGATAAAAAAAGTATGTAAAAAAGTCTGCAATACCATAATTTCGGGACAGGGCTAATTTAAATATGCGGGAACCTAAGGGGGGGGGGGTTGGGGGGTTCGTAGTACTTATAATTCCATTCAAAGAGCAGAACGTTCCAGATTTATTTTTCTATTTTTATATTTTGTTAAATGTTCTTCAGATAAAATTGTGGTTTCTTTTATAGGTGCACAGCATATAATGCCACCGCAAAAGTAGAATTTATAATGATATATTTTTATTTATTACTATAAGGGTGTATTTACATATAATTTTTGTCTTTGATTAAAAATTGTGATTAATTTATATTAATACCAGCTTTGTCAGTGGCTTCGCCCGCGTAGATTAGTATAGTACAAACCTTTTTTAGTGCCGCGGAGTTTTTTTAGATCATTTAAAGAATATATGTATTATAGAGATAATATTCCCCGTTTTTCCACATTTCCCATTGTTTCTTCGCTTCTATTAGTCACAGTGCGCACCTGTTTTATAACCTTCCTCGATAAATATTCTAACCAACACAAAAGTAATTTTTCAATTCAAACTAGTAGTTTCTGAGATTAGCACGTTCAAACAAACAAACTCCACAGTTTTATTAATTAGTATATTTACACAATTTAAGTTTATTTTATTATGACCCGACATTTCCGATGTTCAACAGCGGTCGGTCATAGCGGGTCAGCAGGATAAGACGTGGCGCATTTATGTATTTGGATTATCGTAACAATAATAACTGATTTAAGGGATTTATAAATGATGCAGTGATAAAAAAGACACTTTGAAACGCCTGTTATTGTACCGTCAACGACACTAAGACAAAAGCTAATATGTTGTAGAATCGTAGATAAGATATTATGATAAACACAACCTTTTATCGTAATTGTAAATTTAATCTACTAAACGCACCCGTATAAAAGGTTCAAAATTATTCAGACAACAGTTAAGTTCATAGTGAAGATCCAACAGTCGTCCGCTAATAACGATACGAAATAGTCATGTGTGAAGTGCGAGGAAAAATATTTTTGGTAACCGGCTCGGCTGGTGGTATCGGCGCAGGCGTCGTTCGCGCTCTAGCTGAGAGAGGAGCAAAGGTTACTTATTTATATCTCTTTATTCTCTTTTGAGACACACAATCCGCGCATCTGTATAAGGTACCTTTTGACTAACCGCATTGTTTCTATGGTCTACCACAGTTGGGGATGAGGAATATCAAATATCATATAATAAGCAACAAAGTGGCAAATTTCGATAATATTATAAATGTTTAAAAGACAGTGTTGCAAGTGTTATATGGCTTAAATACACTTAAACGGTTTAAAACGCGATATACGCAAGACCATGGTTGCTGCAGAGCATCCGGAGCGTCGGGCCGTAGTTAAAATAAATTTCAAATAATTTGAACTAATATATATTTTTATTACGCGTTTTATTTAAATTTGGACTACTCGCGTAAACTACAGACCCCTTTAATTATATGTCCTGATCTATCCTTTGAAAAAAATTGATGGGCCAAAACCAAACTATGTTAATTGGGTAATGAGGTTACCGGTCACTACAGTTTCTCTTGATTCCGGTTCTACTGTATTAATAATTATTAGATGATTTAAATTTAGTTGAAACAAGGTGAAGAGTTTGTTTGTTTGGTTGAACGCGCTTATCTCAGGAACTCTTGGAACGACATTGAAAAAATATTCTTGGTTTATTGAGAGAATTTATCGCGGAAGGCTATAGGCTATAAAACATCGCGCTGAGACTAATAGGAGCGAGTAAGAGCGGGAAATGTTGAAAAAACGGGAAAAATTGTTCATCCTTGTAGGTTTCCATTGCGTAGAATGCGAAAACGGTCGAAGATACCAAAAAAATATGTATAAAAAAGGATTCCTCTTCAAATTATCTAAATAGAATTAAGATTAACTTGCATGAACGACGGGACGCGACCGAAGTCGTGGGTGACCACTTAAATTATTAAAAATGAAGGGGAGGTTTACAAAAAGGAATTTCGTTGCTCAAACTGGACGAAATCGCTGACACAGCTAGTATAGATGATAGAAACGTATGAAATATTGTTTGGGTGACGGTTGGGATGCTTCCCTCTTATATATGTCCACATTCAATTATTATATCGCTTACTTCCGTTTAATTCAATAACTGCTCCTTACAAAAGTAAATTTAGATTTGTTATTAGTCTAACTAATATAAGTAGTTAATACTTTTGACCAAGGTTACTCAATCAATGTAATAGGTTGATCAGAGAGTAATTTAGTTTTTTTGGACTGAGGCCTTAATTATGTGTATAATTATCATACGCTTTGAGAGCTTGTTTGTATGTTTAACTAATATATAATAGAAAAAATTGTGTATCAACAATTGCAAGTAATTCAAGTAAAAGTAATATAACAATTTCTCATAGACCAGCAAAACAGTAGTACATACTATACTACAGGAATATAACGAAATCTAAATGTATGTGTTTACTCAGAGACAGTTCCTTAAGAAGTTTCACTGAGAACATTGTAAGATACACATTTAAAAAAATGCATAACGGTGAGAGTCGACTTCGAACGAGCAACTTTGATGTCGAAGATAAACCACGTACGGGATAGCCAGTTGAAACTGGTAAATTTACAGCAATGGTTGATGCAAACCAACGAATAATTGGATGTAGGTTAAATTTATCAAAGTCAACCATTTCTAACCACTTTAAAGGCTGGGGGCTATCCTCGAAGCTCGTTGTATCCCATGATACAAAAAAGAATACTTTCCGAACGACCTAATAGTTCATTCACCTACATGAATATCGTGATTAGTATATCTACAACTTTCTACTTAAAGATTGTAACGTATATCTTTTTTTAGAAATTAAATGTTTAAGGAAATAATACATGATATCTATCAATTAGTCATTTTAAAGATAAGATTGTTCAGTGAGTGTTTGACAATTTGATTGAAATAAATAATTACTAATTGTAGCATATAGCAATCTTGGATGTGAACGTACGAGATGGAAAATCTTTAGAAAAGGAAATAAATGACAAGCATGGAGCGAAGACGGCGAAGTTTCATAAATGTGACGTAACGACAACGGAATTGGATGATGCCTACGATGACACTATTAAGCAATTCGGTTATATTGATGTCGTAGTCAATAATGCTGGTATAATGAATGACGGACCGGACATTTATTTAAAAGCATTAAACGTTAATGTGGTAAGTGAACTTTGAGGCATAGTCAATTTAATGGAATAATTACTTCTAAAACATGTTAAAGCATGTTTGGAAAATTCAGAAATCCTGGATTCCGAGCACACACCAGTCACAAAAAACTCATAAAAGTAAATCCGAGGTTAACATTTTTGAAGATCATGCTTTATAACTAGATATACTTATCCCTGCTTAAAAAATTAGTTTCGATTTCCATAATATGTTTTTTGATTTAAAATAATAAATATTAGTTTAATGTTGAAAAATTCAATTGTCTTACTTATGTTATAACACAGTAACGTAAAACGAATGAAATTCTGGCCATAGACTGTAATTGAATTATACCCGATAAAGAAATTAATAAATAATACACGTTAATACTTATGTCATATATAAATCGATTTATTTGCCTAGCTATGTTACACATATATAAAATTTATTTTCTTTATTTCATAATTAGGTGTAGAACACCCGAAAGTTAGACTTTGGCAAAAAATAAATATGATGAAGCTTTAAATACTGTCTATAGTAAACGCGAGTAGTGCACATTTAAATAAAACACTTTAACGGTTTAAAACGCGATATATTAGTTAAACCTACTTGAAAATGTGTATTCTACCAATATATCGCGTTTGAAACCGTTAAAGCGTTTTATTTAAATGATGAACTTTTGATAATTTTTTCTTGATGATGACATAATTTTGATGATAATTTATTTCAGAACGCACTTATCAAAAGCTCTCTTAAAGCGTATCACTTGATGAGCAAAGAGAACGGTGGACGAGGAGGCACCATCATCAATGTATCATCCATAGTTGCGCTGATGCAGTCTTTCCTCCTTCCGATATACAGTGCATCTAAATCAGCAGTGTTGCAGTTCAGTAACTGTCTGGGTGTAAGTATTTAAACGCTTCCGATATTTAACATTACCTGATTTTTTAGATTCATAATAAGAAAGAAATTGATTCACTTGAAATAATGTGTAATCAATTTTTGCATTTTAAATTTGCTAAATAATTTGTAACGGTTTTAAAATTTATTCTGATGCTTTGTAGCTGTCACGATCACGGGTTTAAAACCGTTAAAAGCGTTTTAGTTAATTTGTACTACTCGCGCAAACTACTGGAGGTACTTGGAATTATTTACTTACGAGTTTTTTTTTAATTAATTAATGTAATTGAATCAGATGCTTTGAATCTAAAAATATATCAGTACTATATTGTTGGTGGCTATTATATCGTAGTATTATTAGATGGTTAACAAAACGTAAATAATGATCCGAGAATAAAAGATATAGACAAAAAACTGCGAAGTTTTTGTGAAGATCTAACGCGTTTGCGTAATAGATTTTAAAATGAACCGGATTCACTTAGTAGTGAGGCACTTTGATCATAACAATCTGATATTTTGACCACGTGCTACCATTCTAAGATTTGATGCAATTTTATTTAAATTTTGACCCTACATTCTTGTCAGTGATGGAATATTTTCACATATGAGTCATCAACCATCAAAAAATTGGCTTTAAGAATTGACGTTTTCGTGGTGCGGTCGTTAATTGGAATTGTCAAGTCACAAAGATAAATTGTACTCTAATATAATAAGTTAACATACGATTCAGGCAATGTCAATACCAAGAAGACTAGATGCTATGATTATGATAAACAATATTTGACCGTTTCCATAACTGAATAGTAAACGCATCACCTACTTATGCTTATTTTGTACAAAATTCGCGGTTCTGTAGTCAAAGGATTTGTATACAAAGAAGATATAATTAATAGTTTTTATCGATAAAGATTTTTAATCAACCTATAAACATTTTGATGTTATTTAACAATAGAAGTATCTTAGCAAAATATGTAAAGACCTAACTACAATGTTATTGAACTTCAGGCTGAACAGAACTATGCCAGAACGGGGGTTCGAGTTGTCGCCGTGTGCTATGGAACTACAGACACAAATCTAATAAATGGAACCATCGGAGCCGTAGACAAAACAATGGAAGCCATTCTTCCAGCAGCGTTAGATAAAATGCCAAAACAGGGGTAACAATTTAATACATAAACCCGGATATGAACAGCTTGTTTGACCTTTTCAACATAGCGCTTAACAGGAAAATTCAGTTCAAAAGAAACTATGAGTTGTTCTTTATAAAGAAATTTGTTTTACTTTGATGTAAATTTAGAGTCTTTGAGTTTTAACTGGTGTGACGTTCGTAAGTGTAGCTAGTTACCAACATGTAATTTTGACCTTGACCTTGTCCTTTGACCTTGACTTAAACGTTCCAAAGTATTTATAATGGGCACCATCTGTTTATGCTATACCAGTCGTCGAACCGTGAAGACGATCAGTCGAACGACTCGGTAAGGAATTGCCAACCTGCATGGTTCCAGTAGTAAAAGTAGATCGCCAACCAACTTTTGGTACTGAATTGCTCACTGAATTTAGTGCAATAATAGGTATAGTGCTGTAAACTCTAAATCGATTTTATTAAAATATGTATTTGTTTGTAACCAAATAAAACAAGCAATCCAATGAATCAATCATATTGCCCTATCAACCGTAATTATCGTGAACTGCTTTAAAAAAAATCTAAATCAATTTTTCCTTATGTCTTCTTTTTTTTTGCAGAGTTGACGATGCTGTTAAAGGATTTTTGGAAGCATTCGAAAAGTGTCGCAGTGGTGATACATGGTTGATATCATCAAGGAGACCAGCAGAAGACATCACACAGACAGTGAAAGAGAGTTATGCATCTTTATCTAAGGGTGTTTTCTCATAAATCAATTTAAATAATGTTTTTGTAACATTGGTGCTATAGGGATTTAAATTTGTTTTTTTTTTGTCATAAGATGTTTCATTCTATTGACAAGTTACTGCTAAATTTCTTTAACGCTAAGAGATATAATATTAATTTATTTGTCTTATTATATTTTAATTAACTCTTAATATTTATTTGTTTTATTTATAATTTGAGTGGTTATTATTATTAAAGGTGGGATCGTTATTTCTTTATTATTGTCTATTTTTCAAAGTATAATACATACTTTAACTGCTAGGTGCAGTATTTAGAAATCAATTCAAAACCGCATTGTCAACACTTCTTACAATAGTTTGATGTCCACTGCTTTTTAGAAAACTATAATTATTTTTCTTAGATATCATAGCTATTTTGTGCATTTGTTTTTGATATATAAAGTTAGAAAAGTTGGATTTCTCTATGCAGTGCTAAGTTGCTTTGAACAAAATAAATTTAAAAACATAGTTCTAATAAATTTTCAGAATTTGCGAACGGCATAAGATACAAACAACGAACAAATTGTGCGTAAAGAAGGACAACGTAAAAAGAAAGCAAAACGCAGTGCAAATAATCTATTGAAAAGTTCTTCGACTTTATAATTTCTTACGTCAGAACAATTTTTTTTACAAAAAACACAGCTCACCTAGGATACAAATCAGCACAAGAGAAATATTTTTATTTTGATGCAAAATTCAATGTTCAGCACATACTATTTTTCTTTGCGCTGATTTTGCTTATGAACAAAGGAAAGGCTCAATTTTTAAAATTATTATTTTAAAAATCACTTTAACGATTTGCCGTGGTCACGGGGAGACAGGTCGTCGGGCCGAAGTTTAAAATCTTTTTTAAATAAGTTTAACTAATATATCGCGTTTTAAACCATACTATAGATGGTATTTAATTATTCTTCTTTTAATCATAAAAATTAAATATTTTTATTTACTATCAAAAGTCAAAATAATAGTGTGGTGTGTGCTAGTATTGTACAAATGTGAATAGTATAAATAAATTATATTCAAAACTATATACAGCAGCACTTTTGAAAAACATAGAATCCCCTAACTTAGTCCAAAGTCCGTAGCATGTTTGTTCGATGTTATACTACTATTTAGACTACTACTTGTTATCTGATAGGGACAAACTGAAAATCAGCGCCTAGCACGCCTTGCTGAGCACATGCTGACTCTTGATGATATTTGGCACAAAGTTAAAAGTTTACTTTTTTGTTTTCTTTTAATTGTGAGTTTGTTTTCTTTTATTACTCATTTAAGTTGTAATTTTTGTACTTTGTGATAATAAACTGATTATTTATTTACTTGTGGAAATCTGGATATTACGTGAATGGTAGGAATATAAACTGCGACCGGGTCACGAACTACCCTCCACAGATAAAAAGGCGTGAAGTCGCGGTCCGGAGCGCGGTCGCGAATATCCGAAGTTAAAATATTTCACCTTCTAACTAGAAAACCGCATGCCTCCTCTGTCATAAAAAATAGTCTAATCGGAAAATAAACCTTAAATCTAGGAGTGTAACTTTGCCCAGTCAAGGACACATATAATTGCTTTTTAGTTTTTATCCTTAAAGGTAAATAAATATATTAGAATAATGATAACAAATAATAAGTAATGCAAACAATGTTTTAATTGATGCAAAGTCTAAGAGCGCTAGAGTATAAAAGATGATAATTAAAAAACATGCCACATTATTTATTGACATTTGTAAGTTACAAGTCAACCGAGACGGTCATGTGTGAAATTCGGGACAAAGTGTTCTTGATAACTGGCGCTGCTGGCGGGATCGGGGCAGGAATTGCCCGGGCTGTACTTGAAAAGGGAGCGAAGGTAAGCTACGGATTCGATTCCCGAGAATTATATATACTAATATTATACAGCTAAAAAGTTTGATTGAACGCGCTAATCTCAAAAACTCCTAGATGATTTTTTTTTGTGTTGGCTGGAAGGTTTTTTTAGGAAGGCTATAAAATATTAGGCTACGAAGGAAAAAGTGAAAAAAAACCGGAAATGGAAGGAATTTTCCATCTTTGATGCGTTGCGTGCGCTGCAAAAACATGTTTAACCCAAAAAATATATGTATATGAAAGAATTGAAAACTATAATATTTTTCTCATATTATTGCACATAATGCTGCTGTTGCTCTACCAATTGAGGCCTCGTTAGATTGAGGAGAATCGTAGTAGCATTTCAAATAATATAAATGCATTTAAAATGTGAATAATACGAAAATTAAATAGTTTAAGTAGTTAGGATTTTCTGAGATCAGCAATTCTTGCTTGCTACTGTCGCAACACGTCTGTGTAAAAGAAACCTTCGGTGAACACAATATAAAATTGAAGTTTATTTCAATGGAACAAAGCCGCTTTTAGCACATACGTACCAAGCTGTCTGTGTCGAGAACCGCGAAAAGAATCATCCAGTCGCCGGACAGAAAACAATCAGACCAGTTTTTATTCTACTATAACACGCTTAAAATTTACAACTGACGAGTAGTTTAGACAATCAAGTACAGAAAAGCTTCAGTATTGCCTTACAAATAAGTCCGTAGTACACATAGAAATGTATAAACTATTAAGTCTAATTAATTACAATACCTACTGTACTTTTATTGTATAGAAGGTACCTGTTCCGGACAGCTCGCGTTAGGTTTAAAGCATAGTAATATTCAATAATTCTCGAGAACTAGCATATAAATAAATAAATTAAACATTAGGAATGCGTTGTATGGCCATACATTGTAACACTAAATAGACCCTTTGTTTTGTATCCACTTTAGAAAGGTACAATTTCTTGGCTGCTATTGGATAAGTTACGTTTACTTTAAGCGTTGATAAACGTAAGAAATCGTCACGCCATTAGTTTAAGTATTTGCTCTGAAACAATAAAGTCTGATTCCCATGAATCTAATGCCACGTTACACTCAATACCTGCAACCCATTTCTCTCTCTTATGACTGGAATAATATACTATAAAAGAGGGCTCTGGGAGCAGGCCAACTAGTTTGCTTCTAACATCGACACGGCACGCATCGCGAGTACTTTGCCCATAGACGCTGCTCCTCTCACGGTTCGCGTCTCAAGTACTTTGCATTGTATTGATAGATAGTTAACGCGGCCGTTAAGACTTTTCGTACCGTACTTTGTGCGCACGATATACGCGTAACAGTAGCGTGGCAATCGGTTGTCGTGGCATAGCGACATATTCTTTAGCGGCAACGTATTGGCAGTTTTATTATCAAACCATCAAGACAGCCGGTAATAATATAGCTTAATGTACGCTATACAATTACGCTAGTACCTAAAGATTAAAATGTACACAATAGGTAATTGATAACACGCATTTGTGGGAGACGGTAATTTCCATAATTTGTTTGTTATAAAATGAATAAACGTGTAGTTATTAATTGTTATGGTTTAAAAATGCGAAATGTCAATTTATATTTGGTCAATTTTCAACTACGACGGGTGACATGTTTTATATCCGAATCGTCAGGTCGCCGTTAAACATAAATTACCAAATGTTAACTATCGTCTGTAGTTTACGCGAGTAATACACTTTTAAATAAAACCTTAACGGCTTAAACGTGACATATATTAGTTAAGAGTTATTTTAACTAAGGCGCGATGTTTCGGATGCTTTGCAGCAGCCCGTCTCCCCGTGACTACGGCTAGTACAAAGCATTCGAAACGTCGAGCCGTAGATAAAATGTTTTGTAGTTAAACTGTGTTATTTTAATTTACAGAATGTTATTTGCATTTCAAATAACTAAAGTGTTTTCTTTAACTCTTGAAATTATTAATAATTTCAGCACGTAGCAATACTAGATATTAATGGGAAAGATGGAAAGGCGTTAGAAGCAGAACTGAATAGGAAACATGGTGCAAATAAGGCGAAATTTCACAAATGTGACGTGACCACGAAAGAACTGGACGAAGCATTCGACAGTACTGCGAAAGAGTTCAGATATATTGATGTTATGATCAACAATGCTGGTATTATGCATGACTCTCCCAAGATTTATGTAAAAGCACTAGAAGTAAATGTGGTAAGCTACTTACAACAGGCTCGTTGGTGTCATGGTAGTAATCTTTAGTTCGATCCCCACCGGGTCTATCATTTTTCTAATCAATTTGTAATTATTCTTAAACCCGTTCGACTTCGTCTGGAAATCTGGATATCTCATGGGTGGATTAGCAAAATTCCGTTCGAGTCACAAACCACTGTCCACAGATGAAAAAGCCAAGTTTAAACAAGTCCCGATTTCAGTCCGTGGATTTCCGAATATCCAAAGCGAAATAAGATTGGCAGAGCATCTTGATTCGATGCTATAGGCTGGGGTATATCACCTATCATCAAGTAACCTCTTGCTCGTCTGTTCATCTCTATCATAAAAACATATATTAGTGATAATATTTTCTAAATATACAAGAATGTTTATGGGCTGTTACATATCACCTGCTGAAGATCTCCTCCTCACCTAACCACGTGCCAAAATATGGCCCTAAAAGAAATGTTCTTTAGGATCAGAAATAACTTCGTTAGTATGGCGCAAGTCTAATGCAGTGCTAGTCTGTACAAAAACAAGTCTTCTGCGAATTTTGATAAAGGCCCTCATTTCACCTCTCAAAAAGTGATCATTTCGTTTCATCACCTTCTTGTCTGTCATCCTTTAGTAAATCACTTCTAGCAATAGCGGTATATGAATTATTATATATGGTCTAACCTCTGTCTTTGTAGTAAAAGTTAATTGATTTGTGGTCATACCTAGACTCGAATCTCGATATAACTATTTGTTCAGTACAAAAGTTTGATTAACATTATAAAATCGTTTGAAAGCTTTGATATTTATCACATGAATTTAATGAATTTTACATTGCGCGAGCGGTGCGTGTATAGTATAATAGTTTTAAAAAAATCGTATTTTTTTATGTAGCCCTGAGGAAACGGAATCAGTTTGATTTATTATAAATGTGAATTATTCCTATTTATTACAGACTGCTCTTATAAGGGGTTCGCTGAAAGCCTTTCACTTAATGCGCAAAGATAATGGTGGTAAAGGAGGTACCATAATCAATATCTCTTCTATACTAGCATTAATGCAGACCCCCCTTATTCCGATATACAGTGCAGCAAAATCGGCAGTATTACAATTTAGTAATTGCCTAGGGGTGAGTAAAACTCCTTAATTAGTCTAGTGGTTATAATCGAGTGCAAAACGTGAGGACTTACTCTTTGACTTAATATCCTGTGTCACCTAGCTGGGGCAATGGTGTTAACAGCGGTCCAAAACCATGGAGACTTTGGACCCAATATTGGTTCGGAAAAAATGCTAAACCGCTCTTTGTAATTGTTCTATGAACATATCCCATACCAACTCAGGCTTCGCTGCTTGAAAGTCTTTCTCACTATTTAAATTTCAGAGCCAGATATAAACCCAACAAGTTCCAGTATGACCGGTCACTTACTAATTGCAGCTATTGCCTTGAGTTATCAAAGAATATGAAGGTTTAAATAAAACACTTTAAACTAAAACAAGAAACGTATTAGTCGACTTATTTTAAAACTGCCTTAACCACCTAACCTATGGGTGGTTGTCACCTAGAATCATTGTGTTTTATTTAAATGTTTATCATTCGCTTAAGCTACAGACACATTGCAAAGTATTTCTGTAGGTGGCACTGAAAATTGTATTTTAACATGTGTGTTTATTATGAACACTTTTTACAGGCCGAACTGAATTACAATAGAACAGGAGTTCGAGTGATCGCTCTATGTTTTGGGACTACTGAAACAAATTTAATAACTGCTATTAGTGCCATCGAACCGACCATGGAAGACATGATACCGCCTGCATTGAAGGAAATGCCCAAACAAGGGTAAACATAGAAACAATATAAATATACATGCCAAGCGCACGTCCGTGCTAATTAGAATTATTTAGATAAAACTTTTAACGGTTTAAAACGAGAAACATATTAGCTTATCTACAATGAGTTTTAACTACCGACGTCGCGGATAGTTTGGAGTAACCGTGGTGGTGAAAGTGTAACAGACATTTCCTTATTTAACGAAAATTTAAAGAACTTTTTAAAATCAAAATTAAAAGCTAGAGCTAGACAAACAGTCGCTTTATAACGTTTTTTTTTTAATCTTTATTTAGTAGGCTTTAACCTTATTAAGTTATGTCGCCCAATTACAAAATTTACAATTACAATGCCGAATTAATAAAATATTTACACTCTAAACATATCTACATAGCCTTATGATATAAGTTTAGTAGCATCCTAGCCTCCCCCGAAAATGGAAAGGCTAAGAATACATATAAAACATATAGATTTAGTAACTAATTGTCTATGCCACAACCGTACACATTCCGTACAAACATGAGTCATATACCACAACGTTACTTGATTACTTCGCGATAATACAAAACATGCCAAGTCCGAGTATGACTTACGTACGTAAAGATTCCATACATATTTGTAAAAACGCGAAAACAAAGTCATTTACGAAACAGGTGGCGCTAGGGTTCGACTTTGATATAATCGACAACCTCCATGTTTGGTCTTTTTGTGACCACGGCTACTACAAAGCATTGGAAACATCGGGTCTTAGTTCAAATAATTTTCAAATAAGATTAACTAATATATATCGCTTATTAAACCGTTAGTGCATTTCTTGTCATTAATGCGCTTTTTCTTTCTTTTGTAGAGTCGATGACGCCGTCAAAGGTGTGTTGGAAGCATTTGATAAGAGTTGCAGCGGAGGAACTTGGCTTATAACGTCAAGGAGGCCAGCAGAGGACATTACGGAGATAGTAAAAGAGAGTCACGCCGCCTTATCAAAGAATGTAATGCATTAGAAATATTGTTTTTTTATTAAAGGTTATTCGAAGGTGTTGATTCGTTTTCTTTAAATAAGACACAAAAACCATGCAGTAAATAATTTTATTTAAAACCCTCTTATCATCATAACTTTTAACATGTGAATGTGAAATTATGCCTCTGTCTTAAAACCTCCATTATTGTCTTCCAGGATAACCTGATTTGTTATTCCAAACTGCAGTTAACCAACCATTTCAAATTAAAACGGAAAATTATACCGGAATTTTATATTATGGAAGACGAAATATTTCTACGTCATCGTTATTCTACTTAATCTAAACGAAATATCGTAAACAATTTTCGTAACGTATCCAAATTTCAAACTTTTAATCGAGAACCGCTTTGTCTGAATACAAATTCACTAACGACGACACAATATTGATTCTAATCATCTTTGTGTCGATTTTTTTTACTATTAAGAAGGAATCTGGCTTCCTTCTTATTACCAATAACTGACCTTTTCTCTGTTAAATCTAAAGGTTGCTTTATTCCTTTATTATTTTCCATTTGAATCTTCTTGCCATCATATCCATATGAAATCTGTTATGGAACTGACATATTTTTATGACAATTTGATTTCGTTTGTACTTGATCCAATTTCTATGATACATTCACGCTTCTCCGAATTAGATCTTTGGAGACCTCGTAATTAACTGTTGGGCCATGGGGGTGGCATAATATAACATTTGTATAATAACACATTTAAGATGACCTGCTACTGTAAACGTTTTCATCGTCGTGTATATAACTCAAAGCCAGTTGCTATATAAGCTTTACTTTTAGTTCCTGTAGTATCATTCACTTAAGTGACATAAATGTATTCAGATTAAGTTGATATTTCCCTTACGTAATTTTTTAATAATTTTCACATTTAACGCACACGAGAGCGTGTTCGACTTGAATAAATTTAGATTGAAAAGAAATTACGTTTGACTTAGGTGTTCAAACGTAAACCGTCTTTGCCAACGATATTTTCAGTCTAAAATTATTTCATAGTTCATAACTTTTATCTCACCATTTACATCTGACAGTCCTTGTTCAATACTATTCATTCCAACATCATCTATAACTTACTCTGAGGATTTTAGCAGAATCTTTGTGACGTCAGTAAATTCTTGCAATACCTGAATAGATAATAGTTAAATAATCAAAGTCCCCTTGATGTTAACAGTCTATATATCTCAATGATTTTTTATTTATAGGCATCGAGCGTATTTTAACTTTGTTAACTATTACTCACTCATATTTGATGCGCCGACTGTCAAAATGCAATGGTACGGTACAATACACTTCCACACCTATTTATATCATCCTAATCTTTACGAGGTCATTATAAATATTTCTACAATTTACTAATAGTTAACTCGATATAATTAATTTCAATAATTTCCTTGGGAAACAAATTTTATATCACTTTAATACTTTACTAAGATATGAATTACTTTTAATATTATATACAGTTTAGGATATCTTCTTTTAATTGCTTATTGCGGGCGAGTACGTGGTCCGCCAGTTATTTTTATGACGTCACGATTTAATGAACTTTCCTCGTAAAATTTGAACACATTCTTTGGCGATGAACAACCGGCGAATCACATATTCGGATTTCGTAAACGAATAAAGACTCACTATATCAATGGTCAATAGACTGATTTGTTAAAAAAATCTGTAAAATTGTTAAACTTTTAAATTTCGTTAATTTAAACATGAATTATAAATGGCAGTAATCTATCACGTATACGAATTTAGGGAACACAGGCATACATTCGATTTCGTAATTGAACATAATTATTGCCGCAAGGTTTTTATCTCTACTTATATTTGAAATAACCAACGACCCAACTTAAATATATACATTATCATTTACGATCACAATACAACAAATAACTCATACATTCTGTCTAGAACCGACCGGCCGAGTGAAAATTGTGCGTTCTTTAAAATTATTAATAAACAGTCAATAATATTTAACAAAATAAGCGCGTAACTAAGGAACTAAATCCTTGAGCAAGTGAAGAATTCGATCTCCTATAAACGTAGTAGGTCGCGTAACGCGTTAACCAAGACGCTTACTCCAATCTTATTGGTTCTTCTATTGCCCCAAAGATGACGTATCGTTCACGCAACAATTAGAAATATCTTGAGACGCGCAACGCTTTGTAGCTATTGTCAGCGCGAGAAAGAGACAACAATAGTAAGCGTAACGCTTGATGCTGTATGCGACTTTCCTCGTTTATAGAAGACAAAAACGTAATAATATACAAAGCCATAATTAATTATCATACAATACTACAATACGTCCGACCGATCGGCAGCACTTTGGTCCGAAGGCTCTCTTTATAACTATTCAATGTCAACTTGGATATTGGGGTGCAATTCTCATTAAAAGGGTTATATACTCCGCAAATTTAGTCACGACATAAGTCGACTAGTATCTTATATCACTGTTTCGAGAATTGCCCCATTCGGCTCAGCGCTCGAGTGAAGTGTCGTTGACACAACTCTGTCGTCATAATGACAATTAACAATATTTTAACCAGACTCCGCGCGTGGAGAGTCACACCGTAGTGACTCTGTCGATTTCCACGTAGCGCACGGAGTCTTCGCTTGGTCAGCAAATCACTTCTTTTTCGTCGAATATGGCTGTATCTGAGGAGAAACTCTTGAGGCGTTGCTGCAGCGCTGAGTGGCGGCGGCGACAGCTGCGAGTTGCTGCTACCTGTCAAGAAAAACCAAAATATATTAGTAACCAAAATAACCATTGAAGTCAAAGATTCTATTCCAGTGGAGACATTTTATCTGTTGTCGTGTTTAACGGATATCCCGTATGATAATGATGCATTATTTCGTTTAATAGTGTTTCGTGACTGATAACAAACCGTTCGATAACTTAAATAAATTCACTTGTTTATCTCATTATTTATATTAAACAATTTAAAACACTATATATATTAGTTAGACTTATAAGGAAATTAATATTTTAACTACGCCCCGACGTTTCGGATGCTTTGCAGCAGCCGTGGTCTCGGGGAGACAAAGGATGGAGGGACTTAAAACATTAAAGTGTTTTATCTAAATAAGCATTACTCGCATTAACTACAAACAGTATTTATCTCTTGTAACAATAATACAAAAAATTAAAAAGGAAAAAAAATACTGACCACAACAAACGCGATACACCCGACGAACGCTATAAATCCTGTTATATAATGGAATGGGGCATTCATGAAAGAGGAGCATTGGGTTAGACGCTCATCTTCGCCATCGGGGCACTGGCTGATCCCATCACACCACAGTGCGGAGGAAATACAAGCATCAATTGACGGGCACCGGTAGTGGCAATCTCCTGATAGGGCAAAAACGCCACCATGCTCGCTTGGTTGCCTGTAAATATGGTTTTAATAAAGTGGTTTATGCCAAAAAGTTATGCTATTAAATCTAAAGGTAGATCTTCTTCATAAAATTACAATGTTCAACCAGATACGCACCTTCTAGACAGTTCCAGCCAAGTGATGAAGTAGGAACCACTCTCAACAGCTATTAATTCAACTGACAGTGATCTCGGCCAATCTAGATCAAAATGATCCGGTGATGGTGCTGGTGCTAGAACGTGCCTCGCCAACGGGTCCACTTCTTTTACCCATCCGTCGGAGAATATCTCTACACTTTGTTCCTCCTGGCAGGTAAAACAAAGTTTATAGTAGACACAATTTTATGAATTAGAGTAAAGATACAATGTTTGGTGTTACTTGTTGCCTTAAACGATTGTGAGGACTCAAAATGAGTTTTTATTACTAGACGAGGTTATGACTTCTGAAAAGATAAGACATTACCTAATGTTAGTTTAAATCTAATATTTTCTTATGCGAAATTCTTGTACCAGTCCGAAGTTTAGAGTTACGTATAGGTGACAACTATATATTTCAAAGGAGATAATTAATTTTGTGACGTGTTTGGCGGCAGTAAAAAATCAAATCAAGTTAAAAACCTATCAAGGCGGTAAAAGACATTAATGTTACCTGTCTGTGTGGTGGCTGAGGGCAAATGTAGATTGGTGCCAAACCCCCAGTATAAACTGCTATTCGGTTCTGAGTTCTACACATGTGTCGAAGGTCAGGTGCCACAGTTATGTTATTTAGTAAAGTGAAGTTATCCAGATTTGGTTCCTTGATGACGCTTCCCTCAATTTTCATATAAAGGTAGCGACCTGGGGAAGGGTCTATCAACCAGGGACGTTGATCGCAACGATCCTAGAAATTAAGACATCAGTTCAAAACATAAACACAGCAAAATAATCATGACAGACGTAATTTTAATTTCGCATTAGGACAGATCGTGAAAAGTAGATCAATAAAATCTATTATAAATTTAAAAAAATCACGACTTGGCCAGGACTTAATACAAGACATTGAAACTTGCTGATAAGCGTGTTATGGTTTTATTTAACATTGCGCGACAGGTGCATAAATCAATAGGTCGAAAAATGACGTGTAGAACTCGGTAGCTCAATTGGTTAAAGCAACAGCACGGAACCCTGACAATGCCGGTTGAAATCCTGCCCGAGTCGTAAGTTATCAAAAGCACAAAACTTGACTTGCATAAAGATCACTTAAAATAATTTAAAATTGTTATCTCAACTTTCACTTACCATACCCATAATAGAAGAGTACAAGAGAAGTTCGCCGCTGGGACCGTGTACTCGATGAGTCCCTTCACACCCGGATTCCACTCTTACAAACTCGACGGATGCTTCGAATCCAAAAGACCTGAAGTCGTCAACGGCTGTCATGTTGATAACATCAAACTTCAATTCTGCTACTGTTGACGACGATGTGAATTCGTAATCTAATACATCGCTGGAATGAAACAGTTTTTCTTAAATAATTGTATAAGTTCAAACGTTTTAGGTTTTTATAAAAAGAATTGTTTGCCTTTTGTGTCAATTTTGTGAAATGAAATAACAAAAGATTAGATAGTCATTATATGTACTCGCATGCCAAAGTTGTATTTTTTCTTTACTAAAATAAAACATCGCTAGAATAAAACGTTTAGGTTTAAAGAATTTATTACCGTACGTAGATTATAGTATATATATAATGATGTCTACTAGCATACCAAAATTATATTTTCTCGCCATTAAAATAAAATACCAAAAACCAACCTACCTGCACAAACAATCTCTTAGCACACCCGGGCCACTATCTTTCCAAGGTCTATCAAATACCCTAACAGCTGCTGTGATCTCGCCGCCACATCTGTACCACGGGGAGTGGGCAGAGTGAACTGATCTGCACAACCTTCCACCGCTTCTGACACTCCAAATCTTCAAACGCACTGCCTCGCCCGGATTTGCTTCGAAACGATATGTACAGCTAGAATAAAAATAACCTCTGTTACATTAACACATTACATATAACATTTACATTTATTGTTTTCGAGTTTTATTCAGCGTAAAAATATCTTTTCTAATCAAATGGATTGTGAATGCCTAACGAACTAGTCTGATTTCCTGGCAGTTACCTAATATTCCGATTTCCTCCTCTACCATATAGGAAGACATCTCGTGGTGATGAGAAGGTAACGGGGGGATCAGAGGGAGCTTCAGGAAAAGACCGAGAGGCAAATCTTCTTGAACATGGACCTCTGCCCCAAGGCTCACCGTCTTGATGAAGGTCGACAAACTCGTATAGAGCTTTGAAAAATACTGGCCTGAATTATAAATGTTTTAAGGTTAGTAAGACAGTAGAGTTTCAAGGTTACCAGTGTTGGCTACACCAAAAGTTAAAATAACCTACTTTAAAGCAGTCCCTTGTGTTAGCTTCAGTTCTAAAGTCAGAGAGTCGCCTTTAGATAAAAAACTTTCAGTTCGGGCACAGGCTCTAGACTTTCTCAGTAATGCATGTTCACAAGTGCGTGGCGCCCTCTCCCGGCAGAACCTCGCAACTAGTGTTGCGTTTGTCGGTGGACGGCCCACGATAACTGATTGTGGTGATGTGGCTCTGGACATCTGGACTGATCGGTCTTTATCACTGAAAATATAAAAGTCCTATTACGATATTTTACAATTAATTTTCATTATTAAATTATAAAAAACATAACTGATCCTAGCACTTTTTATCATATAAAACATATTACATTATAAGTTATAAAGTAATATTACTTCAGTAAACTTTTTATTACGAATAAAATAATTTTTATTTTATTTTTTTACTGTACTTTAATATTATCATTATACATATTTGGTAACAAATTTGAAATTGGATATTCGCCAACGAACACTGTGTCCCCCGTGACCACGGCACCTGCAAGCAAGCGTCCGAAGCGCAGCGTCGTTAACCAAATAAATTAAAATAAATAAAGTCAATAATTTAATATATTTCGGGATTAAACCCTTAAATGTGATTTATTTTAATGTTAAATAACACATGCTTACGTGTATAATGATAGTAATAATCTAAGAAGTTGCAGATATTTAGCATCGTAAAAGAAATATAGATCTTTTTAAAATCATGAGGTAATAAGGATACAGAAGTAACATATACTAAATTAAATATTATGCAATAGTTCTTACCAAAATATATCACTGCATCCAGGAGATATCCTCATCGGGCCATCCCATATATTCAAATGGCTGCCGCAGTACTCATCCTCAGGCAAATGCGGATTGAGAGCGTTCGTCACATAAAATTTTAATACCGAAAACCACACTCGAAATCTCGGCGCTGAGAACTGACGTCTGTAGATTATATTACGGCCCGAGGGTCCAGACGTGTCAATCCCCTGCATATGATAGAGGCACGTCGTGTTTGGAGGTAGGGAATGTTGGGGGTGCTCCAAGATACCTCGACCGGTACCTCTAATCCAGAATTCGCAAGCTCTTTTGTTTTTCGCATAAGTCGGCGACTGCTGATCGACGAAACGAACCTAAAACGTTTTATTATTCTGATTTATTGCGTTTTGATATTGGATTCGCCCACTTCTGTGAATTATTCTATCCTAGTCATCAATTGATTATCCATAGATATTACCCCACTCACAGCATTTTGAGACAACGAGCGCGTTATGTACTAAAGTGGGGTCAAGTGGGATTAAGATACGGGGTAACCCAGATTTTAAACGATAATTTTAAAGCTTTAGAGCTGGAAATTATATCGGGTAAAACAATAAATTGTATAACAAATATAGTTTATAACATTGCATGTAGCGTGTAGCCGATTTCGTTTACGACGAATGTTTTTAGCTTAGTTTTAGTAAGTTTGGCTTTCCACCCGTTTTCTTTTTGGTTCTTGGGGCTGGCACAATTCACAGTATAGTAAATTAAACTTTTGTGCCCTGCTAACCGATTTTCTTATTCTTTCACGATATTTGAGTCTAGGTTTGTGACTCTTAGCGCAACGCAACACGCTCAATATTAGACACTTTGAAATAATTGGCCTTCTAATAAAAAAGGGTCCAGAGTGTCTTCCAAGAATATGGTAAATTTTCACTTTTTATCTATAATTAAGTAACTTAATTAGGTTAGAGATTAAATATCATTTTTAGAAAGTAGATTAAGCTTTAGAATTATTGTTATTATAAGTTTAAGTACCTTTTCTGCTGTCACGCTTACTTCTTTTAATACTGTGTTTTATTTCCACCGTAGTTGCTTATAAGAGATCGATATAAAGCCGCCATATTATGTATTTATAAGTTAAAAATTATGTAAAGTTTACAGATGTATAATATTAAGATTTATTAAAAGAAGAATTATTAAAAAGTTTATTACTACCAAAAAAATAAAAATTAGTAGAACCTTTGTTAGTACAAATAAACATTTTTTTTTAATTTAATATTTTTTCCTTAAGATAGTTACGTAATAAACAGGAAAAGGGGTTTTCTTATTCTGGCTTAGTCAAAAACTAGAGAAAATTGTCTCAAGTAATAAACGACAGACACATAAAAAATATTTGTTATTTCTTTTTCTTTGTCATATTTTTTTCTTGTTTATTCTCTTCGTAAGATACAGATATGAGCATTAAGAATCAAAGTATAGCACGCATTGAGCTTCTAGTATAATATTATACAGTTTCCCCTTCGAGGTGGAATGAAATGAGCGGGCGAAATTTTTATCCTGCCGGGTAAAAAAGCTTTGAGGTCACGCCCTAATTTGATAAGTTGAAACAATAGAAACGACCGTACTGAATGCTCCATTATAACTGGCCGGTACGAGCACAGCTAATTACGCTCTGGCGTAGACCCAAACGGGGACTAGCGCGTCTTGATTTATCGTTTAGCATGCGTATTTTACCCTAATAATCCTTTTAAATAAAACACAACGGTTTAAAACGCGACATATATTAGTTAAACTAGTAAACTGGAGACAGACTTTGACTACTTGTCTGTAAAAATGTGATCAGCGAAAACGATACATAATGTGTCTGCTAGAGAGAATTTTACGCGTAATGTAAACAACAATTTTTGGATTATATTGTCTTTTATGTTTGTATATATATTTAAAAATCAACGGGAAGAATTAACGAAGTGTAATTGTGAATATATGTATGTACTTAAAAAATAGATTTTAAATATAAAAAATACGACGATTACAGTCCAAAACGATTCAAAGTTTCATGTACTGCCCGTGTTGTTTTATTCAATGTAAAATCGATAATTCATTTATTTAATGCCATGATGTCCAATAACATTTGAAAAATATTAAAGCTGCATTGTGTATATAGTTGCAGTGTTATTATTTTATAGAAATATATAAACAACCTTAATTTAGTAATACGGCAGAGTCTAGTACTAAAAGACCTCTCTGAATTCGAATTAATTTAAACTTAAAACGCAATTGTTTCAAGCAACTGAGCGTCTGGGATTTGCCTCAAAGACAGTGGAATACGAGACTATCTTAAATATAACTTAATTGCAACGAATCTTAACTGTCTCAAAGGAAAAATTGTATTTACAAAACCGAGGAGTTTGCTGAATTACAAAATGTCATTAAAGCGATATTTACAAAACCCTTATCGTTGTTGATCCAGTACGTGGGTAAACTAATTTAGCTCTATTACTCCATTATGTGGTTAGCGTGCGTGGAGAAATAATCGACATTATGTGGAGGGTTAAATTAATTTGGATATTTCGCAGATTTTTTTTTATTTATACATTTATACGGTTAAAAACGAAATTAAGTCCTTCGCCAACTGAGATTGAAGTTCTGTAGATTTTTTTTTTTATAAATAGAGGGGGACAAGCTGAGGTTTACTTGATCGTAGGTGAAATACCACTGCCATACACACAGCTAAACAATATGCGAGTAACATTTTCACGAACTAATAAATTCTATAGATATTGGCCCCTCTCTGTTCAACCGAGACTTTATTTTCTACAAATATTACTAAAACATTCTTATCAATTGTGTATGCTCGTGAGAAGTCAACATCGAAACATAGGTACACTTGTAACGGTTGAATAGCGTAATATACTAATTAGTTTATTTATTGTTGATTACGACCCACCTCTTCAAATGCTTTACAACCTCGTCCACTGGCATGAGTTAAAAAATAATTAACAATTTATGCCAAAAACTGTTAAAAGTGTAATGCTTGTTGAGGCTTATTTAGATAACGATCTGGTTATTTAAATAAAACACTTTAAGCAGCCGTGGTCACGGGGTGTCTCCAAGTGGCCACGGCTGCTGCAAAGCATCCGAAATGTCGGGCCAGAGTTAAAAATAATTTTCAAATAAGTTTAACTAATATATCGCGTTTTAAACCATTAAAGTGTGTACTACTCGCGTAAACTATAGACAGTATTTGATCTGGCTATTAATTAATAAAAATATCTGATAATGAATAAAACAAGTAATTACAATTATGAGATTTTGTGATATACGTACCTCAATTTCTAATTGAAATCCATGTAAAGATAAAGACGTTGCCGGCTGCAGAAAAGTTCCGAACGGCGATGTAGTGAATTCCACCAATAGTTCGGGCCCGCTCGATATTGCCTCCGGTACAGACACTCCTCCTCCGCAGAACCTCAAAATGACAGGATCCCGGGTGGTGTAACCATCATACACGGTCACGTAGTCCTGGACCTCGTCACACTGCTGCCAAAATTTCAGCTCGCGCCCACTGTTCCCCCTTTCCTGCTGATTGGTAGCGTACAGGGCCTTCTGGCTCCTAATCGACACCAGCTGGCCGTTAGGCTGTTTAACGACAATCAAAGCATGTTTTCCTTGAGGCACTTCGTGTTGGCGCACCGCGTAGTAGCATGTCAGGTTTCTCGGATAGACTCCAGGGAAATTGGGCGATTGGAGCCTACACTTTTTACGATCGCAGTCACTAAAGATCCGGGAGCAATAAGTCCCCGAAATCAAATCCCCGAGGTAATACTCTGGGGTTTTTGTGGGCCTCGCGATATTCGTATCTTCCCCGCGCGATGTGTTTACGGGATATGGCACGGGTCTGAGTTTGAAAAAGGGTCGCTCTGAAATTAGAATTTATGTAACTCTTTTATGACATATACATATTTTATTCAATGGAGATATGGCATTTTTATATTGATTTCTTTTATATTGATGGTTGGTATAGCTTTGGTGTTCTTCATATTTAGACGTTATTTTTAGCTACTTAATAAAACAGTATAAAGTATATACAGAAACATCAGCTCTTTTATTAGATCTAAACAAAACGCTGTCGACCTATTTTGGCTTTGGATATTCGGAAATCCACAGACTGTAACCGAAACGCGATTAAACGATAATGCTTTTTCATTTGTGAATTTTCGATGTTCCTACCACCCATTTAATATCTAACAGGTTTTAAAAAAATTATACATGAATTAGAAAATATTGGACCCGGTGGGGATCGAACCCCCGACCCGTTGATTTGTTTGATACATTGTTTATATTGTGTAATAATTAAAAATGGTATCAACTTTGTTACAAAGTAACGTTTAAAAATGGAAACAATGTCGTTTAGAAATTGTTAGGTAATCTTTATGAATAACCTTGCTTAATCATTTCCCAAATAATTTAAAGTTTCCCAATCTCTTACCTGAAGGAGGAGTTCCACCATAACGAACCGTCGCGTACTCCCTCCTCAAAACTTTGTACGCCATGCGGAAGTCGAAATTGTAGTTGTTTTGTTCTTTGGAAAGATGCAGCAGTCTTATTATCAAGGTAATCGATTTTGTTTCGCTGTAGTATATCGATGGACCCCAAGAAGTCCCACACCAAGATCCGCCAACTTGGGGTCTACTTGCTTCTTGGATTTGCATATAGCCATCGGGGCAACCATCTTCTGTGAACGATGTAAAGCGTCCGAGTGTGAAGCTATCGAAAAGAATCTGCAAATATTTTTTTTTATATTAGTAGTGTTACAATTATTATCTTATAAATAAAGGACATATTTATTTTGTAAAATAGGACTTCACCTGATGGAAGGTGAATTCTCCAGCCATTTGAAAGCTTTTAATATGTTTCACATGATATCGTATACTACGATATAATTTAAGAATCGAAAATAAATTGAAAATATTACCGACTCGGGCAGGACTTGAACCGGCATCGTCAGCGTACCGTGCTGTTACTTTACCAATTGCGCTACCGAGTCGAATTTTTTCAACTTATTGATACATGCACCTCTCGCGCAATGCAACAGCTTTAACCTTAACACATGCGTGTCAACATTTTTTGCGCGAGAGCAACAGCACGGAACGCTGACGATGCCGGTTGAAGTCCTGCCCGACTTAATAATTTTTCAATATATTTTCGATTTTTAAATTACATGTAAAGTTTAAATAAAATCGCTGTCGATCTATGTCAGATTTAACGTTAATCCTACAATTAGCATACTTTTATTTTAGCAAGTTGAGTAACATTTTTGATCCGTAGATAAACAGTCAAAATCATTTCAAAATAGGTACATAATATATTTGACTAGTTTTGTCACAATCGAATGTTTAGTATATAATTTCTTCGTTGCAAGTAATACACCCTAAAGGTCAAACATACCATCCTAACAAAATATATATGTAATTACAGATTGCTTTTTTTATAACCAGATACTTTACCATTTTCCTTGATAATGTATCTGTCTATATGCGTCAGGAATTTAAAAATCGAATGCTATTTTATTATAATATCTACGTTACGTTATGGGTATTACTCAGAATTTTAAAAGAAAAATTAATGTTTTAACAATAACACAAAGTCTTACAGACTTGTTGTGTAGATACCTCATTTTTAAGTACACTAAAGCCAAATTTAAAACTACAAATGTAACTACAAAATTTTTCCTCGTAAACACAGTGGTAGTTGCGAAAAGTTCAAACACGGCAACTACATCACTTCCATCTCAGCACTTTGGTGCACTTCCATAATTACATTTGAAAGTTTTTATAACGCGTTTCCTGGGTTACTTGAAAGTTTCAAACACTTACTTTTTAGTACTGATTTTGTTGCCCAGGATAAGTTAAGTTTTTATTTTTGTTTATTTATTTTCTTGTTCGTTATTAACTCAGCGACTATTGTATATACGTTAATCATGAAATCTATTGAAGTATGTTATGTAAATGTCCACCTGCTTGGTTTAATACTTTTAAGGCATTTAGATTATTTTTAGGCATTAGAGGTCCTTAATTCGATTTCCAGGAAAACAATAAACGGAATAATTTTATGTATTATGTATAGTATATCAATCAATTACTTGGTTATAAATAATATAAATTACTGAGAAGTGAATATATGTATTTTTATGTAGACAGTATATAAATAGAAATAAAGGAATTCATGACATGACATTCCTTACTTAAGGTGTAACTGTAATGAATATTTGCAATTTAAATAAAACACCATATAAACGCTACACGATAAACGCTTCAGCTATGTGTTTAAATTCGTATGGAAAATTTAATTACACCAATTATTATGTCAATAATAGAATTCAGAAGCTTGACAATTGACACGGATGGGATAGACTGTAATCATTTGCTATTCGCTATATTTGTTATTAACATTTCGTAGAATTTTATATGAGACCAATTTTTCTGGCCTATTAGATTTCCATAAAACGGTTCTTCAGAGTAAATCTAAAAAGATAGTCATGTCGTGGACATATTTTTAGATTATATAAAGAAAAATGATTATTTTTCGCAGCCTACGCAACGGCATCTCCCCCCTCCCCCATCGCAGCGTGATTTTTGAACACTAAAATAATTTGTTCCTCAAATTACCTGCTAATCAATTCAAACGAACTCTTCTGATTTGGAATGTTAGTATAGATATTACAAGTAACTATTAAGTTCACAAGACAGTAAAGTATCGTGAGTACACGTTACCATAAAAATAAACACTTTATATGCATGAACTGCAAAACTTATCATCCTATATTAGACGGGGTGTGAATTTAAGATGTGCCACATTCGCACAATATTCAAGCTGCAAATTGAAACACCACATCTTATTTTGGCTGACAGCGTCGCATTTAAATTTCATCAAAGACTCAACGCTCGACGCCCTTGGCAATGTAAATGCATGGCTTGCCCGGAAATAGGGCAACTGACACGAGAAAAGTATTTTTTATTTTTATCTTTCAATCGAGAATATGAAAAAATATATTTACACTACCTGTTACTAGCAACGTCGTCCGCGTCCCGCGATTCTTGCAAGTTAATCTTAAAATTTTCGCGACAGTACATGTCTATCTTACTTAATATACTGTCACGGACATTTTTTGAGATGACTAATTAGGGGGAAACTTTTTTCTTACATAATTTTTTGATTTCTTAAACTTGCAATGGGAGCCTTCAACGAGCGTTATGCCACAATTTCCACTGTTGGTTTTCTCCAAAAAAACGAACAAACAAGCAAACAAACTATTCAGCTTATAATATTAGTACAGACAGGGTACGTCACTTATTTCTTAATGAAACAATATCTGTAACTATCTAATCGTGGTTAGAGCAACAGTACTGAACGCTGTGCCGCTTCAAGTCCTGCCTGGGTCGTTTTTTTTTTCAATCTAAAATCGATAATTAGTTTATGTAATAGCTTCATGTGCAATATGTGAAAATATCAAAGTTTACCTATGCGAAACATTTTTAAATTTTGCAATTGATAACTTGGCTGCGTTCCCTGGTACGGGTAAAATCGGTACAAAGAAAATATATTGCGCTACAAAATATTCGCATTTCCACGCTAGGCATCATGTCACACTAGATATTCGGAGGGAATTGATAGGACGAATCTACGGTCGAAAATGTATCATTTGA
Source organism: Leptosia nina (assembly GCA_963661955.1). Taxonomy (NCBI): domain Eukaryota; kingdom Metazoa; phylum Arthropoda; class Insecta; order Lepidoptera; family Pieridae; genus Leptosia; species Leptosia nina. The sequence continues at coordinate 158,698 of CAVLEF010000282.1, forward strand.
AATTGTGTTTTCAGCGCGAGCGAAGCGAATATGACGGGAACCGTCATACACACTTCCTGTGTCAACGTTTATTTGACTAACATCAGTATTTCTCGAAGAAGAAGAATTTTAGCAAACACTATTAAGGACTTGAATAAATAAAACACTTCAACGGTTTAAAACGCGATTTATTTGTTAAACTTATTTGAAAATTATTTTTTTATTTTTTTTTTCCGGGGGGGGGGGGGGGGGGGGCCCCCGCCCCCGGGCCCCCCCCCCCCCCCGGGGGGGGGGGGGGGAAAAAACTTTTTTTTTTTTTTTTTTTTTTTTTTTTTTTTTTTTTTTTTTTTTTTTTTTTTTTTTTTTTTTTTTTTTTTTTTTTTTTAATTTAAGATAATTAAAATCATTTATTAATATATAAAATCAATATGCGAATTGGTAAATTGTGTAATTGAATTCAGTAAATATCCTTTAAATTAAATTGTGACCTTGGTTTAATACCAACATTTTGTAACTAGCTTAATACAAGACCTATACGTACAACATTAACAGTCATCGCTAAAAATTATTAGCACTATGTGTAGGTAAAAACATACCGATTAAACAATATATGAATAAAAATAATAAAAACACTTTGTAATGTATCGCTAATAATAATCACTGGTCGTTTAAATACTGTGTACAGTTTACGCGAGTAGTACACATTTAAATAAAACACTTGAACGGTTTAAAACGCGATATATTAGTCTCCCCGTGACCACGGCTGCTGCAAAGCATCCGAAACGTCGGGCCGAAGTTAAAAATCATTTCCAAATAAGTTTAACTAATATATCGCGTTTTAAACCGTTAAAGTGTTTTATTTAAACACTGGTCGTTTGTTCGATCCCCACCGGGTCAAACATTTTCCTATCAATTTATAATTTCTCTGAAACATGTTGCATTTTTCTAGAAATTTTGATATTAAATAGAGTAGGAATACAGGAATTCCGTCCAGTCCACCGTCCACAGATGAAAAATCCGCTCACTTTAATAGCGATTCGGCTTCAGTACGTGGATTTCCCCGGCTTTTCCCCCTGCTTCTTAGCACATATTGATTGCGGCATGATATTATATAGCCTATAGGTGTCCTCAATAAATGCTCTAAGCAATACAAATATAATTTTTAATTCGAAGCAGTAGTTCCTGAGATCAGCACATTCAAACAAACAAGCTTTATTTGAGCGTGGATAACGCAAAATAAATATCGAATGTATTCCGTTATCAGTAATTATATTCTAAAACAATTCAGAACTGTGACATCTGCTCGAATTGTGGAGCTGACTCGTTTGAATTTTCGTTGAAACTTGTCTTTGGATTTCCACATTCCATGTTAATAAAGAAAAGAATTCGCGACACGGATTAAAATAAAAACTAGGAATGTTAGCGTATGCCTTTGTGTATTCTTGACATGTGCGTGCAATTCTGTTTACATTTTCGGAATGTTTTTCAAAGGTCAGACATTAAAATGATACATGTTAAAACCTTTTTTATGATTGAGAATGACAGACAAACAGGAGGTTAATGGTAGGTGATATATCCCTGCCTATAGCATCCAAACATGATGTGCTATCGACCTATCTTAGCTTTGGATATTCGGAAATCCGAAACGCGATAAAACTTCACGGCTTTTTCATCTATGCACGGTGGTTCGTGATCCGGACGGAATTTCTATACTCCCAACAATATAATATCCAGATTTCCTGATGAAGTCCAACATATTTCAGAAAAATTTGGCCTCGGTGGGGACCAAACTAACCTAACCTCTTTAATGAGAATAAAGTAAACAATACAAGGTTGTATTAGTAGTATAGCGGATAGTAATAACATAATATAATCCTCAGCTTTTGATATCATTTCCTTTAAGCATACATGTATACTCTTGCCTTTAGTTAAACTCCAAAACCTTAATTAAAGTTAACGATAACCAAAGCTCGGAACAAACATAAAGCGCAAAAGAACTCAGAACAGCCTTTGTCCTTTGAGGATTCAGGAATAGACAAATATGTATTCAGCAGTAGTTTTAGTTGACTTACTTTGACAACAAAGTTATGTTTGAATCTTTCAGGGAAAATCATTTCAGTACACAACCAAGTTATATACTGTTTTCAATCTACTGAAAAACAACGTTACGTTCATCTATTGTTGTGTTACTGTCACTAAAAAATATCTCGATTAATAACGCATAATTTTAAACTGTAGTTAACCGTAGTACATTTAAATAAAACACTTTCAACGGTTCAAAACGCGAAATATCTTAAATGACTTATTTACAAACGGCCCGACGTTATGTTTTCGACATCGCGGTGTTTCATTTAAACTTTGAAACTGCATCAAAACTGACCCGACCCACGAGCTGTGTTATTGCAAGTTACTTTAAAACTAGCACAAAACTGCCTCGCCGACAGTCTTTTGAAGATCATCTTAAAAGAGAAATCATATACTGTCGCATACATATTTTTTTGGGTATCTTGAACCGTTATCGCGTACGCAACGGATACACAGAAAGGTGCATATTCGCTTCTATTAGTCTCTGCGCGATGTTTTATAGCCTATAAAACCAACAAAGAAATAAACAAACTCTTCAGCTTTATATATTAATATAGATTATAACATAAATTTGGATTTTAATAGCGGGTTTTAAAATGTTCTTCCTTTAATGTTAGAATCTATTTAACGTAAACTTTGATGCTGTCTAAAGCCACTGCTCCATGCAGACGAAGTCGTGAGCGAAACATAGTACTCGATCAAGATTGAAATGTTATACAGCAATTACTGTCTGTGGTTTACTCGACTAATACATAATAAAATAAACTGCTTTTAACATTTGAAAACTTCATTTTTCACATGCCATTGTAAAGCAAACGGAATGGATACCGTTGTCCTGTCCTTGTCGTAAATTTTATACAATCTAAAATCGATTTTTAACTTACATTTTTAACAGTTTAAAACGCATAATGTAAACACAAAACGTCGGGCCGTAGTAAAAAACATTTTTTACGCGCGTTTTAAACAGTTAAAAGCGTTAAATTGAAAAGGTTATATAGCAACTAAGATACATATCTCGACTTCATCAAAAGCGTTCTCGAGAATAGTTGAAACTTGAATGACAACTTGACAAGGTCGCGTTTAAAATTGAAAATGCTGAGATCAAAACTTTTCAAGTTGAAGTGAGCAATCGCTGGAAGCAATCTAAAGTACTCGAGAAAGATCTAAGTTGGGGGTTTATCTAACCTAAAAATAATTTTAGACGGTAAATTAGTGATGTGCTCAAGGGAAGGAGGAACCACGTTCGTTCTGCAAATAATAATGACAGGTGTTGAAATAAAACACTTTAACGGTTTAAAACGCGATATATTAGTTAAACTTATTTGGAAAACTTCGGCCCGACGTTTCGGATGCTTTGCAGCAGCCGTGGTCACGGGAAGACCCCCGTAGTGTCTCGACCGCGGCTGCTGCAAAGCAGCAAATAGTATTATAACATAAATACTTTATTTATACTAATATATGAAACTGAAGAGTTTGTTTGTTTGTTTGAAACTTTTTTGTTGCTTAAAGCATTTATCAAGAGAAAAAAAACATCACGTTGCGACTAATAGAAAGAAGAAACAGTGGGAAATGTCGAGGAAACGAAAAAAATATTAATATATAGGGGTTTCCACTGCGTGCGCTGTGAAAACGGTTCGGTTTGATTCGCACCGGTTCCAACATATTTCTCATCAATTCATAATTTTCCTATAAAATTTCGTTTGTAAAACTGGAGATTAAGTGGTAGAAATATCGAAATTCCGACCGGGTCACGAACTACCGTCTAGAGATAAAAAACATCGTTAAGTTTAATCGCTTTTCGGTGTTATTATGTTATATATGTTATTTTCCAAATATCCAAAGCCAAAATAAGTCGATAGCGCATCTTATCTATATATTATGTGGCTGGTGTATTTCACCTTCTACCAAGGCTTGTCTGTCGTCCTCTATCATAATATACGAAGGTCAACAAACAGTTAAACATCACGTTGAGAAATTACGATGATAATAAGAAGTTTGACCCAATACGCCTGTAAATAAATTCAATAATACAGATACACAATTGTGTCTGCCCCATGGGAAACAGCATTCCACACAGTGTAATTAGCAACAATTGAAGTTTTCGTCAGAAATATTTGTTATTGTAAGATAGCGTTACCAGATAAAGGCAAAGATAATGTTGTATTAGTGTTGATTTGCTTCGGCATAACCTAAGTTTGTGTGAAGTCATAAAAAATGTCTTGGACCGCTGATGAAAAGGTGGTTCTAGTGACAGGAGGTGCGGCTGGCATCGGAGCCGGTCTAGTTCGTGAGTTTTTAGCGAAGAATGCAAGGGTAGGTTCTTTGTTCAATTATCATAAATGATAAGACAAATGGATGTACTTTGATTCCTAAACCATTCCATAAATAGCGTTGATTAATATTTTTTTAATGAGTTTAAAATATATGCACAACACTTCGAACGGTTTAAAATGCAATACGTATTAGTTTACTTATTTCAATTCATTTTAACTACGGCCCGACGTTTCGGCTTGTGCTCGAGAAAAAACGAATCGTTTAAAACGCGAAGTATATTCGCCGCTCACGACCACGTGATTTATAAAATATAGCTTTTACTCATTTAGAGTTTTAAACTGTTAGTGTTCTATTTCAAGGTACTCACATAAACTACACACATTACTACGTTTAAAATGACTCCTTACACGTTAAAAAAAACTTATAGACAGTTAACAAGTATTCTTAAAGCTCTTAAGAGGGCAATTTTAAATAAAGTGACATAATATATGTTTTATATTAATTTTTTTCTTTAATTTCTTTCTTTATATATTTGTACAACTTTTCGCCGGGCATGGAAACCGCGCAGCGGTTAATATTTGCCACTTATCACCCTCACAATATATAACTATACCTATACTCTAAATTACCTAACTATCTTACTCTACTATATAGCTATACTATAAATGAACGAATTAACTAACGAACGTTAGGTATTTAAATAAAACACTTTATCGGTTTAAAACGCGTTAAGTTAAACTTATTTGGAAATGATTTTTAACTTCGGCCGACGTTTCGGACCCGTCGAGGGGGCAGAAACGGGCCGAATTTAAAACATAATATAAAAATAAGTTTAACTAATATATCGCATTTTAAACCGTTAAAGTGTTTTATTTAAAAGTGTACTACTCGCGTAAACTTATATACAAAACATTAGGTAATTCATTATGTTAGATTAAAAAAATATACATTAAATCACCATATTATGCCATATTATGATACAAGATTGTTTTTTATACTACAAATTAAAAATAACTTAAAAAAGTAAAGGACCCCATTAAAAGGATATATGCTTTATATCTAAAACGTAATCAAAATCCTCTTTTGAAATGGAACATTTGCCGAATCCCGTTGGATTTCAGTATTGGGCTTCGTTAAGCTAGATTTGTTGGTAGAAATCCGTTAAAGGAAAGACGGTAGGCATATTATTTTGAAGGCTCTTCACTTATTTCGAACCACTAATTGATAAAGGGATCTGGATCTGGAAGGATATATTTAACTACATTTATTCTATTTTAATAAATACTTTTAACGGTTTAAAACACGATATATATTAGTTAAACTTATTTGAATTTATTTTAACACGGCCCGGCGTTTAGCTTTGCAGTAGTCGTAGTCACGGGAAGAAGTAAGTTTACCTAATTGTCTTTTATTAAAATGTGTACTACTCGCGTAAACTACAGACAGTTTTTACTTTTAACGGTTTGAAACGCGACATATATTCGTCGATCCATGACCACGGCTGCTTGAAAGCATCCAAACGGCGCATCGTTGTTACTATAAGTAAAACATATGTTAATCTCATTTATATCGTCTTTAAAACAGTTGAAAGGGTTTTATTTAAATATGTTGTCAAGTAATACTTATATGTTACATCATTGAGCCTCAACATTTTTAAACGTTAAATTACCTTTGCACGAGGATTATGTATAAAAAAATAATTATGTACACGTCTACTAATAGACTAACTGTGTAACAATGTTGTTGTTTTAAAAATCTAAAATCATTTGAAAAAAATTTCGACTCGGGCAGGACTTGAACCGGCATCGTCAGCGTTCCGTGCTGTTGATCTACCAATGAGCTACCGAGTCGACAAAATATTAAAGTTTTGAACAATATTGTTTTTATAGATAACGTTCTTTTGCCATATTAATTGTTTTGACCAAACCATTACGCAAGCAACACCATAAAAGATGAACAGGGATGAATATTGATCATATAAACAATTTCCCCGCTTTTCCACATTTCCCTCTGTTCCTTCAATCCTATTAGTCGCAACGTGATGTTTATAACGTAAAGCCTTCCTCGATAATTGCTCTCACTAATAGGTACAAGTATATTTTTTAAATTCAAAGCAGTAGTTCCTGAGCGTAGCACGATCAAACAAACAACAAACTCTTTAAGAAATGTTGTTACATGTGTCTCCAATAAAACAATAAAAGTTTATCTACTGTAGTGATTGACGTATGGGTTCTTTCAGCACGTCGCGTTTCTTGATGTGTCTGAGAAGGAAGGAGCCACTTTGGAGAGGGAACTCCGGAACAAGTTCGGAGCTCTCAGAGCGAAGTTTATAAAATGTGACGTAACTGACGAAATACAGCTCGGCGACGCGTTCAGGCAAGTTTTGGACAAGCACCGCAAACTCGATGTCGTCGTAAATAGCGCAGCCGTCGTCGGTGACAACAGTTTGTGCAAAACAATGATAGATGTCAATTTCGTGAGTAGATTTTAATGTTTGCTGCTTAAGTTGCTTTTTTATAACAGAAGAAGGTAGACAAACATGGAGTTCAGTAGATCGTAGGCGAATAACACAAGCTATATAACATCTAATATAAGCTTATACAAAAAGTGCTCTCGACCCATTTTGACTGTCCATATAAAGTTCAAAAAATGCTGGACGCCGTGTTGTTAAACTTTATGACAAACATAATTAATATTTAATTAAAATTTGATAGTCGCTTCAAACATTCAGATTATGAGTGAGTTTCGATCATGAGTAATTTGGAATTGTTACTAAAGTACGCGATTAGTGCACATCTAACGTGAACAATTTAAACTGTTTAAAACGCCAAATTTAGGTGACTTATTTAGAAATGGAGGATGTCCGCTGTCTCTAATGTCAAAATAAAATCTGCTACGCTAGCGCTTCTGTTTGGAAAGCAGCAAAAGGGACATACTCCACCTTTGGCAATTCCAAAACGTCAGGCCGTAAATTGTAAATAAGTTCACTAAAACATTTCGCGTTAAGCCGTTAAAATGTTTTATTTAAATGAGCCAATGATTGAGAGAATTTTTCCTTCTAAAGTATTTTGACCAAACACAAAAAAAATAAACTCGATCTTGTAGTTACAGACTTTAGCGCGTTTAAACGACCTCTTCAGCTTTGTATTATTAGTATGGATTGACCAAAATGATATCTTAACAAAGCACGCGAAGACGAGGTCTGAATTCTTTTTGATAACGGGAAGGCCCTTTACCTCATTGTAATCGCTCATTTAATGGCTTTTAACTTTTTCCAGTGTGGAACCGTAACGAGTACATTAAAAGCTTTAAGCATAATGAGGGCGGATGCTGGAGGCTGCGGCGGAGCTATAATAAACGTATCATCCTTACAGGCTTTTAAATCATCCACATGTCTCTCGGTATACTCCGCTACCAAAGGCGCTGTTTTACAGTTTAGTAATTTTTTAGCGGTAAGTAAATCTGTAATAAAACTAACTATGGCAACTTTGTCTGGTGCTGAATTAATTTTTGCAAACCTCCTCTTCATCAATATAAAAATTAAACCATGCCGTCGATCGCGTCCCGTCGTTCTTGTCAATTTAATCTTAAAGGATAGACATATATGCAGCGATAGACATATAGCCATAAAACTACTGGTTCGAATGGAAAAATGATTTTTCCATTCGAACCAGTAGTTCCTGAGATCGTCACTTTCAACAAAGAAACACATTTATTTAAACAAAACAATTTAACAGTTTAAAAAGTGAAATATATTAGTTAAATTAATTAAAAACAATATTTTAAATAAGTTCCCTCACACAGCAAATTAATAAAGCTGCGGGCAGCACTGCGATTTCAGTATATAGATAATACAGAATATTATATAGCTGTCTGACAAGGTTTAAATTGATTTTCAGGACGAGGAATCTTACAGTACAACGAAAGTACGCATAATAACAGTCTGCCTCGGACCCACGGATACGGCCCTACTTCACAAGCGCAACTTGAACAACTCCGCAAAGGATGGCCACGGAGTTTCTTCGCGAGCCTCCGAGCCTCAAAGGTAATTTGTTATTTGCAATTACTCGCCCAGCGGGAAACGAGGTCGAAACTTCGACAAATCCGTAATTCTTATTCGAAACCTTTTTATTACAACTTTGCGCGAGAGTTCAGCGTCAATAAATAATATATTTAACTAGATGCGTTCAGCGACTTTGTCCGCGTAGAATAGTTATTTTGGTAAATCGTAAATTTCAAAAGATTTAGTGTCCTGGATATTTTTTTAGAGAATTATTCTTTCTAGATATTTTCTAGTTACAAGACCGTTTTCGGAATGTACTCATCGGAAACCTAAAGAGATGATTAATTTCCTTCGTGTGTTTTTCATAATTCGCCCTTTTTCTTCTTTTGGGTGGCAGTGTGATACATTATAAATATCCTCCTCGACATCTCAGTAACCCAAAAAAAAATTCCCACCAGTAGGTTCTGAGATTAGTGCGTTCAAACAAACAAACAATCACCAAACATACCAACTCTTCAGTTCTATTATTAGTATCCAGAGCCGAATGTCGACAGTGTAATGTGTGACATAAGTAGAGTTTTTCATAGAAAATTGTAATGTATTATGTACGGAGGTACATATAAAAATACAGCAGCTAAGGCAGTAGGCAAACCGATCTATTGTTCTATATTATATTGTATATAAATTATAAAGACTGGTTGATAATTTAGTTGGAAAAGTTGCGTGACGCGACGGTTTTAAATTAAAAGCAAAGTCACCACTTTATGAATGGAACGATATGACTTGCATCAAACGAGGATGAATTGTCAAAGGCCCAAGCCCCAGAAAATAGGCGAATAATTTTGACAAATGACAACACCCGTTAATGTAGCGCATGCATATTACATGAGGCGTAAACGGACGAATTTCAATTTTCCTCTTATGTCTGTTACACGGTATGTGGGTAGTCAGATAATACATACATACATTAGTCATACAATACCGGCTTTTATATACGTATTACATAATCGTATTTACCCATTAAGATCGTGTTACCGACTTCTCAGGATATTTAGTTACTATAAAATACGTGTTTTAACCTGTTTAAAATAGTTCTAATTTTAATTTTTTTTTCTTCAAGACACTGTCATTTTTCTTTTTTTTTTTTAGACGCATTATCGATTAAACTTAACGGCTATTCATCTGTGGATTAAAAATGAGAGCTTTAAAATGTGTTTCCTTTGCAGAGTGGAATCAGCAGTAAATGGTATTATTGAAGTAATTCAGCAAGCAGAAAGCGGCTCAACGTGGATAATCGCCAACAATAATATCGCTCGTGATGTAACGATGAACGTGAGGGAAAGCTTCAGAATTCTATCCGATATTACCGACGTTTAGAACACAGCAGATGGGCTCGTTGATCTTATGGTAGCCATGTATAGCTAACTAGCTGTGGCTGCGACTTCGGCCGCGTCTATTTTATAGCCTAAATATCAATTCGAACGAGTAGTTCTTGAGATTAGCGCCTTCAAACAAACGTCCCGACCTTGCAAGTTGAACTTATAGTATATATCGTTGACGGCATTTTTAGATCGTATATAGAAGAATAATTTGCACCCTTTTCGCAGCACAAGCAACGGATAACCTTAAAGATTATTCATTTTTAAGGTTATCCGTTGATTGCGCTGCGTTGCATTACATTGTTTTTTCGATTCGAGTCCACGAACAATGATTGCCTGTGGTTTATCCGATGCTATTTAAATAAAACACTTTTAACGGCTTAAAATGCGAAATATATTGGTTACCGAGCCGTAGCCGGCTTCTGCTAAGCTTCTGAAGCGATGTAGTTAAAATAAATTAAAAATAAGATAACTAATATAGTTTGCTTCCATATATGATGATTTAATTCTTAATAAGTAGAAAGACGTTTTATTTTTAACTTTGAGAAAATAGAAGCTGGTGTTAAAGGAAAACCGATGATGTGATGGAAATAAGTGCTTGAGGAAATAAGATTTCCTGAAAAAATTGTTAGCGAAATTTTGGAGGCTAAAGGCATTTAGAGCAGATTAGTGTAATTTGATAAGCATTAAAGCAAAAAGGCTTTTTTGTAGTTATTTTGTATCTGCTGTACGTTTACTTGTCTTTAGGGTATGTTCTAGTCTTATAAAACCATGGATTATCGTTAAATATATTTTTTAATAAAAGGAAGCCTAGGTTAGTTTTACTGAATGCTGAAGAAGATAGTACTGACTTAATTCTGTAGTTAAGTACTTACTTATTTGAAATGTTTTAATTTATTTCGTTTGTTAAATAGTTATAAATAGAGACACTAAAATAACAGTTCAAAACGCAACCGATATAAGTTAATATATCTTAACGTGATCACGTTTGAATATCACGCAGAACCGTCGAGTTTTAGTTAAAATTAATCAATCAATATAGTTGAAATCGAACCGATGAAATGTGTTTTATTTAATGTATACCACTTGTAATAACAGATAAAACAAGTATTTATTTCAATAACAATAATACGACGTTAAATACTGCCTGTAGTTTACGCGAGTAGTACACATTCAAATAAAATACTTTAATGGTTAAAAACGTATCTACGATTCTCCCCGTGACCACGGCTACCGCAAAGAATCCAAAACGCCAGGCCGTAGCTAAAAAAAATCAAATAAGTTTCACTAATATATATCGCGTTTTAAACCGTTAAAGTGTTTTATTTAAACATGAGGCTCATCAATTATACGATTGTGCAAAAGTACAAATCTGAAAACATCGTTTACGTTTTCCATTCGAATTCTTCGTTCGTCTAAATCTCAATAAAGGTTATTGATGAGTCTGTACATTTTCCATTGATATTAAATAAAATTCGATGAAGGATAGGCTCCATCAATAAACCGTAGACACCCCGATCCCCTTGAACATCCCCTGTATCTTCTCTTTGAAATTGTATTATTTTGCAAACAGATCGTGTAATAACTGTCGCGTAACCGATTCGTTGCGACTCCGTTTCATTTATTTCAGTATTCGGAAATTTAATTTCGTTACGTTCGTTCGTAACACAACCTATAAAAGTAAAACATGTTATGACAAAGGAGGAGACAACCATACTGTTCACTTTTTGGAACGTGACCAATTATTTTGACTAGGAACCTTCGGTAATAAGAACTCGAACCTACACGAAAATGTTACCTTTTTCCAACTGTAGACAGTGGTTCTTGATCCGGAATTTTAATAGATTTAGAGATTCTAGATTTTATCGGTATAACACTTGGAAATTAGAAATTAATTTAGAACTATGCTAGAACCGAACTCACGACTCGGTACCTTACTATTCTATACATATATATAAAGCTGAAGAGTTTGTTTGTATGTTTCTTTGTTTGAACGCGCTAATCTCGGGAACTACTGGTTCGAATTGAACAAAAATTGTTTTTTTTTTAAAAGAACAGGTTTGGGTGCCCGAAATAACTATTCTACGCGGTCGAAGTCGATGGCATAGCTAGTTATATATAAAAATGTGTCCAATAAATACATTGAATATAGAAACGGTTTATTTTCAACTTCTTAAAACATGATTACAGCAAAAGGGAAACAAACATATTTGCGCCAACCATATTTACTTTCGTGAAGGAATTCAGCAACTTTGCAATGTTTTATTGCTTTATACGTTCGAAGCAATTTCTTTTTCCGCTTCAATCCTAGGTTTTATGGTTTCTGTCTTAGTGGCGACCTACTTGATTACTTGGTCAAGGAAAGTTTGAGCTATAACATGTTACGTTCAATTAATTTTATTCTAACTATTGAGTTTTTTCGATTTTAATTTAAGTTCTATAAGGCGTTATTAATTCAAATATATTCTTTTAAAGGATTACCATAAATGCTACTATGCTACGCTGTCTACTAATTATTAACTCCGTTTTCGACCAAAATCGACCTGTGTAAGAAAAAATATAAAAATCATTATTCCTAGTAAGGTAAACGAAAATATATTTTTTTATGATCGAAGGTGACATACCCCAGCCATATAACATCGTAACGACATTCGTTGTTGATCTATCGAATTGCAATTTCACAAGCTGAAACCGAAACGCAATTAACTCCACGGCTTGATCATCAGTGGACGGCAGTTCGTGACGCGGTCCGAAACTTCGTTAGTCCTACCCGTTTGAAATCGGTGTTCGAACCTACGACGTTTTCCATTGATATTTAGGTATTATTACCACTAGTTACTACCATTAGACCGACGAGCCCAGTCTAACCAAGAGTTATTTTTTTGTAAAATTACGTACAACATACAAATGCAAATCATACATTGACGTAACGTTAATATAAAAACAACAGGTGAGATAAATATCTTCTGAAATTTCGAATCTGTTCTATTCCATCAACAACGCAACCTAATATCCTCACTTTACACTTTGAACTATAACAGGCACTAAGAGCTTCTATAGCTCGCAATAGCTTTGATATAAAATAGGCATTGATTCTCCGAGTGAATTTGATGTAATTTTCGGCTTCGACGCTCACACTAATGGACGGATCGTTCGATTACAATTGACTACTCCACTTCACTCTACTCCACCTATTTCTCCCCGTCTCTTCAAGAAGAAATCAAAGAATTTATGAAAGCAAAAAAGAGGTTTTTTTATTAACAATCATCAAGTTCCGCGGCCATTTTGTGAAGCCTATGCTTTTCAAAATGGCTGCATCTGAAACGTAGCTACAATATTTTGTAACTAATTTTGCGTTTAAAACCCTTAAAAGTGATTTATTGAATACGGCGTGTGCGTGTCAGAAACTACAGACAAGCGTACAACACAAATAGTTATTAAAGCTACCTACATAAAATCTTCAATCTTCTTGTATATCTATAAACAGATATACAATGAAACATAAATTAAACACAAACGTTATCTTGGAAACAAGATAATTACGTATATACAACGCTATAGAAATTAACTGTGTCAATAAAGAAGCAATTAAGTATAATTTGATGTTCTATTAACTAATACAAGGTTATTTTTTTATTCTTTTTAATATATACAGTTTATTTAAATAAAACACTTTAACGGTTTATAACAATAACGCGATATATTAGTTAAACTGGTCACGGGGAGACCACGGCTGCAGCTGAAGAGTTTGTTTGTTTGTTTGAACGCGCTAATGTCAGAAACTATGGCAAATTAAAAATATATTTGTGTTTGTTAGAGCATTTATCGAGGCTATAGGCTATAAAACATCGTCGTGTGACTAATAGGAGCGAAGATACAGCGGGAAATATGACTAATAAATTGGGAAAATTATTCATAATTATGAGTTTCCGAGGCGTACGCTGCAAAAACGGTACAAGATATCCAAAATATATGTACGAAAGAATGATTCCTCTTTAAATGATCTAAAAAAAAGTGACGCTATATGTCTATCTTGTAAGATTATCCCGCAAGAACGACGCGACCGACGTCGTATAAAATAACTATTTCATGCGGACGATGTCGCGAGCATACCAGCTAGCACATACTGTTTTGCGGCAATTGTCAACATGAGTACGTTTTTTGTGCGACCGAAAATCGAATTTCAGCCCCCAACACATGTAAGTCTGTGGCTTACACCACTAGACCATAATTTAACGGCGGATGCACGAGTAATTGTAATGTTCCGCATAGCACAAGTAGTCCCGCAGTTCCCCCCCACATTTAGTTGGAACAAAACTTCTACCGTTATAAGCCGTCCATCCGCCTCATCTAATCACATCCTTAATCCACCCGTATCATGTTAGGTTACGGAGCTATTTAGTTAAATAGGAAAGTTCCTTTTCACCTGTCGACGGCGAAGACTTTATTAATTCTAGTATGTTCCATTCCCGCTCTAAGAATACTTACGCACACGCATTCACATGATACATAAAAATGAAGAAAATAATCATGTAGTAATGTTTCTATGATAGAGGAGGACTGGAAAGCATCCGGTTCACATGATGGAAGGTGAATTAGCGCTTTTTTGACTTTGGATATTCGGAAATCCACAAACTGTAACTGAAATACGGCAAAACTTGACGGCTTTTTCATCTGTGGACGGTGGTTTGTGACTTGAACGGAATTTCGATATTCCTACCACCTATTTGACGTCCAGATTACCAGACGAAGTCCAACATGTTTCGAAAACATAAAGTAATTAGAACAATGGACACAGTGAAGATGGAACCGTTGATTGCTACCATGACACCAACGACCCCGTCAAAATTGTATAACAAATGAGCCATTTCAAAAGTGACAAATCACCCGGTTCCGATTATATTCGCATAATCTGGCTAAAATCATGCCGGACACGTTCGCAGTTGCATTATTAATTAGGAATTTCCGCTCACACGTATTCAGGACGAACAAACATTCGCTCCGAAGTGTCGGCTAACAGGGAGTTAAATATTCAGGAGACAATATTGCGTCTCACGTCCTGATAAAAGACCTGCCTGGCTTACCACTGATGGCTGTATTAATCTTCACGGGAGTTTTATCACAAGTATCTCTGCTTTTCTTTGAAAGCTATTATGAAAAGTAATATAAGTGAAATCGTGAATTCGTATGTTGTGTTTATTGCTGCAGACTAGTCTTTGTCTGTAACTGACACAGACTAGTGTCGGACAATGCTTTTAGTTACAGCCAATTCATTATTAATAGTAGTTTATTATGTGCCCTATCCGACTGAAACTTTCATGTTTTTCATTGTGAACACAGAACTTGAAACGTTTTATACCGTTAAAACTGGTTTGAGTATAAGTTTTTTAAAACCTTATTTGTTACAATTTCCGAAGACTATATAGTAATATATATACATTCTAACTACATCTGTAAACAAAGTCATTTTGAATCACGAATTCGAGGCATTTTTATATTAGAAAATGATAAATAAGCATGAGTTTTAATTGTTCCACGGTGAAATATCCTCACAATATAACATTTAAAATAAATGCACTGCCGACCTATTTTAGCTTTGGATGTTCGGATATCCACAGACTGAACCTTGGTTCTTGGCTTTTCACGTGTTTCCCCCATGCCCCACGAGGAGGAAACGGGCTTTCACACACTTTTAACATGTTTCAGATGAAACTGTCTATAGTTACGTTTTCAGTACACATTTAAAGAAAACACTTTAACGGTTTAAAACGCGATATATTAGGTCTCCCCGTGACCACGGCTGCTGCAAAGCATCCGGAACGTCGGGCCTAAGTTAAAAATAATTTTCAAATAAGTTTAACTAATATATCGCGTTCTAAACCGTTAAAGTGTTTTATTTAAATGTTTCAGATTTATAAATTAATTGATTAGAAAACGTTATTTCACTTTTTGAACTAGGTCATTTAAAGTTTCCAGCGTCATATTTCATACTATCTTTATCGGATGTAATATCAATTTTAACTGAGATAAAAACCATGATATACGAGCTGCGCTGGCCAAACCACGTCAGTTGGCACGCAAATGCAGTCGCTGCTGCAGTTCGATTGTAAGCAGCTGATTTATGTTAAGGGCTTAATCCGAATATCTAAAAGCGAAATAGAAGAATCTCTCTAGCAATAGAACGTAGTCTATTTCTTCTAGTAACGTACATACAAATACTAACTAAAGTTTTGAGGGGCGCTTTGGTCTAATCATTTAGATTAGTGGGATTATTAACCTTCGGGATGGGAATAATGAAAGCTTTTTACCAGATGAGAGGAAACTCTCCTGTTTCTATGTGTTTCTAAAATACATATAATATTCATATGAAAGTATGAAAAAACATCTTTTTAACGTGTATGTGTATTTCTGTTTCTTGTTACAGAAATCAAGACTAATTATTGTAAGAGACTTTGCGGGGGTCAATTTTGAACGAAGTCATATTGTATGCTGTCTATAGTTTACGCGAGTAGTACACATTTAACGAAAAGACTTTAACGGTTTAAAACGCGATATATTCGTTGGACCTTTATATAAGTTAAAAGTTTAACAACGGTTTTAAACCCTTTAAAGTGTTTTGTTTAGAAGTTATTGGGTTAGATTTGTAAGAAACAAGTGACAACCGACAACGTAAAATTTTTGTCTTTTCGGCGAATTAGCCTCCTCGCAGAGCTGAAGAAATTTAACGTATAGCTTGTTTCTGTATAGGCATAAGAGTTTGTGAATATTTCTTAACTATGCTGTAGTGCTAGAAACAGGTCAGGCGCGTCGGCCGACCGGTGACCGGAAATGATTTTTGTCTTCACGCATCGTTGCTACCCCATTTGGTAATGACTCGACAGATTAACGTGTAACGGAAATTTAATATGCTAAGTATTTTCCGTCAATAATTACGTAGTAACTACAGTACGTAGACACGCACGTCGTGTATGCAAATGTTTCAATGCAATAAGAAATTAAAAGTGGATTTTAAAGTTAAAAAAAAATCCGACCCAAGCGGGATTTAAACCGGTACTCTTGTAACCTATTGATTTATATAATGCCATAAAATGCAATAACTTGAATATTAAGTTTGTAAAATATTAAAGAATGTATCCTAGTTGATATATTATAGACAACGGAATAAAAAATAAAATAGTATAAATAACAATAGATTAAGAAAAACTCGTTTTAAATATCGCGTACACTACCTATACTAATAATATAAAAATCTGCAGTGTTCCTGTGTTTGTTTGAACACGCTAACCTCACGCAAACAAACAACCAATTTTAATGAAGAAACAGTGGGTACTGTGGAAAAACGAAGGAAATTATTCTTCTTGAAGGGGTTTTCTTAAAGTACGCTGCGAAAACGGTTCCAGATACCCAAGAATTACGTATGAAAGAATAAATGAAATTATCTAAAATAAACTTGTGACGTAGACATACTGCTTTTTAAGATTAACAGCTACATTTTATAAAGATGAGGAGGTTTAAAAAAAGTAAATTCCATGCCAATAAAACTTTTCCACGTCTAGTAGTAATAAAGACTGAAGTACTTTCAGATATACACATCAAATCAATAGAAACGGAAAAGAAATTCGATTAGCAACAGTAAACTCAGTAATTACACACAAATTAAATGGCAGAGCTTTTCACAAACGACCTTTGAAATTAAACGCGGTAATGAAGTATGAACGAACTAAAGAGTAACGCGACCTTTCACTAGAGGAACGAGTTGACTCGAGTTTTAAGTCAATATAAAATGCTAAATAAGTAATTGATATTATTTCGTTTAATATACGTGGTTCGGTCTTTTTTTCAATCATTGGAACGACGTTCTTTTCCTCAATAAAGGACTCGATAGACTAAATTGCACAACTTTTTAAATTAATTAACGGTTCTTGAAAGATGATAAGGTGAAATAAATTTTTTTAGACAGAGGACGATTTTTAGGAAAAAAAATAGCTAAGTTTTTTTAACTGAACATAACAGAACGTTATAGTCGATCAAACACGTACTTAATAATAATATTTTTCTTTGTTCAGGTACAAACCCACATTATACAAATGTGTCATAAAGCAACCGTGGTCACGGGGAGACTGAGACCTTGAGACGCGGTCAGTCGGGCCGAAGTTAAGAATCATTTTCAAATAAGTTTAACGGTTTAAAACGCGATATATTAGCGTTTTAAATCGTTAAAGTGTCGAAATTAATGTTTTATTTCCCATCTATTAGGGTTGTATCAACATTGCTGGGAGCTTTGGAGTCGTACAAACGTGTTCCCAGGGCTCCCCCAAAGCGCCGTGGAGGGCTGGTGTGTTTAGTGGTTTGATTACCCACACTCCCCATGTCACTATTGTCCGACGTGGGCGTGCATTAGGCATTCACACCATCAGTTAAATAAAAGGTTTGTATCAACATAGTATTAATCTTGCAAACAACGAAATAACATTTTCCGGACCAGCAATTTGTGATTACTTATATTTCTGTAGTTTAATACAGATATTAACTAGATAAACCTTTACATCTACGTTGAAATCCAATCAAATAAACCTCTGTTGACCTTGTCATAATCAATTTCAGTCTTCTATTTGTGTTACGTTTTCCCGAGAGCCACATATTGATCGGCCATTCTAGATAAATTAAATCCGGGAACGAGCGGGCCATTCTTATTCTCATTCCACTCGTAAACCTCTCTCATTTATTTTCATAGGCAACAAAATTAACTATTATTCACTGAAAAAGGTTTCCGTGAAATATTAACAGAATAAATGTCAGCTGGTTCGCCTGGTAACTTTTAATGCATGTAGTTGCAGAATTTTTAAATACATTTTTGTACAATTGCCATAAAAGTTAATTTTAAATACTGTCTATAGTTTAAACGTTTAAATAGAACAATTTATTACTTTGCAGCCGTGGTCACGGGGAGTCTCCCCGTGACCACGGCTGCTGCAAAACATCCGACACTTCAGGCGGAGGTTAAAAATCATTTTCAATAAGTTTAACTAATATATCACATTTTAAATCGTTGAAGTGTTTTATGTAAAGTTAATTTTATTCGACACGTGTTAGTAGAAAGTTTGAACTTTGATATGGCGCTTGGAAATAGAGCTTTAAATTTGTAGTAATACAAAGGACATCAAGAACAAACTTTCGCATAAAACACAATCTTAAGTACCATTGATTTTATTTGCTCTGTGGCTCTATTTCAGTCTGTGGTTCTCCAAAACCTTTTCATTATTTAAGGAAAGAGCGCTTCTATAAAATTGCTGAACTTTATTCTACTAATACTTTGATCGTCAGTTTTTTAAGTCTTAGTCAACTGTGAAAATCTACTTCAAAAGCAAGAGAGCCAATTTTTTAGATGAATATATTTTCTCGATGAAATAAATTTGAAGTTAGATTATAATACCCAATGCTACCTTAGAAACAGACGGTAATCTATACTAATAAATATAAAGCTCGAAAGTTTGTTTGTTTGTTCGAACGCTGTAATCTCAGGAACTACCTGTTCGAATTGCAAAATTTTTTTTGGTGTTGGTTTGAGGCTAGAGCATTTATTGAGGAAGGCTATTGGCTACTTTAGTTTATAAAGATGGAGGGGTTTGCGAAAACGATGGTATTCTACGCGGACGAAGTCGCTGACACAGCTAGTATGAGTATATATTTCATTCTGTATTATCTCTAGATAGTGCTAAAGTAGATACAGATTTAAATAAAATACTTTTAACGGTTTAATACGAGTTTTATTGAACTAATTTACAATCTATTTTAACTACAGCTCGACGTTTTGAATACTGTACCGCAACCTTGGTAACTGGAGGATTGTTAGTAAGTGATATATTTCGAGTTTTAAGCCGTTAAAATAAGTATTTAAATAAATACTTCATTCACTCTTTAGTTTTAATAAAACTTAAATGGAGTCATCTCATTTCGAGGAATGTATGAAAATTCATGAATTAAAAGTTATTTACATGTTTTTAGTATGAAGGGAATTATGTACTTATAGAAACGTCATGTCAAGAATCGGTAGTACATACACTGAAATTCAACTGTACGTAGGCATCCGAGTACAATGTGCACGGAACTCTGAACTCTATTTATGAGTCGAGATGGCGCAGAATCGTCCTCAAACGATATTTGACAGATCATTTTTCATATTCCACCTCGCAATGTGAAAAGGCACGTTTTCCCTTCATATCTCGCTGCTCACTTTGACGATTTTTGTTTTCAACGCGGGAAATATTTTATTCAGTCGTCCTCTTCAGGCCTTTTGATTTACCACATCATTTATTCACCGCAGGTATGTGGCCGTAAGTATTTTCGGCTGCGGTTTTTATTTTTGTAACAAGCAATTTTGTGTTCGTTGGTGTAATTTTTGCAATGTAAGGCTGATAACTAACGGGTCGTGGAATTGATCCCCCGGTCCAACATGTCTATAATCAAATACTGTCTATAGTTTACGCGAGTAGTACACATTTAAATAAAACACTTTAACGGTTTAAAACGCGATATATACGCGTTTTAAACCGTCATTTTCAAATACTCATTTTCAAATAAGTGTTAAAAATGATTTTTAACTTCGGCAAGACGTTTCGGGTGCTTTGCAGCAGCCATGGTCACGGGGAGACAAAGCATCAGAAACGTCGGGCCGAAGTTAAAAATCATTTTCAAATAAGTTTAACTAATATATCGCATTTTAAACCGTTAGAGTGTTTAATTTAAATGTCTATAATCACTTTAATATTTTTCACATATGCCACGACGACACAGTATGAATAGATTAATAATCGATTATAATATCGACTCCAATCGGAATCCATAGCGTAGAACTCAGTAGCTCCATTGGTTAGAGCAACAGCACGGAACCTTTTGGATGCCGGTTGAAGTCCTGCACGTGTCGTAATTTTTTTCATATTTAATCGATTTTTAATTTATGTTTCTAAACAATTTATAATTTTTCTAAAACACGTTGGACTGCGTTTAGAAATCTGGGTACTAAATGGAATATCAAAATTTCGTCCGGGTCAGGAATCAGCGTCCGCAGATGAAAAAGCCATCAAGTTAATAGCGTTGCGGTTTCAGTCTGTGGATTTCCGAATATCCAAAGTCAAAATATATCTTTGCTCGCGACAGCTCATCCTGTGTAAATGTTATATGGCTGGGGTATTTCACATACCATCAAGTGAGGTCCATCTTCTTCTCCTCTTTTATCATAAAAAAACAAGTTTTTCTACATTTCCAGATCCCGCCATGTATATTTACGTGTTATTATAATGTTTCTAATTACTATTGTATTGTTTTCTATTTATAACTATAAGTGTGCGTACATGCAATGTTGCATGCTACAAGCCATTAGTATTTGAATGAACTTAATAATGCAATCGTGCAAATTTTAAAATTACCATTCAAATGGATCTTGAGAGTTAATCTTAAAGGATTATTATTATTATTATTATTTTCTTTCGGGGACACCTGGGGTAGGACGGGTGTCCTTTCCCAGACTTTATTTCTCTAATCAGGCAAGCTTTGTGGAGTGCCTCTCTTAGAGTTAAAGATAGACATATACTGTATTTTTTTGGTCATTTAAAGAGCAACAATTCTACTGTACACGTTTTTTGGTTTATTAAACTATTTTCGCAGCGCCCGCAATGGAAACTCTCGAACATAAATAAATGGGTGATCCTATACGAACAAAGAATTTTAATTCGAACCAGCAGTTCATGAGATTAGCGCGTTTAAACAAACAAACTCTTTAGCTTTATAATTTTAGTATAGATTCGTTTTTAGAGCAGTTAGACATACCATATCATTTTAAAGAAATAAAGTCTTTTATATTTTTTATTTGTTTAAGTTTATAAGACGTCCTTAGTTGTACAATTTGGATGACACTAGTCACCCACGACACAGGCTTGCCCTTGTGTTGTCATGTACAGTGCACTCCAAACTTTTTAGCCGGACTGAAGTTGGCGCGACCGCCATCTTGCGCATGGTATTTTAAGCAGTCAGTCGAGTCGTCCCGCACCCGCGAATCCCCTTTGTACCTGATACCTCATTATTTCGATATGCGCAACTATCCGCGCTAACTTCAGCACCGCCAAAAAGTTTGGAGAGCATTGTATAATGAAGTATATTAAAAAATTATAAATAAAAACATTGTTATAACGAGCACTTGTAGAAGTACCCACCTTCGTAGGTTCCTTATAACATCGGACGGTGATACATATTTTGGAGTAATACCTGTACAAGATCACCATGAACACCTCCCGCTGCAGTAATGGTAATCAGACAGACGTAAGGCACCAGGTCCTCTCTTGGACGATGTAGTTCCAGCTCATAGGTTCTACCGATGTCGCCATAGTACGTCTTGTTACAGCCTGTAAAGAAATATTCTGGTTACTTACAGGACACATACGATGGCGTTAATTTGATGAAATGTCACTTAAAACCTTGTGCAAATGCGCTAACGACCTATTTTTCTTCAAAATATAGTGAAACCATTCTCTTATTCATTTTCAGTTTTATGTGTAGAGTCAGTATGCGAAAAAACCTTACAATATACCACAATAATAAACTATTTACGGATAGGTTGTTTTGTTTAGTTAAGCTTCTGTTTTGGCACCTTTATTTAAAAAAAACTGTACAGTAACTATACAGTCTTCCGTGAAGACGGATGCTGGAAAGCATCTGAAATAACGGGCCGTAGTTAAAAATAATTTTCAAACAAGTTTAGGTAAAATATATCGCGTTTGAAACCGTTTAAGTGTTTTGGATGCTTTCGTCGTCGAGTCAAAGTTAAAAATCATTTCCAAATAAGTTAACTAATATATCGCGTTTTAAACCGTTAAAGTGTTTTATTTCAATGTGTACTACTCGCGTAAACTATAGACAGTATTTATTTTTCGTTTATTCAATACCATGTGAGAAATAATAAAGTTCAAATATCAAATTGTTAATTCAACTTATCCTTGCTTGCAAGTAATATTCTATGAGTTAACATAGACATTTACGCCAATCCGAGTCACCGCAAAGTCTAACCACATCAGAATTCAGCAAGTCTATGAAACTGCTTTGAAAGCTTTCTTCGAGTACTAAATTATGCATGATAAAACACCTTTGCCGATTACTTCACACACGCGGCATACTGAACAAGGTTACAGTGAGTTTGATCGAAGACGATCGCTATATCTATACGTCTTATTTGAAATTCCTGGAAAAATCGAAGATATGTAACGCTTACACGTCTTGCTTAAACGGGACACGGTAGCTCAATTTAGTTGCGCAAAAGCATTTTTTTCGTAAATTCAACTAGCGCCTGTGTTAACCACTCCATGGAAGGATATTAAATAAAAATATTTTTTAAATGTAAAAGATTTATTACAGTAAATATAACAAACTTAGAGGACTCAAATTGATCACCTGTTTGCTTGTTTGTTTTTTTTTATTGGTTTTTAGTGCAAGAGATAATAGTAAAATTAATTGTAGATTCGATTGCCATCAGTTCAAACAAGTTCATCAAAATAATTTTTCTGCAACACGTTGGACTTCGTCTGCAAATCTGGATATTTGGTAGTAGAAATATGGAGATTCTGTCAGAATCAGGAACTACCGTCCACGGGAAAAAGCCTTGAAGTAGAATCGTGTTTCGGTTTCAGTCTGTTTATTTCCAAATATCCAAAACAAAATAGGTCGACTACACTTTCCGATGTTGCCGGGGCATTTCACTTTCCATCAAGGGAGCCCCCCCCGTCCGTCCCCCCCCCCCCCAAAAAAAAACCCTTTTTTTTTTTGAGGAAAGAGCAAAAAGTAGAGAAGGAGATTTCCAAAGTCTTTGCAACTACAAACCTAATATATATATTTATTGTAAGGCGTTAACTATTTATAAATATTGTTATTTTCTTAAGAGGATAAGGATCTATTTAAATAAAACACTTTAACGGTTTAAAACGTGCTGTGCTGTTTATTGGGATCCAGAGTTTGTTAAACTCTGGATCCCAATAAACAGCATACCGGCAAACGCGAAGACACCGTTAGTAAATTCTGCAAGGACCCGGCCAGTTTCGCCAAATACCAACTTCGACGGAACAGATGGCGCTAGCGTAGCAATTTTTTACTTTGATGTCAGAGACATCCTCCATCCTCCCGTCTCCCCGTGACCACGGCTGCTGCAAAGCATCCGAAACGTCGGGCCGAAGTTAAAAATCATTTTCAAATAAGTTTAACTAATATATCGCGTTTTAAACCGTTAAAGTGTTTTATTTATATGTGTACTACTCGCGTAAACTATAGACAGTATTTAGCTAAGTATCTAAGTAAAGTATCTTTAGATTGTTTTCTCTTCATAAACAGGCGGGAGGAAAGACCTACAAAATTATACAAATTCATATTATAATATACTAAAATTTAACAAAAATAACTACTATGTAATAAATACTTGTAAAATATAACTTATGGTGCGCAAAAGTACTTAATGAATTTTAATGGCGTTTCACAGTGGATTTCCAAAGATCCAAAGCCGAAATAGGGCGACAGCACATCGTGTTACTATCTTATATAGCTAGGGTATTTCGCTTTGCCGCTGCAAACCACATGCTTGGCAGGCCTGCGATTTTAAATTGTGTAAAACTGAATGACCTAAAAATCAATCTATTATAAACGCAAGTGTATCTAAGGGTCACCGCTTCATGTCTCGCCCCTAGCACTTTACTCTAAATATAAACAAAGGGTCGTCTCATATACCAGCAAATAGCTCGCATTTGTCATGTTTCACACACATTCCACGTGAAGTATTTCTGTGCTCGCGTCCATATAAATTACAAGATATAAATATAGTAAAATTGTTTCATATGAAAGAACAAAAGCAAGTAATATTTTTGAAGATATTGTGTGTTGCATTGAAGATATTGTGTGTTGCAGTAGAATTTTTAATTTCAAAGGTTTGTAATTAATGATTTGGTACACAAAAATTACAGATACACAGTTAATTTTTTACAAATATACGAACGCACTAACACGCCTTATTTTTATTATACTACTATATAAAGCTGACGAGTTGTGACAAAACAAATTTGGATGCCCAAAACAACTATTCTACGCGGACGAAGTCGCTAACAAAGCTAGTAAATATATATAGAAAGAACTTTATAAGTAATGAACAATGTACAAGGAGTGCGGAACTGATATATTTCAAAAATATACGACAGTCCTTTATAAAAAAAATACTCTAAATTCAGCGGTCTGTATAAAGTACATACTAATATCGCATCTACTCGCGTAAATTACAGTAAGTATTTGATATAAGTATGAAAGCGTTATCCTATGTATTTCCTCCCTCAGTAATCCAATTCATTCAACACCAAATCTCATTTCATTAAGCGAACAGCATTAATCTGTTATTTATGTGTGTTGGTTACGGGACAAAGTTCGTACATCAATGCAGGCGAAACTTGTGTTGTGTGCAAAGTTCTCCGTCTAGAGAGAGCTTTCAAGTTGATTGCCCAAACAATAAATACGTGTCTTTGAAACGTGAAATGCTTTGAACCATTTAATGAGAGGGGGCACAAAGCGGAAACTTTATTATGTATTTGTACCTTTAGATCATTGGTATTCAGTTTTAGTTCGAATACAAGGTATTTAATAGAATTGTATTGTATAATTCTACATTCATCCCTTGATGCCTAAAAACGCTGTCAATAGGAGGCGGGTAGAAAAATAGAATTTGAAAGAAAATTTTAAAAATAGTTCCATAGTTAAAATAATCGGCTAATTGTAAGTGGAACAGATTAAGTATTGTCTGTAATTTACGCAAGTAGTACGTACTTTAATAAAACTCTTTTAACGGTTTAAATCGCAAAATACATTTGTTAATTTCACCTTGCATCTCCAACCCAACCTTCCCTTGCCCGCGGTTTAGCAACAAAAACTTCGCAGTCGTAGTAGTAGTAATATATTAATCTATATATAAATAATATTAATAAAGTAATAAAAATCATTTTCAATAAAATTTAACTAACATATCGCGTTTTAAACCGTTAAAGTGTTTTATTTAAATGTGTACAGCTCGCGTAAACTATAGACAGTATTTAGTAGTAATATATTTCGCGTTTCAAACCGTTAAAATATTTTATTTAACGTACCAAATAAACTTCCGTGGATCAGTAGCCAAATTATGTTGTTACTTTGATTAATTGACTTGGTACTACCATGAAAACGAAAAAAAAATTTAAACATCGAAAAAATTTTCGTCTTGGGCAGGACTTGAACCGGCATCGTCAGCGTTCCGTGCTGTTGCTGACATTTTTTAAATTGTTAAATTATATAGTGCCTTCATGTGCAATAACATGTAAAAAATATTAAAGTTTTCCAACGAAAATTTTTTTTAAGTAACATAGGATCAACTTAAACGCTATGAACGCACATACAATGCTACAGCTTTGCACTTTTGTCTCTTCAAAGCAACAATATTTAATGAACATCAAAGTCATGTTTGTGCACATAAATGTAATGAAAGAGTGTTGTGAGGAGTCCTTTGTATAACTAGAGCCTTAATTACGGTGGTGCATACATTTTCATAACGCAAGCTTCTTTGAACTTTTGTTGAATGTTAAATTGAAAGAAAATATTACTGTAACACAAAATGGCCGCTTTCAAGTACCAGTTATCCCGTTAAGTTAAGTAAAATTGTTATTTAAATAAAACATTTTAAACGATTCCAAACCTAATATAGTAGTTTAACTTAAACGCACTTTAAGTAGCGCGTTAATTTTTTTTTAATTATGCAAGTAGTGCCTCCTTTCCTCAACCTTGATATAGTCGGTAGATACAGTCTGCCCTAGCAAAAGAACATGTGATATTAAGTCAACTGAGTAATTACAGTATAGTCTGTAGTCTACGTAAGTAAAACAGTTAAATAAAACACTTTAACGACTTAAAACATGAAATGTAATCGTTAACGTATCTACAATTTCGGCCCGACGTTTCGGATTATTTGCAGCGGCCATGGTCACGGGGGCATTGGGGATGAGGGGTGTCTTTAATGTCAAAGTAAAAACTACTAAGCTAGCGGCATCTGTTCTGTGACGGACCTTGTGAGTTACCGTTTATTTAAATAAGTAATTACAGATTGAAAAAGTAACACAACGGCACAAGAGTAGTACTAGTAAAATATATGTTATTTTAAGAGTTAAAAGGTATTTTTATTAAACCTTTATCATTACATTTAACAAGGACGATATTTGAAATTACATAACAGCGTAGCTAAACTCCTGTTGGTGTAAATTGAGCTACCATGATCCGTACCTGATCATTGACTTCACTACCTTGGTAAACATGCATAATAGAGTTTTTTTCATACAATAAACTTGTGAAAATTATAAGCTTTTATTAACATTTCAAATTTAAGTCTCAGTAAGACTAACAAGTAAGTATACATACAAAGAGATACCCGATGCATTCAGATATGCAAATTCAATAGCATGATATTACCTACCACAAAACAGCAGACAACCGCAATGTATTCGTTGTTTGTTCAAAGCGGATCCACAAACAATACCTCTACTTTTGAAAGCTATGTCTGAAAGCTTTCTCTTTGATTGTAACAATGCTCTAAGGCACTTGGCCATTGGGACAGAAATGGGTAAATCGTCGATATGAATTGTGAACTAGCTTTGAGTTTTGTAATCTTAAGAGTGAGAAAACAAATAATATTGTATCTAAAATTTTTTGATTTTGAAATTTACAGACTTTAGTAGGTGAAGGTTTATTCTTAAAACCTAATTACAGTCTAGGATGAATCCATATTTAACCTGCTCTCGTTACTACAGTGGTATATATACATCCAAATGAAAAAAACAATAGTTTTTATTTGTAACCTACTTTTGTAGTTTTAATTTTTACTCATAATGACTATTTTTATCTTTAATATATTTAGTTAAAGTTGTGCATACATTTACGTTACATGAGTAGTAGGAATTATTAGTAGAAATAAATGTTGTAAGTTTAATTATGTATGTAATTAGTAACGATGGTATAAATAAATTAATTAATTATGATAATGAGGTAGATAATACAAAAGGATGTTTGTATATGATCTTGGAAAAAGTTGGAAAGAGTGGAATGTGTACACGACCTCGGAATTACCATAGTCGCAAGGTACAAGTTAAGACCACTTGGTTGGCGTCTGTAAGAAAACCTACACGTGACTGGGTTTTCCTTCGGAGAGCTCCTACTTTCCCCAGTACCAGAGCAATCATATTGTGTATAAAGTATTAGTATTAGCCAGCTAGCAACGCTATTGTGTGGTCTCAAGACGAAAGTGAGTGTAGCGTATGACATATCGTAATTCCAAGTCTAAGTCAAGAACCGTGAACCAAAGGCAAAGTCGCATGGCGCATGTCAAAAGATGGTAGCGTATTTTAATAAGATGTTGGGACTATTATTCTAATTATTTTTATTCTAAGTTATGTAAACACGCTGTCTATACCGTAGTAACGACTTATTCACTGAATGTTTGCAAATTCTTTGCACTCCAAGTGCCCTTCAGCTGATGCATTTCAGTCCTCGGGGAAAAAATTGTTGCTCTCATTTCTGATATCGTGTTTTTGTGCCAGCGCACCAGCGACGGCCCTTCTATCAAGTGTTTTTGTACAATAAGCACTGGCATTTTTTTGTTTCCATTTGGGTTACGATATATTTTTTTAGTTTTCTAGCTGATGGATGAAAGTTTTATGGAAATTGTGAAGTGTACTGATGGAGGTGATTTAACAGAAATGTCTTAATGGATCAAGGTGGATAAGATATTTTTTGGCGTAGGTATGACTATTGCTCTTGATACACAAAACCTTGAAGTTTAAAAGATATAAGCAAGATGCCTGAATTCGCATATACGTATGAAATATCCGGTAAACGTTTATGTTGTTTAAAATATTAATATTGTAATGTTGACACAACAAATTATTATTAATAATCCATTAAATTCGACCAAATTGGATTTCCATAAAAACCGATTCTTGCGAGTTTATCTAATAAGATACGTTAGATTTGTTAAATTCCTATTTGTGTCTTCATTAGATATTTTGCTCTGGAGATGTCGTCTTGAACAGTGGTCTCAAGGGAAACTCAGTTAAGTGGAGTCTGTACTGCCATTAAACATTACTAAGGTTAAATACTGTCTATAGTTTACGCGAGTAGTACATATTTAAATAAAACACTTTAACGGTTTAAAACGCGATATATTAGTTAAACTTATTATAAACGTCGTGCCGAAGTTAAAAATCATTTCCAAATAAGTTTAACTAATATATCTCGTTTTAAACCGTTAAATTGTTTTATTTAAAATACTAAGGTTGTTATTGTAAAGACATGATTGTTAAAAAGGTGGTCCTTTTACTTAGCTGTATACAAAGGTAACTATTAACTAAAATACACCCCAAAAATATTGTGTATACATAATGAATTCATAAATTAACAAAAATAACAATGCATAGAAACAATAACAAGATTTTGTCTATGTACTAAGCAGTGTAACGATATTTGAATATAACAAAAGGAAATAAATGCATTAATTAATTATTAATATTAAGTAATAACATCTATTTACAACAATAAACTAAATTGCGTTTAACTTAACTTTTTGTGTTTAATTAATATACGATATATGTTTACAATACTTTTATATATAAATTATCTGTGAAACCTTTTTCTGGGTGCATTACTACATAGTAAAGATAATCGCTTCTTCTGTCCCTATGAGCGCTTAAATCTTTAAAATTACGCAAAATAGTTATTCAAGAGGAGGGTTTAACGTTCACAGTTTTTTGTAGTGTATTTAGCATTGCACCCAAGCGAAGCCGGGGCGGGTCTTAGTCTTTATATAAATTTTATTTTTTTGGTGTTCTGTTTATTTTCTTGAATAAATAACCTATTTGTAATGTTTTCGACTGTATTTTTATAAATTTGTTTACCCATACATAACCTATGACTAAGCTACACTATAAAATGTTATTGCCTAACAGAAACACAATAAACCTCCCCAATACTTCTACTTTGTACTGACCTTACGTTGAGCTATTTTCAAGAAAACACACGGCCGTCAAATATCGACTATTATGTTTACTTTGGAGGTTGTGTATAAACGTTGTTGTCACTGCTTATATTCTACTACTAGACCAAGATATATGATTTATGACAAAAGGCAATGTTATATAAGCAAAAATTAACATGTATCTATTAAAGCATTGTCTGTAGTTTCCAGGACTACCACACGTTAAAATAAAATACTTTTACCAGTTTTAAACGCGAAATTTCGACAAATTTACAGTTGCAACTTTGCAGCGGTCGTCACTGGCTTTTTTAACATTAAAGACCATCTTTAAAATATATGTCACATTTTAAACCGTTAAAAGTTTATGTTAAGTTACTTATTTATTAAACTTTTTATAAATTGTAACTTGCAAAATAAAAAAAAATATTTTTTAGATTTAAGAAAAAAATTACGACACGGGCGGGTTTTGAACCGGCATTCACAGCGTTCCGTGTTGTTGCTTACCCACTGAGCTACCGTGCTGTGTCTAAAATCGATTTTTATTTCATAACATATGAAAAATTCCATTAATCCTTCTAATAACAGACAGTTATGATTAATACGATTTTCCGATGTGAAAGCAACAATTTTTGAAAACTCAAAGAAAATTCGCCTTTCAAATAACTTCTGATGTTTATTACTTCGAAAATATTTAAGGATTGATGGCACAACTTGTCGAGAACGCTATATACATTTCAAGCTAAAGTGTTACTTTGCATTTCTCTGACCCGACAGTATTTGAAATTCAAATATTTTATGATAAACGATTGTTGAATTTGGCCGAGTCGTGTGTTTGTGTAATACGGAAAATTGGGGTGAACATTCGAATCCCATTTTGTCCGGTTCGTTATCACACTCGGAAAGGTTTTAACATTGCGTTTGCTACAAGGGTGTCAGTTAATTTTTAATGCTGTACGTGCTTAATCTAGTTCTAATGTATTCAAAATAACAAGTTGCTTAAGCAAGTTGGCACAGTTGGTAACAGGTCTGTGCTTGCTTAGGACGTCTAAATCCACTAACTAGTACAGTGTGGATTACTGGGCCTATTTAATCCACTACGTGGAACTAGTACGCGGTGGTACCGGAAAGTTCAAAATATCTTCAACTAATAGATGGTTACTTGTTCTGATATTCGAATCCTGGACCTTACAACGTACAGTTCAGAGAACTCAGTAATAACTAAATTGCCGACGTAGCAGTAATTAATTGGGGTAAGGGCTAAATTATTCAAAAAATATACATTTTCAATGATAGTGTTTCATTTGGCCGAAAAACGTGACCAATAAAAGCTAGAACAACTTTCAAAGGCTTTTATCGTAAAAGTATCTAAATCTTTTGTCTTCAAAGCACCAAGGCTTCGAAACGACACCAATATCAGCCATACCAGAGCAATTGACTGAATCCTTTAAGTGTAATTAAAAAATAACCTTTAGTGCCGTGTTGTGTTAAATTGAAAATACTGTTAAACTGACTTCTCTTTTATTAAATTCTATATTAAAGTGATATCTATACTAATATTATAAAGCTAATGAGTTTGTTTAAACGCGCTAATCTCAAGAGCTACTGGTTCGAACATTCTTTTTCTGTTAGTTGAACCATTTATCGACAAACGCTTTAAATTATATAACATCAGGTGGCGACCAATGTTATTCGGCGAACCGAGCGAAGGAACTGTGAAAAAAATATACATCTTTGAGGGGTTTCCGTTAAGTTCGCTGCGAACAATAATTCCTCTTTAAATGATCTAAAAAAAATGTACATCTTTTAAGATTAACTTACAAGAACAACGGGACGCGGGCGATGTCATGGGCTAAGTATGAGCAACGGGTTTAAAAGTGGATGAGGATGTTTGTAAAAAATATATATATTTTGATGCTCTAAAAATAACTATTCAACGCGGACGAAGCCGCGAGCACAGCTAGTAATTTAAAAAGATGAGGAGGTTTGCAAAAACAAATGTTAAATTCCAAAATAACTATTCCACGCGGACACATCCAGTAATAAATAATAGAACAGAGTTAGTAGAGTAAAATCCAAGGTCAGATAAGATCAGCCCTGACTAACCGAATAAAGGTACAATATTTGGTAAATATGACAAACTGGCGAAAGCTGCGCGTGGTTCTATGCAAATAGATTTATACCTGATCCGGAATATTAAATAGGCCGGTAAATCGTTTGCAGATTTTGCGAGCTCCATTGATTTTATAGCATAGGGCCACGTTAAATTAATTATTTTTTGAAAATTTTAATCATTATTACGTGATTGTACATGATGACATTACATATGTGTAATCTACATAGATTGTAAAAAAAACGACACGGACACGTGATACGGTAACTCAATTGGTTAGATCAGCAGTACGAAACGTTGTAGATACCTGTTCGAGTCCCGCTCTTGCCATTTCTTTCACAAACACTTTGCTGCCTACCAATCTGTTGCTGTTTAAAACGACGCTGCAGCCACTCTGTTGGCGTAGAAACAGCAGAAATTCTTTCGCAAACTATGTATGTTAAACTAATTTAACATATTATTTTCTTACTTGGTGTTAATTGTAATTTTATTGTAAAAAAAATCTTTTAGAATTCTTACACTAGTTTGTTGAATGGATCCAGAACACATTAAAAAACGCCATGTTTCTTTTCCCTTGCTTGGTGTCAATAAATAGTAATAGATCAATTTGAAATAAATAAAAGAAGTTTAAAAGTGTAAACAGAAAAAATATAAGTAAGTATTCAAAGCAATAAAATTTTATTGAATACCAAAATTGTTTGTTAAACTACGCAACAATCTTTGGGGAACAGTATTATTCCTGTTCGTTTTATGTTTTATAAACATCTTATACAATTCCCATTTAACTTGTAATAAGTTCAAAAAGTTGTTGAAATTGAACAGCGAATGTTTGAGGTTTTAAAAAGTTTTATGTACTTTGCGGTTGTCTGTTGCTTCGCTGTTAATATTCAAAGTAAATATGTTATTTTCCTGATAAAATATTTAGATCTTTAAATGAAAGCTTATAACGATCAAAAAGTTAAATTTATAACTAAATACAAAGACTGAACTTTGCATGTTTTATATTAAATATACATAAAGAAAAGTTCGCGTTAAAACTCATTTAACATTGTTTATTTTAATTAATTTATAAGTTCAGTAAGATTACTTGATCGTGGACGTATTTCTCTGTATGTCTGTATACCGTTTATGTTATATCTCCCAAATGCACGAGCTACTATTGGGTCGTGAGTTCCAATCCCATTGGGTCCAACACTAATCAATAATTAAGCTTGATATTTTAAAAAGTGAAGTCCCGTTTAAGTAAGACAAATATATAAGTTTCAAAATAGTATTTATAAGAATGGTGTCAAGTGAAAGAGGTTCTTCATGGTATTGTGGTTTAGATAAAATTGAAATATTCCCAGCTTAGACTATTGTTGTAAAGCTCTGACCTAGATACAAATTGCGGATTTTAAATCTTCATTTTTATTCTGTTCGTCACGCAGTTTTTAATATTATATTAATTGGCGTGGATTTGACGTTGATAAGTTTAGTTTAGTTCTAAAAATGCTAAAAATAAGTATAAAACTTGCATTTGACGCTACATTTGGACATTGATAATCTACAAAGGACTTCAGCTACAACAAATGAATTTTTATTTGAAGTTTTTTTTTGTTATGATTAAGGTGGAGCAGGGATTCACTTGATGGTAGGTAATACCTCACCTATAGCATCTATACAAGATGCACTGTCGACCTATTTTGGCTTTGGATATTCGAAAATAAAAAGACTGCAACCGAAATGCGATTAAACGTCACGGCTTTTTTATTTGTGGATCGTGTTTCGTGACCAGAAGTCCAACATGTTTCATAAAAATTAGAAACATTTAAATAAAACACTTTACCGGTTTAAAACGCGCTATATATTAGTTAAACTTGTTTGAAAATTATTTTAACTACGACCCATGGGGTTTCAGATTCTTCGCAGCAGCCGGAGCAGGGAGACGAAGTAAAAAACAATTAAACGAGTTTTACTAATATATATCGCGTTTTAAACCGTTAAAGTGTTTTATTTAAATGTGTACTACTCGCGTAAACTACAGACAGCATTTAATTAGATTCACGTGGGACCCGGTGTGGATCAAACCCGCTTGATTATTAGCTATTGCTGCCACTAGACCAACGTGCCAGTTACCGTTATTTTCACATCCTGATGCTGAAAGGAATTTAACGAGGTCACAGGCTCAAATACAGTAGAGTAATCACATTGTGAACAGGCGAGAGGGTAGCTTTGTTTTCCGCGCAGTCGGTCCCGTGCTAATCTCATTAGGGTCATCACTACTGACCTAATCAAGAGTGGCGCATAGGTGCTTCATAATTCTTTGGTGTAATTTTACACTTCACCAATGAAAGGGTAACTAGGAGACGCAATTTATATAGCATTATACAAATAAGTAGTTATTCGAAAAATCAAATAATAAAACACTAACTCAGGTCCGTTTTGACTGAGGGAAGGTAGACGCCGTCGTCTCTAGTTGGTTAAACTAGGGAAAAAAGAAATGGACATTAAGTGAATTAAATACTGTCTATAGTTTACGCGAGTAGTACACATTTAAATAAAACATTGTAACGGTTTAAAACGCGATATATTAGTCAAACTTATTTGAAAATGATTTTTAACTTCGGCCCGGATACTGCAAAGCATCCGAAACGTCGGGCTGAAGTAGAAGAAGAAATACATCGCGTTTTAAACCGTTAAAGTGTTTTATTTAAACATTAAGTGAATGTCATCTATCTATACTAATATATAAAGCTGTAAAATTTGGTTGTTTGTTTGAACGCGCTAATCTCATGAACTACTGGCTCGAACTACAATTATTTTTGCGTTGATTAGAGCATTTATCGAGAAAGGATATAGGCTATAAAACATCGCGATGCATCGAGGAGCTAAGGAACAGCGGGAAATGTTAAACGGAGAAAACTATTCATCTTTGTGGATTTCAGTTCAGTCAGAGTTCATTATAGCCAAAAGATATGTATGAAAAAATAACTCCGGTCCCTTCTCACTATGAAAAGGGGACACCGTAGTCTCTAGCTGATTAAATACTAGAGATAAAAAAGTCATGAGCATTAAGTGAATATCATATATTTTGTCGCAAAGTGATGTCGGTAGTTTACGCGAGTAGTTCACATTGAAATAAAACACTAACGGTTTAAAACGCGTTTTATATTAGTTAAACTTATTTGAATATTATTTTAACTACGGCCCGACGTTTCGGATGCTTTGCATGCCGTGGTCACGAGAAAACTGAAGATGTCTAATATCAAAGTAAAAACAGATGGCGCCAGCGTAGCAGCTGGCGCCATCTGTTTCATCGTAGGTGATATTTGGTTACATTAACAAATATACGTCGAATTAAAAAGTATTTTTCATGACATTTATTCTTATGTATATTTATATTTCGAATGAAAACC
Organism: Leptosia nina; assembly: GCA_963661955.1. NCBI lineage: Eukaryota > Metazoa > Arthropoda > Insecta > Lepidoptera > Pieridae > Leptosia > Leptosia nina. Next base: position 193,985 of record CAVLEF010000282.1, read on the forward strand.
GATTTAACCATTTAGAGGCCCGAATATTTTATGAATGCATTGCACCAATGAATAAAGAAATTTAACGCTACTTTAACCAACATGAATTAAATGTTAAACGACAATATACATATAAGTAATTATAACGTTGTTTCATAAATATACTGTCATAGTAATTCAAATTATTTCTGAAGAGACAAAAATTCAGAGCTTCTTACAAGTTAGTGTCAGTTTGTGAATTTAAATTTGTAATTCCAAAGCTTCTGATGAAATAATTCTCGTATTTTTTCTAGTTATTCGTAACTTGAAACGTTTACACTAATAAGGATTCGTGGCTGAAAAAACGTTGCGTCTTACGGTCTTTACCTCTTTTACTGTAAATGAAATTCCAAGATTATCAATGAAGCCAAAGCAAAGCCAAAGGCTTCTCTCCATTACGTTCGAATTTGGACCGATTTGAATACAAAATACGTAAAATCTTTTGAAGCACAGGTTTTTATTTAGATTGAATATGTAAATAATTTTCAGCGACAAATTTCAAATGAGTTTCTTAAGTACGTCTCCTTTTGTGGATCTAAAGAGACGGAAGTTCTAGTATAAGAATATCATAAAAACACGTCATTAAAAACCTAAAAGATTGCTTTCTTTGGAAATGTTATTTTAAAAACTCTTAAAGCACTTGCTTAATTCTACAAGCTCGAAAATAAAGTGAACGATGCATTTTATAATTCATACATCAAATATTGGGTGTTCCTAGTACGACGTTATGCAGACTTTTAACATTTTTTTTTCTTTATGTCTTTAACTTCCGTTTGTTCAGAAACTACTGTTTTTGTTATAGTCATTGCATGACACAGACGGGCCTCGAATCCAAATCTACACACACTGTGTCGTGCCGAAACTAAATCCACTGAACTCACGTGTCACTGAAGTATTTTTTTTTGTCCTTTACTAATACGTTTTAACCCGTTTAAAGTGTTTTATTTAAATTTGCGCTACTCGCGTAAACTACAGACAGTACTTATTAAGCACATAATATGCTTGTTTGTGTTTATGGTTATGCCTGGTCCACTTTAAAGTAAGCAAAATGTCTGCTTCAATTGCACAATGTGTCATAACGTCTGATTAGGGTGTGTTGTCGACCTATTTTACTGGACATTCTGAGAATTTATAAACTGTAACCGACTGTAGTGCCCCAATAACACTGAAAACCTTTTCTTCGACTATTATTTCACACCACATTGTTCAATTCATAGCTTTAATATAAAGGGATTTGGGAATTCAATAATATCTAGGGCGTGTCCTCAAGTTGTTTAAGCCAAAGCTGAAAAATATTAAAGAATGATTCTGCAAAGTTGCAGTCCTGGGCGCCGAGCCAACTCTAAACGATTATATCCATTATGAGTTATGCCAGTCGTGGCGAAGACTTAACCTCTATTATTAATAAAATATTCGAAATTGTAAGTCAAGAACTATTTCAGGTTAAATACGAAATAGTTGCTTAGCGCTTAATGGTTTATAGTAGACACCATATACTTAAATAAACTTGACAATTATATAATTTACTAATATACATAAGCAACATATAATTACTAAAATATATATATACGTATAGATAATTTAAATAAAACTCTTTTAAAGGTTTAAAACGCCGAATATATTAGCTTATTTATTTTTAGTTCGAGCTATAGTTATATTAAATTATTATTTTACAGACCCTTTTTTTTTAAACTTTGAAGAACGAGCATGGCGTAACGTAACTTATTTGATTCCGCTATTGAGTTGAAATATTTTAAATGCGACGTTTATATATTACTTACTAAGGCTTCAGCATAACAGAAAAATTTACATATGTAAAGATAAGCCTGCAAAAATCGAAGATACATATAAACAAATTTAAATGTGATCTCGTGGGTCACGGGGCGAACGCATTTCGTTTCGCGTACACTGCGAAAACAGGTCAGAATACCTAAAAAGTATGTATGAAGTTACCCTGCGTGATCGAATTAGGAATGAGGAGATCCGTAGAAAAACTAAAGTCACTGACATAGCCCATCGAATTGGCAAGTTGAAGTGGCAGTGGGCTGGGCACATCGCTCGTAGAACTGACGGCCGTTGGGGCAAAAAGGTTCTCGAGTGGAGACCACGTACCGGACGTCGAAAACCTGGACGACCTCCTACCAGGTGGACCGACGACCTGGTGAAGGTAGCAGGGAAACGCTGGATTCAACTAGCGAACGACCGGTCGTACTGGAAGTCTATGGGGGAGGCCTATGTCCAGCAGTGGTCATTGAACGGCTGAATCGAATCGAATGAATGAACGATGATTTCTCTTTAAATTATCTAAAAAATTCCGCGACGCTCTATGTCTACGACCGACGTCGTGGGCAACAGCTTAAAAATGAAGAGGAGGCTTACAAAACAAATATTATGCCCAAAATTACTATACTACGTGGATGAAGTCACTGTATATGATAGAAGAAGCTAGCATATGATATTTTAAATTAAACCAATCCGGAATTAAAACAGTGCCCCTATTAATATTTTGTAAGGAATGTTCCGCACTAAAACCTAGCTTGAATCTATCGTAAAGTACTTTTACGATCGCCCAGCTTTATAAACTGGTAATCAAGAGGAAAAGAGAATTGTTGCCGACCTGTTTCTACCACCACTTTATTTTTATAGACGGCGTAAAAAGCCACTCAGAACAATCTTATCCCTTGCGAGAGCCATTCCGACTCGCAACGCTCAAGACACACTTATGTGTCCTTGTAATTTTGCTCATAATATGTTTTTGTCTACTCGAAATGGTTAAGGGTAAAAGTAATTGTTTTATTATTAATTCGAGATTAGCCGAATAAAGGGCTCGTTGGTGTAACGGTAGCAATGGCTATAATCAACGTGTCATCTTATTTTTTTGGAATTTGTTGAAAATGTGGAAAAGATGTGGCAAATTATTCATTTGGGATCAGCTAGTAGTACCTATATACTAAAAAACAGTTCACAGTTATCTAAAACATTTATAAAACTGCCAATTAGTGACATAACTTCAAATACAGTAGGACTGGTTCAAATTCTTAAATTACATCGAAGGGAATAGGATCGATGGGCTTTTAATTTGAAATGTATAAAACATTTTTTGGAATTTGTTGAAAATGTGGAAAAGATGTGGCAAATTATTCATTTGGGATCAGCTAGTAGTACCTATATACTAAAAAACAGTTCACAGTTATCTAAAACATTTATAAAACTGCCAATTAGTGACATAACTTCAAATACAGTAGGACTGGTTCAAATTTTAAATTACATCGAAGGGAATAGGATCGATGGGCTTTTAATTTGAAATGTATAAAACATTTTTTGGAATTTGTTGAAAATGTGGAAAAGATGTGGAAAATTATTCATTTGGGATCAGCTAGTAGTACCTATATACTAAAAAACAGTTCACAGTTATCTAAAACATTTATAAAACTGCCAATTAGTGACATAACTTCAAATACAGTAGGACTGGTTCAAATTCTTAAATTACATCGAAGGGAATAGGATCGATGGGCTTTTAATTTGAAATGTATAAAACATTTTAAATTAAAAGCCCTTACTAAAGTTGTTTAGCATTAATGAAACCTGGTATTGTAAGGTATTAGTTTGTAAAAATATTTTATTTTATTTTATAGGAGTTCAGTTCAGGAGTTCAGTATCTATGAAAGAATTATTTCTCTTTAAATGGTAGATATAATAACTGTCCAGGACACTATATGTCTGTCTGTCTTTTAGGAGTTCCTTGCAAGAACAACGCGACGGGACGCGACCGACGTCATGGGTGTAACAGTTTAAGTTTATAAAGATGAAGGGGTTTGCAAAAACGAATTAGGATGCCCAAAATATTCTACGTGCACGAAGTCGCTGACACATTCAGTAACCAATATTAGTTTTAAGGTGCCTTTTTTGATGCCTTGGTTCTAACTTCTTAATATATTTCTCGATTTAAAGTGTTTAATTTAATGCGACTTAAAGTTTATTTTTATTTTCTAATTAATTCACTTTTTATATGGATGTGAAAAACCGTATTCCATCTACACAGTGAAAATTATCTATAGTCTATAAAAGTTAGCACTTTACAGCAGTTTATTTTCTTGTTAGAATTTTGTTGATCTGTTTCTGATTAAACTTCGAAGCGATATCGTAAAGTTTGAAATAGAGAAGTTTGCTTCACGTTCGTTGGAAAGCCAATCTTGGATTGGCAGCGAGAATAACATTATTGTTTCTATTTCATTAGTTCGTTAACAAGATAGACTATCGAGAACCAACCTAGTGAGTAGGTGTATCTACAAATGTCGCTGTTGTTTGTCTTATTACCAATTTGCATAACGTTCAAACAATCACTGTAACAGGGCAGTGTATTGAGGAAGTACTTTAAAGATGTTGATTATTGCTTCACTGATTTAATTTAATACCGTCTGTAGTTTACGGGAATAAAACACATTTAAATAAAACACTTTAACGGTTTAAAACGCGTTATATATTGATGTCTCCCACTGACTGCGGCTGCTACAAACCATACGAAACGTCGGGCCGAATTTAAAAATAATTATCAAGTAAGTTGAACTAATATATCTCGCGTTTTAAACTATTAAAGTGTTTTATATAAATTAAAAAAAAAATTGCACATAGACCCGCAATGTGTAAATGTTGAAATTGTAATTAATGGCTATGGGAATAGAATGGAAGCGTTTTTGCTATGACTTTTCCAAACTAAAAGGTATTTCTTTAGTTTACGTTCTTCAATATAAAATTAATTGTCCATCAAAAAAATTGTCCATCTAAAGCTTTCTTGTAATAATAAGGCATTCGTTAGTCCAAAGGTAACGCTAGTTATAAAATGTGGAAAGGCCGGTAAAAATATCGAAATTAGAAATTCGATTTTCAAATTTTCCGTTCTCATATCCTAAAACCGTCTACAGGTGGCGTTTCATTTGTGATTCGGTCAGTCTGTGGATTTCCCGAGGTCCAAAACCGAAACAGGTTAACATTTAATCTTCCGTCAAGTGAGTTTCACGTTTGTCTGTCTCTATTATAAACAAAATAAAGAAAAAATTGGCGACAAACGCTCACTTAAAACTTAATAACTAACGCTTAAGCACTAAGGACTTTTATAAGAGTAAAAAACTGTTCTGCAAAGCTCGTGTTATGTTTCAGAGAAGTAAATTCAGAATATAAGTTATATTCAACGATAAATAATGTTCCGTAGCGTGCAGTGGAAGTTTTCAACATTTAAGTGCAAGTTGCGCGAACTGTCGTAACAGAATCTTGGCGGGAGCGATTTAATCTGCAGCTTAATGGCTAAGGTTCGGTATTCCCACCCCCCATTTTATATCCAGATTTACAGCCGAAGTCAACATGTTTCAGAAAAATTATAAATTTATTAGAAACGTATTGACGGGCTCTCTTAACGGGTCCAATATGAAATCTGGATTTTAAATGTGTTATAACTTGTAAGAATATCAAAATTCCTTCCATCGAGTGAACGTCATAACTGTCACTACCATAAAAGCACGTTGTTCCTGTGGCGAAACCCGGATCCGATTTATTATGAAGAAATGTATCGCTTAAGTAGCTATACATTTCCTCTTAAATATTTATTATCTTTTTTATTTTCTTAATTTGTAAAACGTGTTTACATAAGAAATTTAATATTGCCAACAAGAAGTTTTTGAATGTGTTGTATTGAAATAATTCAAGTATTTTTATTTAAGCTTAAATATATGAGTAAAGTAATCTACATCGCATTTACACATCTTCATTCTCTCCACTACCTATATATATACGACTTCTCTTTTATCGTATACATTTAACTAGCTGTGCCAGCGACTTCGTCCGCGTAGAATAGATACGTTGGATATCCAAACCCATCTTTATAAGATTTAGTTGTTATCCACGACATCGACACCGTGCCGACACTCGCGACGCTCGGGTTCGTTCGTTCTAGCACGTTAATCATAAAAGTACGGGATCAAAGATAAGAGATATAGTGTCGCAGACATATTTTTATATCATTTAAAGAAGAATAATTCTTTCATACATAATTTTTGGTGTCGTTAACCGCTTTCGCAGAGATGAATAATTTTCCTCGTTTTTTCTACATTTCCCGCTGTCTCTTGCCTCTTATTAGTCACAGCGCGTTTTGTAATCCTTTATAGCCTTCCGTGATAAATGCTCTAACCAACACACATAATGTTTCAATTCAAACCAGTAGTCTCTGAGATTAGCGCGTTCAAACAAACAAGCAAACTCTTCCGTTTTATATATTAGTATAGATAAATGATTTTTTGTAAGAGACTAAATGTGTTGTTCAGATCACAAAATAAACTTCCGTATGTTATTTTAAACGTATAATACAAACAGTTTTGATGTCGTAAAAGTTAATTGAAATTCGTGGAAAAACTCAACACGTTGCGATTTATGTTGGAGCAACAAAAATGGAGGCGTTTTCGCGATGACTTTACTTTTTCAACTGAAAGGTATTTCATTAATTCAGTGAAGACTTGTAAAAACTAAAACTCGAAACACTCGTCTACATTTGTTATTAAATATTGTCGATATTTGGACAGTTTTAGTGAACAAAATTGTACTATAAAAATATATCTTCTGTAGATTCCACTTTTAACGGTTTAGAACGAGGATCACAGATGTTTCACAAGAGGAACATTTGTTTCGCCTTTTGAACCGATAAAAATATTCATAGAAACAATAAAATTTTCTACAGCCAAAGTTCGTTCGTTACACCGATCAATATTTGCAAGCAATGACAATATTACAATAAAAGTATAACATATGGATTATTATTTTATATTCAGTAGTGTTTTGTTTAACACTTAACAACAAGCGAGAAAAGAGTGTAGAGTAAGAGAAAAATCAAACAAAAAGAATAAAGACTCTCTAGTTTAAGCGAGTAGTACACATAAATAAAAAACCGTTTATCGATTTATAACACAATTAGTTAACCTATTTTTAAATTATCTTAACTACGAACCGACGTTTCGAATGCTTTGTCATAGTCGCTAGTGTGAATAAAGATGTAGGCTGTCCCTAATGTCAAAGTAAAAACGGCTATGGTGGTGCCATCTGTTCGTAGTTAGAGAGAACAATTGTAAAATGATAAACAAATAAGTTAACATGATATATTTCGAGTTAAACCGTTTATAATGGTTTCATACAATCTCAATATAATATTCTTTATATTCATATTGAGAAATTTGTTATTTGTCTTTTAATTTATTTTTATAACTCAATTATTGATATTGTAATTTAATTACTTGTCAAGATGTTATACGACAAACAAATATTATTTTGAAAGTCAACAGTATTTTATTTAGAATAAATGACTTATAAGAAAGTATTATATAACAATTACGAGACAGTAACGGAACTATTAATGTATTTAAACACACGTACACGATGTTACATTGTTTACGACAAACACTTAAGCTATGTTTAATTTTACGACACGGATTGCCTATCCTATATAGCCGTCGGGGCTCGGGATATTTATCTTAGTGGCAGGAAATAGAAGCTGTTTTTCTTTGTTATCGCCGACGGAATGGCTTACTGACCAACGTCATTAAAACTTAATAATGGCGGATATCCAAGCAACGCTTTATGTCCATGTGTTTATTGTGGAACCAGTAGATTGCCTTTTTATTAGCTTTTTGATTTTGTTGCTGAGGAAAATCTAGTGTGGAAAGCTATAAAATAGAAAATTATTTAGTAAATCCGAAATATACTCTCTAAATTTTTCTTTGTTATTTAAGTAATATGTTCCCTGCGTTAAATATTTAAGTTAAATGTAGGATACATTTAAAAATATATTATTATAAAGGAGATACTATTTATAATATAAATGAGTATTCTTCTATATTTTATAACGAAATCTATTTTAGATTAAGTAACGCCTAACACCTCACTAGCAAGATTTGTAAACCACAATTTCATGCTAAAATAATGAAACTCCTAAAGAGGAATTTACGTGAGTGCATAAATTAAAATTTCTTCATTTTGATATTTACATAGGGATGGTACAGTAGAAGGTAGAAGTACCAGTCCTGCACGATCGTTGAAAATCGTTACAAACGTAGAGTTATAATAATGACACAACAATAGACGTCATAAAAGTGATTTTGAATATTGAAGTTGTTTAGTTGCTATACAATCGATATTTCTTTATCCCTGTGTCATCTGTGGCACTAATTTCACTCTATAAAAGGTCATCCCTACTTCTCTATGGTTTTAAATCGGCAACATAGGTTGTGGTCGTTTGCCAAGTTAGAAAAAATACAGTACGTTTAGCATTTAATTACAGACTTACGTACAATGTAACTGTCAAATTTTCTTCAGTTTTTGTCAGAAAAGATATCTAAAATTATTGCTTCTCCTTAACAGTTGTATGATTAGCACCCACATTTGCTGCTAGGCAATGTATAATCGAGTTTGCATATGCAAGAGCATGGAGGCAGACGGTTCAATTTGATCCCCATATCCGAAAGCAGTTATTGAACAAATTCGTTAAATGAGCTTTTTATTAGGAACGTTATTAAAATCTCTTATCCAAAAATAACGCAGTCTTTAGCAAATAGGTGTATAAGCCAAATTTTCAGCTCTTTTTTAACCAAACAAAATGGGAATTTTTTAGCATGTAATGACTTAGTTCTGTGTTTAATTAAATAAGACCTTTATAGCTTGTATTTCCATACCACGTAAGTGCTAAGTTAATTTTTAATTTTATGCAACCACAGTAATAATTTTTTTATGCTCTCTTTAACTAGTTTAACTGCTCAAATATTTAAATATTTTGTTTATCTATCACATAGTCATAATAACTAGTACGGGTATATATAGAATCAGGATGGCCTATATCAGAATGTTCCATGTTTCACGTGGGTCAGAAACTCGACAAAGTCACAAATTGATTCTCAATTTCTATATCTCTTAACTTCACGATTAACAAATATAACGCTAACACCTTTAATTAGCGTATTATACTATTAAATCAACTTAGAAACTGTAAAGATGCGTCAAGTCGATTAGACGTTAGAGAGTGGTGCGTTGAGATTCTTGATTCCAAAGTAATAAGATGGCCGCCCCGCTTCCACGTGACGTTCCGTAAGAATGGCGGCTGACATATGTCATGCTACTTTTCTGTTCCGACGTCGTCGACAGAAAACGTCAAATTTCATGTGTCGCGCCGTCAAGTGCTATCTATTGTACATCGTATATTTTTAATAAGGTATGTCTAATTTAGACGTTACATAATAATAAGTTCAATTCTTGTAAGTATAATATCCATCAGTAAATGTTTTGGTATTAGTTTAATAATCAATTTTACTCCAGGGGATTTAAACTCTAAGAAAAATTACAGAACTGGTTTTAAACATCCTGGTGTCAAACCGTTTGCCATACGTTGCTAACACCGACGAGTCTGTTAAAACGACGTCTAACGTTTTCGATATTCTGCCTACTAACTTGAATTTGAACGGTCGAAAAATGCTCAAAATAGTGTCCAATCTATTTCCATTGGAAAGTCATGCATGAATAAATCGCGTAGCGAGAATATCCATTATTCCATGAGAATCCCAGTTCACAGGTCACCGAAGGCTTTCACGATTTTTTTCTTTTATGGAAAACCGAACGCTAAGCGATCTATAGCTTTTGTTGTTATTTCATTCCGAGTTAAAGGTAGACAAAGACGTTAACTATTACTAGTTCTTTGTTATCTGAAATCATTTATTTCTAGCTGTTTCAGCGACATCGTCCGCTAAGAATATTTATTTTGGGCATCCAAATTCGATTTTGGAAATCTTTACAAAGTTAAGCGGTCGCGTCCCTTCGCGTCGTTCTAGCAAGTTAACTTTTTAAAGATATACAATAGCGTCGTGTTTATAATACATAAATAAAAAATAAAAAAAATATATACGTAATATAATTATAAATTTGTTATTCCTTTTCATCTCTTTTGGAATAGAATTTCGGATAGTCTCTACTTGTAACGTCATACAAGAAACAGATGAAAGTTTAAAATTTATTGTGTGTTGTGTTGTTGTACTCATCATTAAAGACAGACAAGATATATATTTTTTATATAGGTTTTTTAATAGTTAAGTATTCTGTAACTACACATATAATTTTTGCCTACAAAGGCTTAAATGTTTTCTTTGTAACTTGTAATTTGTATTTCATTTCTTCGTAATAAATGAAGGACTGAAAGGGATGGGCCCATATAATCCTTAATAATAGTCAACGGGACCGCACAGTTGTTTATGTTGTATGCTTATGTCATCTTATGCGTAATCAATTTTTAAAATTGGATCAGTAAAAGTCTGTAGTATTATTTGCACGTGTAAATAAAGCACCTTTAAGGGTGTAAAAAACGAAATCTTAAGTTAAACTTATTTCCACATTATTTTATAATATTAGTTGTTAAAATAATTAGTAACTAAGTATAATAATATATCTCGTTTTAAACAGTTAGAAAAGATTTATTTAAAAAAGGTAATGGCATTCAACAAGACCGACTATTGTAATGTACTGTGCATTATTTTAGTGACAGAGGAGAATATATATAAGTGTCCTTGATTGAATACTACAACCGTAAAACACTTTCGTAAGAGTTATCGACCTGTTGTGGTTGGTTGGACCCTTTGGATTTTAAGAAATCGTTAAAAACGTGTTTAACTTCACGGCTATTTCATCTGTGTCGAGTCCTAAATGAGATTACTAATCTTTTAACGTAAATTTTGTATGGCCCTATAGAACATAAATAATTTAAATATATCTGTTTCTGCTGCATTTTCTCCGTTAAAGATGTGGTTTGTTGTTCCGCGTACTGCCAATTCGGGTTAGCTCCTTAAACACCCTTCCACATTAAGTAGCCCGAGCCGATACCCCGTTTGGAGCACCTTCCTCCAGCCTCAATTAGTGAGAGCGACTAACTACGCGGAATTTATAAAAAAAAATGATACTCACGTGTACAATGTCTGGGTTCATCCGAAGCGTCCCCGCAGTCGTTACTGCCATCGCAGAACCGGTTTATGGGCACGCATTTCTTGTTGAAGCACTGGTACTCGGAGACCCGGCATCGGGAGTCGTTGCTGTGCAGCACGGGCAGAAGTTCCGGCTCTGGGACTTTGTATACGTCCTTTTGGGTTTTTGGTGCTTCGGACACCACGTCGCAGTCAGTGAGGTGTATTGATAGGACGATAATTAGGATCTTCGTGGCGATTGGGAGGATATCTGAAACGATAAATATTTTGTCACACTTCAACGGGGGCTTTGATTTTCTTTCCTAGATGAATATATTACATATTATCTATATAACTATTATGTATGTATGTGCATTAGGTTGAAAAAAATCGACGATGACGTCTAGGGCAATTGGTTGGAGCAACCGCACGAAACGCGGTAGATGCCGGCTCAAGTACTGCACGTAAGGGTCTTTTTCTAAAATCGAATCCTTATTTATTTAATGCCATCATAAAATGAATATTAAAGTTTGAAAAACTTTAATACCTTTCACATCTACATTCACATGGTAGCACTATATGAATTAAAAGTCGATTATAAATTGAAAAAAAATACGATTCAGACACGACTTCTTCAAAAATATATAATATGCATATGACATCGATTTTAAAGAGAGTTTAGGATACCTATAAGAATATGAAGATAATGTATGAAAATATCCTACACACGATACTTATATTTTCTGTGCGAGTAGTACACATTTAAGTAAAACATTTTTAACCTTTTAAAACGTGAAGTGTAATAGTAAAAGCTACTTAGAAATTGATTTAAACGCCCCCTTTTTAAACCGTTAAAAGTGTTTAATTTAAATGTAGAATTTTAAAAAGGTATCAAAATAAAATCGACCTTGTTTACTAAAGATGAAAAAATTGTTTATGGTTAATTCAATATTTTCGATCTCAAATCAATCTCTATTTATAGAAAAAATATGTTCTTTCGTTTATTCATGAGGAAGAACTAATTGGATCTCCGTCTACAGAGCAGAGCTATAGTTAATTTATGTTGATGCCTTGTGAAAGCGCCTAATAGCTTCTTGGAGTTAATAGGAAGTAACTAGCTGAAGGGAATGTAGAACTTACAGATGTAAGATAATTTAATTTCACCTTACTTGCTTTCAGAGGCAATTTTGGGTTTGTATACGTGTATGTAGAGTTTGACAAGTTGCTATATAGCATGAACTAGTTGATTATACAAGATATCAACGGTAAAGCCAGTTGATGTGATAGTGGATGTGATAAAAAACAAGATATATCTATCGGAAACGTCGGGCCGTAGTTAAAAATAAATTTCAAACAAGTTTAATTAAACTTCGTACTAAGTTCTTACATGCTAAGGAACAAGTAGAAGAGATTATAAACAACTAAGTTTTTAAGTAACCCTTTTTTTTAAGTAATTTAAACTTGGAAGAATCATTCTTATAATTTTTATTTCAGTAGATTATGGGGTGAACGGCGGCTATATTTTGATTTATTTATAAATAAATACAAAAAAGTATAATTAAAATATTAGGTATTTTAAAAATTAGAGACCGGACCACTTATTAAAGTTAAGTTAAATTAAGTTTCTCGAGCAATTCACCATTCTTTAAATACGTTCGTTTGCTAAATTTGTACATCAGGTGTTAAGATAAAAATATTTTTGTAATTGTTAGTACTTACAACAGACATAAAATAGAATCCCACGAATTCTTCATACAATGTAAACGTTTACGAACCGTAACAATGTCGACTAACTAAAAAGCGATCGAAATACCCGCTTTTAGAAGCTCTTCAAAGTTGTAATGTAAAATTATTTTCTAAAAGATTCCCCGAAGATATACATAATTCAAAAGAAAAATAATATCTTTGTGTGCTTGCTCATCGGGCGAAATTTTTATTCCGCCGAGTTGAGAGTATTTTCCGAAGCTGTAATCAATCTTCGTCGTTGCTTCGATGACACCATTTCATACTGTGCTTTTATTGAATCCTTAAAGCCGAGGTTTTATTACAAGCGGATGAGTAAACTAGGTACTAGTAATGTAGGCGCAGAAGATTTCTTTTCACTAAAGTAAGAGGTTCACACCATCGAAGGTGAAACACCATGTTACACCACCTCAACAAGATGTGCTACTTAGTTTTGATGTTCCGATAAAAATCAAACTACTTTCAAAGGATTTAAACCCCATCACTGCATGGAAGGTAAAATGTCCCAGATTTATAAAACGACGAAGATGCGGCGTCGATCCATTTTAGATATTCGGATTTTTATCTGAATATCTAAAATAGGTTGAACTACTTAAAAAGCTTTTTATAAAGTAATAATAATTTTACAATATTTTTACAAGTTCTGAAGTAAATGTATGATCTTATAATATAGTTATTATTATAATATTATACTAGCTGCTCGGCAAACATTGTTTTGCTATATAAATTATTTATAGGGAATTGTGAAAGGATCTGGTAAGACCGGCGGTCTCATCCTTACCCCGTACTAGGGCGAGAAGTGACACCGGTAGACGCCTGGGGGGGGGGATAACTTATTAATTAGCAGTTGATCTAAAAAGGATTACTAATAGATAGAGGGGTGAAAATGAATGTATGTATTTAATACTACATTATAAACATTTAAATAATATTAAGAATGGATAACCCTTATCGCGTAGGGGTATGAGAAATAAATAGTAACTAATATTTAGATCCCAGAAGGTCAGTTGCATATAAAATTTCATATAAATCGATATAGTACTAACTATGACAGAAGAATTTTATAAATAAATACTTAAGTTAGTATATTGAACGTAATATGTACTGTTTAAGTAAGCAAGCAGTTTCCCTCTAATTGTTAAATTATAATTATGTTTATTTTACGAGAATCCTTATCAGCATGTTAGTAACTCAATGTTTGCGAACCTGGTTGAGTAAATACATAAATGTGACTGGGTTGGGCGTAGGCGTACATCTCGAGATGGAATTTAATATGATTTTAAATATTGTCTATAGTTGACGCGAGTATTTATTTAAATTAAACACGTTTATGGTTTAAAACACGTAATATTAAGATTGTAGGTAACCACGGCTGCGGTTGCTTGGCAGCAGCCATGGTTACAGGTGGTTGGATGCTCTTAGTTAATATAGTTAATATATTTCCCGACTTAAACAGTTAAAACTTTTTATTTAAGCATTGGTTTATATCTAGCTCAAAGAAGTAATTATGTTAGCTATGTATCTTTTATTTAATTTTCGCCATTGGAGCACAATATTCAAACGCAACGCAAACGACAAAGAGGTTTTCGCTCGAGACCCGAAAACCGAAAAATTAATTGTTTCAGTCAGGCATCGCGACTTTGCCTGTTTATTTATAGAATAATTATAGAATACCCCAAGAATCAGACGCGGAAAATCAGTTATCATTTTCTTTAACGTTAAAATCACGTAATATTTCGTTAATGTTTTTAATACAAATAAATATTTGAATCAATAAGTAAAAAAGGCCCGCCATGATACAAAATGGCCGAACCTCGCGTTTGATTGAAAATAAATTAAAAACCTAGACATCGAAAACACATTTTTATTTACGAGTTCAGTGAATATTTTCAGAGTTTTTCAATTTTATCTTCCTTCGGTATCGTTCCAGGCCGTTGTTCCACTTAGATGTAAGGATAAAAGCGACGAAAATAAACTCTCAATTGTTCTGAAAATGAAACAATGTTCTTTTAATAACCATTCCACAATTATATTCAAGCCCGAAGAAGTGGTATTTTTATTTTTATTCGACAACGCTGCCTACAACTTAAACAGACTAGCAATTGGATCATATTTTTATAACAGAGAAGATATGTAAGCAATTAAATGAAACACTTTTAACGGCTTAAAACGCAATGTATTAGTTAACTTGTTTACAATTTATTTTATTGGCTCAACGTTGCGAATTCTTGTAGCAGCCATGGTCACGGGGTTACGAACAAGAGGACACCGTTAGTCAGCTCTGTAAGCGCCCAGCTAGTTTTTCCAAATATGAAGTACGTCAAAACAGATGGCGCTAGTGTGGCAAATTTGACGTTGACATTAGGGAAACGTCAGGCAACAGTTAAAAAATTATTGTGAAGTAGTTTACAGTTGAGTAAAACCATTTTAATGATTGAAAATACGAAATAATTTAATTTATTTATTGTAACTCCATTTCAAGTTTTAATCCGTTAAAAGTGCTTCATTTAAAATTGTTAATTTGTGAGTATTACAATACCTTTCGCGTTAACAAATTGTAAAAATGCTTAGTCTAAAATTATAATTTTGTGTGTAAAATGATTTGAATTTATTTATTTTAATAAATTATAATACTTAATGCATTCGTATAAAAATACATATATCCTAAAAACTTTTCCTAAAAATGAATTTCCGATTTTCCACTCCGACCTTCCAGTATATTTGTCGAGGTGACGAAACGGAGGTCGTCCCTTCCTGACGCGACATCTGTCACCAGCGAACATATCCTGGCTTCAACTATTCATAACTTAATATTGGAACTGACAGATATTGGCTTGATAAAAATCTTGTCACTCACATCCGTTGCATATTCTGAGTTAAATAAAATATAATTTAGTCATTGTTTTTTTTTTTTGTCGATAAAACCAAACGTTTAAATTTTTTTTTTTTTTTTTTTTTTTTAAATTTTTTTTTTGACAAAAACACCAACGGGGCAAACAACCCCAAAACCTTCAAACCCAAAAAAGGTTTTTTTTTTTTAGGGGGTTTTTTTTTTTTTTTTTTTTTTTTTACCCCGATGGGGGGGGGTCGACCCATTTGTCGTCGCATATTCGGAATTCCACAGACTAAAACCGAAACGCGATTAAACTCTATAAAACTTTATTATCTGTTTTATTAAAACAATTATTGTATTCATAAAACAAATGCTGTGGTGTTCATAATCAATAAAGTGAAATAAATAGAATCAAATATCTGGTTTTAATTACTAGATTTTTGGTCAAAGTCAGTATAGTATGTTTAGAAAAAATATTAATTGTTTAGACTTTAGAAACATGTAAGATATCAAATCAAACCCACAAATTTCGTATTTTAAGCCATTATAAGTGCTTTATTTAAATGTGTACTACTCGCGTAAACTACAGGCAACCAACTTCTTATAATAAAATATAATACAATTTAAATGTGTCGGTCGTAACATTTCCTTACATAAAGGATAATTATGCTTGAAGTTTAATTTCCTGTGTTTTACTAATCCTTACCGGTTTTATGTAGGGGTATAGCTATCTTTAAATTTAACGTTAGTCTTAATTTTAAGGGATTAGAGTAGAATATTAATTATTTAATATTAAAAATAACTTTTTTTTGTTTAGAGCTTCCATTGTTGTTAACAGACAAGGAAGCCTTTCTCTTTTACTATTACATATATAGTAATATATAAAGCTGATGGGTTTGTTTGTTTTAACGCGCTAATTTCAAGAACTACTAGTTCGAATTAAAAAATTCCATTTGTAATGGTTAGATGACACGACAAATAGAAGCGAAGAAACGGTGGGAAATGTGGAAACAATTG
Organism: Leptosia nina; assembly: GCA_963661955.1. Classification (NCBI taxonomy): domain Eukaryota; kingdom Metazoa; phylum Arthropoda; class Insecta; order Lepidoptera; family Pieridae; genus Leptosia; species Leptosia nina. The sequence continues at coordinate 210,569 of CAVLEF010000282.1, forward strand.
GAAATTATCTTTGAGGGTTTCCTTACGTGCGCTGCGAAAACGGTTCAAAAAACCAAAAACATATGCATGTAAAAATAATTCCCTTAAAATAAAAAAAAACTGTCCACGACAGTATTTGTCTGTCTATTAAGAATAACTTGCATGAACGACGGGATGTGGACAACGTCGTGGGTAACAGCTATGATTCATAAAGATGATGAGGTTTGCAAAAATAAAATATGATGCTAAAAATTATCACGACAAAGTCGCGAGCACAGCTAGTTTTATATTTCTACTACACAATTAAGTGGCATATCGGTTATGATTAGTCCTTAGCAATACTAACATAGATATTGTGTTCGGGAACAATAGCTTTGTTCTATTGACTATTGTATCTTTAGTGTTTGCTTTAATACAAATATTATTGTACACTTTCGAAGAAAGTTATGTGATTTCAAATTGTATAAAGCTTTCAAATAAATATAATTTTTGTCGGCATTAAATTGGTAATATAGCAGTATTATATCAAGAAAAGTCGCGACGCTGGGAAGCTACCGCGTAATTTTTTATTTATTTTGATGATAGAGGAAGACAAACAAACTTGGGATTCACTTGATGGTAGGTGATATACCCCAGCCTATAGCATCTAGACAAGATAATTTAAAAATCGATAATAAATTGAAAAAAAAATTTGACTCGGGCAGGACTTGAACCGGCATCGTCAGCGTTCCGTGCTGTTGCTCTACCAATTGAGCTACCGAATCCTACACCTACATCGTCGAATTTTTTTCAACTTATTGATTACATGGACCTATCGCGCAATGTAATTTCAACCTTAACGCTTGCGTGTTCTTTCGGCATTCGGTAGCTCAATTGGTAGAGCAACAGCACGGAACGCTGACGATGCCGGTTCAAGTCCTGCCCGAGTCGAATTTTTTTTTCAATTTATTTTCGATTTTTAAATTATATAGTGCCTTCGTATGCAATAACATATAAAAACTAATAAAATTTTCAAATCTAGACAAGATGCTATAGGCTGGCGCGCTGTTGGCCTATTTTGTCTTTGGATATTCGGAAATCCTGAAACCTAAACCGAAACGTGATTAAGCTTCACGTCTTTGTTACTATATTTCTACCACCCATTTAATATTCAGATTTCTAGACGAAGTCCAACATGTCTTAGGAAAATTTTAAATTTGAAAAATAAACATGTTGGGCCCGGTGGGGCTCAAACCCACACACCAACAGACTAGTGGATTGTCAGCGATACGTTGCTACCATTAGAACGAGCCCGTCAAACGTTTTAAAATTAAAAATAGCAAATTAATATTTTTTCTCTAAATACCCACAAATTAATATTGAAAAATCTGTGTCAATTCTTCATTTATACAGTAATCGATCCCATCTATTTACGTTTCAAAAAGTTTTGACTATTTATTGTTAATAATATGTAAACTACAATGCACAACAAATGTACGGTTCTTTTAAATTACGTTTATTTACGACAAGCTACGTGGAATTTAAACAATCCGACCGCCCGCATACCACATGAGACCAAAATCTTATAAAATTTCAGAATACATTCCCCGAATAAACCGTAGAACTTGTTACCGGATGCAGTAGAGGTTTAACGTTACATCTTGTATAACTAACAAAGTATTGGCTACGGTAATTTTCTTAAAACTATACAAATAGTTCTCATTATAACTTAAATTGTATGAAGACCAAGGAGGTTTATTATATTTACAAGAATAGTCTGTGTTTGACGCGAGTATTAGAAATTTGAATAAAATCACTTTGGATGGATAAAACGAGAAATATAATACCTGATGATGCTGTAACACAACGCGGTTCTCCGTGACCCATCCGAAACATCAGGCCGTAGTTAAAAAAGATTTAAACCGTTAACACGTTTTATTTAAAATGGAGATTACATGCAAAGTATTAATAAATAGAATATACTTAAATATATTATATAATAAAAAAGTATTTAGTACTTACAATAGGTTTGGAGATCGATTTCTATTAGGTCTAGCGTGTTTCAACATTATTTATCTCCATGCATGGATATTCGAATCCAGAATTTTTAAGACGTAAGACCCTCGACAAAAACCGTTAGTCCGTGTTCCGATTTCAGTCTACGGATTTCGGTATGTCCAAAGGGAAAAGACTACTACTACTATCGCATCAAGTAAAAAAATCACAAGTTCTAAAGGGCGTTTAACGGTGGTATTACATGAATTTACCAAAAGCATCGACTTCAACCAACGCCACTTAAGTAAGCGAAGGTTTTGTCCTTAAATATTTGAAAGCTCGGAAGATCCCTTAAGTGTAGTTTTTGGTTGAAGAAGTGATTATTGGCGCTTTGAGTTTGATCCTCAAATTGTGGAAGTAGGTGTTAGGAGGCCCTTCTGAATTATTACACACCCGGGATTTTCCTTGTTCTAAGTGATATATAGCACGGCTGTGAATGGAGGCTATATTTTACACCTTTCAAGACCAAATTATGATTCTAAGTGAAGAAGCATTTCTTCCTTTGTTAAAATTATGACAACTGCGACATAATACATTATTCATTCGGTTTATAACAAAAAATAACTGTTTTAAAGAGCACTTTTTATTAGTTATTTAATTGAAATGGAGCTCAAACTCAATATTAAAATCCGCGTTTTAATGTTATCATATAATTATATTAACAATTATAACTTATGCTTTACTTAGCTTAAACTTAAGCTTTCAGTATGTATCAACAAAGCGTTCCTCATTACATATCACTTAAAACATAGCCTCACTCCGGGAACCATGAATATACAATGTCCCATTTCATCATTCATTTCATTCACGACTTGAATTCACACTCAACCATTCTGTATTAACCTTGAAATGCTTCAGCTATATTGAATCCGGTATTCAATTTATGAAGCTTTTGTTACAACTTTAAAACCGCACAATGTCTGTAGTTTACGCGAGTAGTACACATTTAAATACAACACTTTAACGGTTTAAAACGCGATATATATTAGTTAAACGTATTTGAAAATTGTTTTGACTACGGCCCGGTGTTTCGGATGCTTTGCAGCAGTCGTGGTCACGGGGAGAGAAGTAAGTTTAACTGTATATATATATATAGCCCGTTATAAACTGTTAAAGTGTTTTGTTTAACCATATAATATTAAAAAAATACACGGCGTAGAATCACTACCAATAAAGGTACTGGTACAGCCCCGTATGTTTGTCTATTCCATTTTAAAATTACGTTTTTTGTTGTCAAATCCCATTACACCGTGGGGCTTGGGACGAACACAATTCTGTGTCCGTTTCAATGGTAGTTGATCGGACTTCTGTGCTCTATCTGACCGAATCAATCTACTGTTTCTTTGGTATCCGAACCCAGGACTTGCTGACCCTGTTTGGCTGTATTTAAATTATAAATTTTCTAGATAAGTTTGTCTAAAACATTGACTACTCCTGTATGTACTAAGATACATTTTAAATAAGTTAAATCATGTTTTTCACGTTTTAAACCATACAAGTATTTTCATTTAAATAATTCTCTAGTTTACATTACAATAATAGAAAAAACACCACCCGTTACGTTCGCCGTTACTGATAACGCGGGCCCTTCCGCCCGAATGCTGAAAAGAATCATTTTAAATTCTAAAGCGTTGATAATTCTCCATTTTCTTTGACGAGAGAGGAAAAGGTGCAAGAAGTGCTTGTTTAAAAGGAGACCCTCGTGCAAATTGAACAGCGGCTTAATGACGGTCGTGCTCGAAGGGGCTAACTGGACGCACGTACCTAAGTACTTTGGCTCTTTTCAGACAATGCTATAATATGCGGCCGCCAGAGCCAGAGTAGCCTAACTGCTTATTTGGATTTTCATAATCTAAAAATGTTAATATACTAAAAATTTTTAACACAAATAATAGTACAAACTCATTTTCGCCAAGATAATTGCGCATTTTTATTTTCCTCCTTATTGAAAATTACTTTGTATTAGGCCACTCTGCCTCTAGCAGCCTCATATAGCATTATATACTCCATAGCACAACTACATCGCACACCATATTTGGGCTTGTTCAGGGCTATATTATATAAATATTGCTTTGACTTATTAATAATCACTGAGTACAATTATACACAAAGAACTAAATAATATAAGTCATTGCATATATAAGAAGTTTACAGCACAACGATATTGCCTAACAGACATTAGGGTTATAGAGAACGCATGGCTTTTTTATGATAGAGAAGACAGACAAACATTGGGTCATGGGATCCCTACGTAGTCCAATATGTTTCTAACAAATTAAATATTTTTGTCAATTATTAAATTGGTGGCAGCAATATCTAATGGCTGTCCGTAGATTTACGGCTATCCAAAGCCATAATAGGTCGACAGCGAACCATACTTACACGTTGAAAGCACTTGTTCGAAAGTGAAACACCTCAGCCATAGATATCTCAATAAGATGCGTCGTCGTCTTTTTTGCTTTGGATATTGTACATTGTAATATACTAAATATTTATTTATTTTTAAAAGTAAGCCTTTTAAACTTAAATAAAATTAAGTAAACGTCAAGTTATGACGTAAATTAGCCGGGTGTGATATTCTGTAACCACCAAAGTAACAAGGGTTATAAAGGTGAACCCGAAAAGGTTGAGAACCCAGACGTTTGGGTTTACGACCCCTCCGCTTTAATTTAGATTTTAGACGTAGATTCATTTGTTTTACGCTGCCAGTGAATATACGTAATAAATGGAGGCTACAAAAGGATTTTCGCATTTCTTTCGTGAATTGAAATTACAATTACGAATAATAAGTCTTCACGACGGCGTACGATATGAACTTTTAGTACAATACAATTTTTCTTTATAATAATATTAGCTGTGGTCGCGACTTTGTCCAATTGGTATTGTTATATTGAGCATTTATTATTTATTCTTAGAAACATTCTCCCCCCCTTTATAAATTATAGCTGTCGCCCATACTTGTCCATGCTCACGACGTTTCGACGTCTCCCCGTGACCACGGCTGCTGCAAAGCATCCGAAACGTCGGGCCGTAGTTAAAAATAATTTTCAAACAAGATTAACTAAAACATTTAGCGTTTTAAACAGTTCAACTGTTTTCTTTAAATGTGTACTACTCGCGTAAACTACACACAGTATTTAATCTATCGTTTCTTTGTCGTTCGAACGAAAGACTTTTAAACTACCTACAGAGGCGGTCAAAGTTGTTTAATCTGAACTAATTAGTAATCTAGTTCTCGACCTCAAAAATATTGTACTATTATATTTGTTCTTCGTTTACCCACCTATATTATAATAATAATTTCCCGACGCTGAAACAAAGAAAACTTATCAAGCCGCTCTTTTAAAATATGTTTATATTTTCTCGTATTTTATATGTACATTCATTCATTCACGCAACTGCAGTGTGAAATTGTAAATGAAAAATGTTTTTCATATTAATAAAAGCGTGTGAAAATTAAACCGATGCCTGCAAAAACTAAAACATCGTACGGATTCGCACTTTTTGAAACGATTTCATATTTATTAGCCTAATAACAAATATAAAGGCTTTATCGATATTGGAAATGTAGTTTACGCGAGCAGTACACTTTAAATAAAACACTTTTAACAGATCGAAACTCGTGTCGAATCTCGTTTTAAACCGTTTAAAGTGCTTTATTGTATACAAAATATTTTTATTTTCGTAGCCTACGTTTCTTTTTTTTGTCTCCTCTTTTTCATCAGTAAATTTAATAAGATATTTTTAACATAGTATGTTTAGGAAATTGGAGTGGTTAGAGAAATGGCGAATGATTGTATATATCCTATATTTATATGCCAAGCCTACCTTGATACTTACGATAAAGAACCTGAAGTGAATAGTAAGATTATTTTTAAGATACTTCGTACTAAGACAACAATGGAGATTTTAAAAGAAAGGATGTCATAATTCAATGTCTTCACTTTGCAATCTGTAACCCCCTGTGGGGGTATGGAGCTAACACATTTTTGTGTCCGTTTCGCTGGCAGATATTTACAGGCAAATAGTTGCCCGAACTTCTGTGCCAGCTCGATTGGAAGATTCTATTTTTTTCGGGATTCGATTTCTCTACACCATTTATCAAGAGACGTGGTCAAATTTTTTTAGACGTATCATTCAAATTATATAAATATAGGCTTATTAATATAATAGAAATGCTTGTTATCTGTTCAAAAGCGTTTTTGTAACTTGTATGATGGTCGTTTCACTTCAGTGCTTAATATCGAGTTAACTATTCCAACTTAATATTACCACAGAGCTAGTTAAATGTTGTAGATATCAGTAAATTAACCTGGTAGCGAAACTAAACGTGTTAATCACTTGCAGCGTTATACCTGTATAACGGCGTTACATAGCACTGTAGTTCCAATTTCGAAACAGTACTCATATTGACTTGTAATCTGATATGCGCTTTATAATGCACCAACCACCACATTAGTTTTGTTTTCGTAAAGTAATTAAAAACGCGTTGAGCAGAAGTAATAAAAACATAATAGTCGATGGGAGAGGGTATAAAACCTTATCAATTACTTGTAAATAAAAATAATTTGTGAAAATAGATTACCATTTTTCAGCATCCGGATACAGACGGACGCATACCCCCATATATAAATATAAATATCTATATATATAATATATATAGGCGGATAAATTGCGAAGGATTTTTTAAGCCGCTTATATTGTCAGCTTAGGCTCAGGCTTAGCGAACAAAACGGACGCGAAAAGTACAATTATGAACTATTTTTAGTATAAATACAAAAATATACAATACCACGCGTATGCGCATGCTCTTCTAGTACATGATGATAATGATGTTGATGTGATCATGCTGATGATCATGACGATGATCAAACGCGATAAATTTTGTAGTTTAAATACCTACCACACACTGCCAATACTGAGTCACAAAGAACATAATTTAATGATTAACCATCTTTATTATTTACTTACTGTCAAACAACAAAAAAATATAACTTAACTGCATAAGTACATCACTGACACGACATATTTTAAATTACGCAATTTTTTAATTACTCAACGTAGTTACTAACGCTTACGCATAAAAAAACAATTAATGAATATCCAACATTCTTAAAATACGATGTATAAATTTAATTAAAATAACATAACTCACCTTTAAATCTCTTCATTTTGGCCGCGTCTTAGAACGAAAGATACATAACGCAGAATTTACGTCAGCAAGCCTTCTACGAAACTAGAGCCTCAACAGATACATCATAACTTGACAGATTGTTATAGATCGTTGAAATATTTCCAATTAATATAACAGTTTCAACGCTTGAATTTCTAGAGAGGCTGAAAGCAAGGTTTCGCTGTAGCGCGGGAAATTGATGTCAAGGTCACACAGGCTCCACAATAACGAAACCGCGTCGGGCCCTCCGCACTTCTAACTTCACTTGAACACCTAAAATATACTTTAATTCCCTAGAACGTCCCTACATCCTAACCCGACACTATAACTACGAACGACACTCATAACTCGCTATGACGTACGATCAGCCGCGCAACGCATTTTCGAGCTGGATCATTTTAAATTTGACATATCTCGTGAGGTGCAACGCCGCTAAACGCAACATCCCCCCGACGGGATCTAGGTGGACTGCAAGTAGCGGTAGAGGCCGCTGCGTGCGAAATTGGCGCAATTCTAGCGCATGCGCAGGGCATTTCGCTCACCGGCGGGACTCGATCGGACCCGACCCCTCGCTGATAGAAAAATCGAGGACGTAACGTGACGTCACTACCACAAATACAATGTGGGTTAATCGGACGTAACAAAAACATGTTAAGCCGACTGACCGCCTAGCGGGGACCCAATTCTGCTATGCGATGACCCGTCGCTTGCATCTTTGGTAGTCCAGTAACCTGAACGCCCTATCTATATCGAATGTCGGTAGTTAAATAAAATATCCTTTCAATAAACTGGAAATGGTTTTTCTGAATGTGTGTATATGAGATAAACAAATTTACAATATGTTAATATGTAACTACCCCTAGTTTGGTTGTAGGTATTTTTAATGTAGGCACAGATTTGTATGTTTGGTTTATTGTAGACTATTGAGAAATTAAGATATTTTACTATTTTACAAAGGAGAAATTGTAAATTATATTGGTACATTGGAACCCCTTTTCTTCTATCTACTTTAGTTAAGTTGACATTTGAATGAAATAAGAATATTTAATCGGTTTCATATTTACTAACGATTTTTTTTTTTTGTAATGTGTAATAATCCTAAGTGCTAATATGTATAGTAAATAGTATAAATAAACAAATATGTCTGTATTGTATACGTGTAAAACATATTTAAATAAAACACAGGTTCAAAACGCGATATATATTAGTTATTTCGCCAAACTTTTGTGAAAGTACTAACTACGGAACAAATGGCGTTAGAGTAGCAGGTTTTGCTTTGACGTCAGAGGCACCCTTCATCTTTAGTCTTTCTGTGACCAGGGCTGCTGCAAAGCATCCGAAACGTCGGGCTGTAGTTAAAATAATTTTATTTAATATTAATATGAAATAAGTTTTAACTTATATATACATCGCGTTTTAAACCGTTAAAGTGTTTTATTTAAATCAATATGAATGAAATCTCTACCTACTGCCTTCACTAGGGGCCTTTCTAAATGAATTGACATAGTAGAATACTAAACTGTTTAATATGGCGGCTCGATAGTCTAACCAGCAGAAGGAGTTACTGGCTCGAGAATAAGCAGAATTGGGTACCAGCAAGAATGTCCCAATGACATGCTTTAACTCTAAACAGCTTAACGACATGCTGCGACATTGCAGATGCTATTACGGTGATAAATTGCAGGATTTTATTTACTTTTTCCGCGAAGTTTATTTCATTAGAACATTATTTTATTTGATCTGACATAAGAATTACATTTTTTATAATAGAGTAGGACAGACACGCGTGAGGCTTACTTGATGGTATGTGAAATACCCCAGCCATATAACATCTAAACACGATGCGCTGTCGACCTATTTTGGCTTTGGATATTCGGAAATCCACGGAATGAAACCGAAACGCAATTAAACTTCACGGCTTTTTCTTCTGTGGACGATCCAGATGGATTTGCGAATTCCTCCCACCCATTTAATACATTTCCAGATTTAGTCCGACCTGTTTCAGAAAAAAAAACTTGACTAGCTGTGGCAGCGACTTAGTCCGCTAAAAATATTCATTAAGGGCATCCATGTCGCGGACAGTTTTTTAGATCATTTAAGAATTATTCTTTCATAATTATTACACATCGGAAACCCACAGAGATGAAAAATTTCCCACGTTTTGTTTACATTTCCCGCTGTATTTTCGCTCCTATTAGTTACAGGACCATGTTCTATAGCCTATAAGCCTTTCTCGATAAATGCTCTAACAAACACAAATAATTTTTCAGATCGAACCCGCAATAAAAAAAAATTAGCGCGTTCAAACAAACTCTTCAGCTTTTATTTATTTATTTATTTAGTACAACTAAAACGGCCTACTTAAGCCAATTACAATAATTGTAAAAAAAAACTCACAATAGGGACAAATCTGTCTGACTGTCTGTCATCATCATCATAAATAAAGCATTTTTAAACCCTTTAACTTTATAATTTAAAAATAGATTAATGATATATTTACATATACTATAACTGTGACGTCATGAATCAATGTATAACTTGAAAATGATACTTTAGATCAAAGAAAGAGTAATAAAGTTGTACCTGGTTCCTCACCAAACATCAGCTCTTAGTTGAGTGGGACGTGAAATTGAAACTCCTAGGTGTTATAAAATGCTATCTATTTAACTAGGGTGTGCTCACAATATTCTTCATCTTAGCTGGCTGTTTAATAACGCCTGATAAAAATGAGCGAGCAATTTTTCCCGCAAATGATTTTGCAGTTCAAATTCAAATTGACTTTAGACAGATTAACTTTGAATGCTTCATAAAAAGATGTTTTGTTAACTTGCAATTCTTGTATTTTATCGTATTTATAAATAAACAGACTTTGGCTTAATATGAAATGCCCTTGTTTTTAGGCACTCCTTGGTCTAATAGTAGCTGTGGCTAATCAACGGGTCCTGGTGTTGATCCCATCGGTTCCAGTCCAAAAAGAAATTGAATCTATATTAAATAGCAGTAATATCGAGATTACCACGAACTACCGCCCACAGGTGCATAAGTGTGTTTGAAGTTTATTCACGTTTTGGTATAAGTCTGTAAATTTCCGAATACCCAAAGCCAAAATACACTAATAAATCGACAGTGCATCAAGTCAATTGTATTTTAATTAATATATATGTCATAACGTGTAAATATTAATGCTATTTTATGACAGTCGACTGAACAGACAAGTGACAAGAACCATAGGTCTCTGACCAAATTGCGATGTCGACCTGTTTTGACTTTGGACATTTGAAAATCTAAAAACGTTAATAGAGTTAGCCCTAGCCCTAGGTGAGGCTGAAAATAGGACATATATAATTACAATTAATCCATTGTAATTAATTATAGTGCCAATGATAATGTCCAATACCTACTACAATTTGATATTTAATCCGTCTTAATAATAGTATAAAATAATGCTTATTAATAATAATTATCGCTCTGTGTCTCCACAGATTTGTTCATTACTATCCGTAATGAAATAAAAATAGGGAAATTATATAAGTATAAATGATAAGGTAGACCATAAATTAATATGCAAATAATTTTTTAACTAAACTTTTAGAAAAAAACGTTTCCATTGCAATCAAATGCCGAAACTTGAATCACGACTTAAATAGTTTAAACAGATCATTTAAATAAAACACTTTTAGAAGCGATCATTATTAGTTAAACTTATTTGAAAATTTTTCCCACGATCGTTCACGTTTTAAACATTTAAAAATTAATGAAATTTTATTTAAATGTGCACAAATCGTTTAACTATAACATATAATAATCATTGTTAAAACAATCGTTCAAGTTTCAACTTAAAAAAATTTAATTAAATCTTTTGTTACTTAAATGATAAAAATCGTGTTATAAATTGAAAAAAAAAATTACGACTCGGGCAGGACTTGAAACAGCATCCACAGCGTTCTGTGCTGTTGCTCTAACCAATTGAGCACCCATGTGATTTTCTTTTTGATACAACTCTTGCACACGCCCCCGCTACCCTCATCGTCGATTTTTTTTGATAGTTTGTTTTTTTAATTAAAATGTTTTATTTTTGTACTACTGTGTAAACCAGATTATACTTTGATATTTTTTATCGTGATAAATTTATCTTATTATTTATTATTATTGCGTTAAAATACGTGAACAGTAGCTTCATAGACCCTGGATCCAATAAATAACATATTAGCTGACACTGTACACAGACTGCGGCTTACAGTAATTAAATTTTATTACGCCTAAGTAAAATCGATTGGGCCATACATCTTCTTGTACAGAGTCAATATCTGATAAAGAAATATTTATGGCTAGTTTGTATCGTAATAATTCATATTCTGCTCTTAAACACTGTGTATATATAAAAATGCAATTTATAATAAAAAAATATTTAACGCTGTCTGTAGTTTACGGAAGTCCACATTGAAATAAAACAATTTAACTGTTTTAAATTAATTTGAACACCGGTACGGTCGAATCTATTTAAGTTAACTTATTTTAAATTTATTTGAACACTGGTACGTTTAGCGCATAAACTTTTCAGCAGTGGTAAAATATTTCGCATATTTGAAATCGATTAATAAATTGTTTTGGCATTTAAATTGTCTACTTAAGCGAATAAACTATATATTGAGTCATCACTATAGCATTTTAATTTTAATTGCTCGAAGATCGAACCTTTATCCTCACTCTGAATAACAGAATTTAATTGTATTTAATTTATATTTTAATTTTATAAATTTCTACTAACTCTTCCGCTATAAAATCTCCGAAGATCTTCACCTCGAAACGCTACCCTGTGGTTACCGTCCGTATGCAAAATTTGGTTGTTCATAAATTCAACGGGGTTTTGATTCGGGGTTTTGTAAAAACACGTTTGACATTAGTCTTTTCTGTAGACATTTAATAATTTATATATCTGTTAATACACTTTATATTTTTATTTTTCTAACTTAATTTTTTATTTTTAATTTTTTTTAAAACCCCCCCCCCATTTTTAAAAGGGGTTTTTTTTTTAAAACCCCCCGGGGGGGGGTTTTTTTTTTTTTCCCAAAAAAAAAAATTTTTTTTTTTTTTCCCCCCCAAGGAAAAACCCCTTTTTCCCCCCAAAAAACCCCCAATAAAAAAAAAAATAAAATTTTTTTTTGGCAGACTGGCATCCACAGCGTTCCTGTTGTGTCCACGTTTCTAGTCATGCCTGAGTCGTATTGTGTTTTATTTATACATATATAGTTCCCTCGTGTTCAATAACGTGTGCCAATAATTTGAAAAAAAAAATCACATATTAATAACATAAATCTAATAACCCACTTTTGGCCAGAACGGTAGATAAGATTACTCCAATATCCCGGGTTGTACAATAAAATTGATCGTGTGTAGACGACATTGAAGCGTTTGTGGGCGACCGTCAAAGTATTGTGCAATCCAATTTGCACAATAATATTGATCGTCTATGGGCTGCCCAGTTGTGGGAACTGATAAAACGCTGATGATTACAATGATCGTAGAAAAGCAATCGTAATTAAAAGACCGTACCGAAAAACAAGAGCAGCGATGACCGATCGCTCGCCCAGTCGACAATTAATTGGTACGAAGTTAAAATCGCACTGATAAAGCAATCGAAAATTGCATACATACAAAATGAATGTCGTTTAAACTTTATTCAACGCGTAATTATATATTCATTATCATCCCATTTAGCTTATTGCCTTTTATTCACAACATTTATAAATAGGTTTTACTGGATAGCAACTGGACCAATTAAAGAGATAGAAAAAATACTCTGCACAGTAACAATACCGTAAATGCAGAATGCAGTTAAAAAAAAACGAATTTAGCTAAATAAAACACTTGCTGTATTTAAAATTAATTAAAAATAAGTACCGTTAACCGTTAAATACAATTAAGATTAAACAATGAAAAAAATGTCCTAGTTACTGAAATGAATAGGGCGCCCTTAAAGCACAGGCGAGGGCTGGTGGTGTGTTTAGTGGTTCTAGTTGGCTATACGATTTACTTACACTCCCCACGTCACACTTGCCCGACGTGGGCGTGCATTAGGCATTCACGCCATCAGTTAAAAAATGTACTTAAATGAGCAAGTGTTTCGTAGAAAAAAAAGTTTCGTTTAGATTTAATTAAATAATATAATTTAGAAAATCGAACGATTTATTTTTTTATACTCAATTCCTTTAATTTCTTTCTTTATGTATTTGCACAAATTTTCGTCGGGATGGAAACCGCGCACCGGTTTATATTTGCCACGGATCACCCTCACAATATATAACTATACCTAAACCTCTAATACATAATAGATTTTTGCTGATATAAATATATTTTATTTATATTAAAACTTGTAAGGTTTAAAATGCAAAATATATATCCCTCTTTTCCAATTCATTTCTGCTGCTAACGCTATCTGCTTCGTCATACGACATGCTTCGCCAATGGTTGCTGCTAAGCATCCAAAACGTCTCTGGGTATAAATAATTTGAGTATCGTTGCAAAGCGGGGTTTTTTTTTTTTTGTCCCCCCCTCCTCCACATGTCTAGTATGGCTCCTAGATGTGTATATACCTAAAGATCCGTCACCACGACTGGAAGTCGTTAAAATAGATTTAAGTATGTACTTTATCATTCTAATTGATTTTAGACCGAACCAAGACAACGCAAGTGCAATAAAAAATGTCTCAGATACCAGTTTTATTAAACAAGATTTCGGTAAAGATCATTAAGTTAATTTATAGACGGAAATCTCGGGTCAAAACAGGAAGGCCCGCTGGGTCACGACTAATTGATTTTACTCGAGTTAACTTGGAACTCTGCTGGAAACCCGTTAACGTCACCTTTCGCCGGTCTAACAATTAATAAGAAACCGATACTCCGTTTACTATATACCCATAATTATTAATAATTTATAGTACTACTTGTCTTTTAGGCTTTGCATGCTTCAGAGACGCTTCGTAATCAGTTATTAGTAAAATTGTTGAAGACTCATCCGCCTTATTTTCAAATCATTTAATAAAAGTAATTTAACTAAAACACTCGGTTCAAGAGCGCGTGGTCACGGGAGACACGGCTGCTGCAAAGCATCCGAAACGTTGGGCCATAGTTAAAAAAAGGTTTCAAACAAGTTTAACTAAAATATATCGCGTTTTAAACCGTTAAAGTTTTTTTTATTTTTATGTTTACTACTCGCGTAAACTACAGCCAGAATTGAAATGTAATTTAATATGATTCATAGATTTCGTAGTATATAGAAACTCTGGAAATGAGGTAGGCAGGACTTTTTTTGTTTTTTTTTTCTACTTTTCACGGCACTTGAAAAGCAGGATTTCTGAGTCTGTGGATTTCCGAATATCTAAAGCCAAAATAGATCGACAGCGAATCTTGTCTGGACGTTATACGGCTTGTCATCATCATAAAAAATATATTTCACGTTTTAAACCGTAAAGAAATAAGCGTAAACGTGGAGGGACTTTTTTTTAAACAGACGTAAAATCTGGTTATTTTTAAGCCGATCTATTTTTTCAAACCATGGACAATCGAGTCTTCGTATAATCGTGTTCAAAACTGTCACATTGTGTAACCACATATCAAAATAAGCGATTCCAACACTTAATTTAATACCCACAGCTCGGACGCAATTGTCAGCCTAATGTCATATTATCTACTCTCCGGTCGTGTTTAATGGATTTAGTATCGTATTAAACGAATGGTGTAACAGGGTTTTAATAAGATCAAGCCGATTGTAAGAGTTGTTTTGTTATAGATTACGGAAGAAATCTAAATGTATGTAAGCATGTACTCAAAGACAGTACCTTTACAAAAGCTTTGGAGCGAGAAACAGTGTCCTCTACAATATAACAAAAACCGTTTTCTTTATAAATATATAATATAATAAATAGACATGTTATATCTTTATAAGTTAGGAACTTTTTTATCTTATATTTTTACGTTAATTCCGAGCACGAAACCAAATCAACATCGTTCAACGCTTATTATGCAGGTTAAAGTGTTTTATTTCAAATCTCTCCTTCTCAAGTAAACTATACTCTAATGAAATGTGTTCCACAAAGCTACGACGGTACCTGGGCGTAACGTCTAGTATTATAAAACCATCATGAATATTACAATGTTTTTGCTAAATAACTACAAGTATTAGCTGCTTCATCCAGCTAGACTATATAATGCGTAAAGCTCTTTTCATACAATCCAGTTGCGTATAAAATCTCTCGGAATTGGTCATTTTGGAATGATTCTCTCTTGTTAAGAGAGACGTACTATATTTGTATTCTTTAAAACGTTATAAGTATTTAAATAACTCCAAAGGTTTTTAATTACATTTTAGCCAAGTGTAAAATAGCGTAAGGGCACTAAAAAAAGGCGCGATGGCACTATGTCATTCTACCCTACAATATCAAATCACCAGATCCTAAAATACATATAGTTGGCAAAACATTGTAAATATAAGATTCATCCATATATAACAAATAAATTATAGGGTTGTCTGAAAAGAGCTTTATCTGGTTCATAACTGTATCGAGCGAGATAATGACATCATTATAGGCCGCTGGTGGCAAAACTAGTTGGCGAGTGCATGCTGTTGGTACTTTGTTAATCTTAGTGTTTTTAATCTGTAAACTGCATCGGGTTTATAAGTAAACAGCAATAGTTGTTTGTTGACGATACCTAAGTTACTAAATTTATTGGAGTTGTCGTACTTCTATCCAATACTAAAAAGTCCTAGAAAATGTACTAGCATTTGAAAATAAGGTATTTCCTTCCTTTCTTGAAGGTAGTCTTATTATTATTAAAGACAATGGGTTGAAAAAATTTGATGTAACTCGTAGGACACGGTAGCCCGATTGATTAGAACAGCAGCACGGTTCATGGGTGCTGCTTTAAGGTCCCGCCCGTGTTGTATTTTTTTTTACTGACCGCGTAATTTTCAACATTTTACAATAAAATGCACGTATTAAAATTGTGTCAATTAAAAACTTTTGGGTTCTTTTGTTTGTTTACTAGCACTTATAAAATCGATAACTATATATAGGGGTTACCTTATTAAGGTTTTAATAACTCGAAATACGAGATCTATGTAATAATTATGAAATTACCTGTCTAATTATACAAAGATACAAATGGTGGAAAAATCGCTGAATCGCGCTTGTTGGCCTAATGGTAGCAATGTGTGTTTCTATCTCCATAAGGTACAACAACTTTCTAATCAATTTATAATTTACCTGAAGCTTGCGGCTGAAATGCTGGATATTAAACGGATGGTAGGAAAATAGAGAATTAGCTGTGTCAGCAAGTTCGTGCGCGTAATGAAGTTATTTTGGAGATTAAAATTTGTTTTTGCATACCTTCTCTTCATTTTTATAAATTTAAGCTGCTACAAATTTTTAACAATTCATTCTTAGATAGACATATAGTGCCACGGACATTTTTTTTAGATCCTTTCAAGAGGACGCATTCCTTCATTCATGTTTTTGGATTACTTGAACCGTATTCGCAGCGTACGCGCGATGTATACGCCTATAGCCTTCCTCAATAAATGCGCTCATCAACATGGAAAGAATTTTTCAATTCGAACCAACATGTCTATACTAATATATAAAGCTGAAGAGTTTCTTTGTTTGAACGCGCTAATCTCACGAACTGTGGGTTCGAATTGAAACATTATTTTTGTGTAGCTTAGAGCATTTATCGAGGAAAGCTATAATAGGGTAAAAAAATCGCGCTTTACTAATGGAAACGAAGATACAGCAGGAAATGTGAACAAAACGGGGAAAAAATTTCATCGCGTACGCTGCAAAAACGGTTCGAGATACCCAAAAACTATGTATGAAGGAATTATTTCTCTTAAAATGATTTTAAAAAACCGCATAGCAACTTATCTTTAAAGGTTAAGTTGCAAGAACGAAGGGACATAACGACCCGACGTCGTAGGTAAAAACGAATTTGGAAGCTCAAAATAACGATTCTCGCGGACGAAGTCGCTAACCCAGCTAGTCTTAAATAACACTAAGATTTGTATTTCACTCTCTGTTAAGGGAACCTAATACTTGACTGTCCGTTGCCCATTAAAGATCAACATAGGACGTCATCACTTCGAAAGTCTATATAATACAAAATATGAAGGATCGCTGTCACTTATCACGAATCCATATAAATTGAATAATAGGCATCATGGAGCGGACGTCACCAATCAGTAAATTGGCACAAGTGCCGATAAATAGCCAGTGTAATGTACCGCTTAATCCAATAATACGGCGCTTCCGACACCGAAAACCATAACATTTTGAGACGGATTTGCTCACTCGAGCGTAGATCGCCTCTTGAAGACTTAGGTCGTCGCACTTGCCTTAATAGATTTCAGTGAAGACACGCTTGATTGGTTATCATTATAATTTATAGGGTCTAAAGAGGAAAAGGTAGGCCTTAGACCAAAAAATTGATAGCTTTCAAAGTAATCCTATAAATTATTGCGTCATAAATAAAAAAACCAGCTCTTTAGCAAAAGCTGATTCGTTTTGTGACCTAACGTATCGCGACTTCGTCCGCGTAGAATGGTTTTGGGTATCACATTATTTATTTTTGCAAACAACCAGCTTTATAAATTATACTTAGCTGTTACCCACGATGCCGTCCGCGTTCCGTCGTTCTTCGCTCTAATATTAAATAATATAATAATATTTTAGATCATTAAACAAAATCATTCTGATATAATAATGTAGGACATATCCTACCCGTGTCGTATTTTTTTTATTTAAAATCGAATATTAATTTAAGAATTATTCTGTCATAGATATTTCTTGGTTTCTTGAACCGTATTGCAGGACACGCAACGGAAGCCCTCAAAGATAAATAATTTTCCTACATTTTTTATCTATGTCTATATAGGTTGGAGCCTGATGTTTTGTTTTAATGATAAATGGAGACAGACAAGCTCACTTCACTCGATGGTAAGTAAATTACCTCAGCCTATAGCATCTAATGAAAATGACTGTCCACCTATTTTGGCTTTATATCACAGACTGAAACCGGAAGATGATGAAACTTCACGGCTTTTTCTTCTGTGGATGGTGGTTCGTGACCCGGACTGAATTCTGATATTCCTACCACCTATTTAATATCCAGATTTCCAGACGAAGCCCAACATGTTTCAGAAAAATTGTAAATGTATTAGAAAATGTTGGACCCGCTGGGGGTCACGACCCGTAGATTATTAATCGTACACTGTTAAAAATGTTTAGCCTAAAGCCTTCCTCGAAGTGGTTCAACTGATGGAGCAACCAATTTATGAAACTGACAAACGCTTAGATGCAGCGTACGAGAGCACTCCCTCAATCAGAACGTAAGCTCATTGCGGAAGCAGTCATAATGAGGATCGCACACGCCAGACGTGGGAACAGTACTTAGTACTTGTTTTTAGTAGTTAGTTCTTAGGAGATACGTAATCATTAATGTTTCATTCGATAATCATTTGGCAGAAGCAAATCTACTTTAGCTAAAACTACTTGACGTGCTGGTTGGTCCTGAGATAGCATAAGATGGGTAAATAAAATCGGTTTAAAAAGTAAACCTACGTTATTGAGCTACGCAAATAAGTTATATAATATATGTATAGTGGTGCACTTGTATATAAAACACTTTTAATGGTTTAAAATGCGAAATATATTTATTAATTTAATAATAAGTTATTACAATTTATTCTAACGTATGTATTTAACCACGTTAAAATAAATTGTAATTAAGTTAAAAGTGAATACTGTCTATAGTTTACGCGACTAGTACACATTTAAATAAAACACTTTAACGGTTTAAAGCCCAAGATATTAGTTAAACCGTGGTCACGGCTGCTGCAAAGCATCCAAAATGTCGGGCCGAAGATAAAAATCATTTTCAAATAAGTTTAACTAATATATCGCGTTTTAAACCGTTAAAGTGTTTTGTTTAAGAGTCAAAAGTGTTTTATTTAAATGAGTACTGCTGGCGTTAAATACAGACGATAAGTAAAACAGCATCGTTTACAAGCTGTCAGTGAAATTATTTAACCGAAACGATAAAGATATTTTAATTTCTTTTTTTTATGGTAATACGCAGGAAATTAAACGTTACGACTAACGACCGCAATGAAAGCGGGCATTTTATTGAATTCGATGTAATTTTATATTCGGATAACGGAACGGTACGGATAATTCAATCGTAATTATTAAATTTGCATGCTTGAGAATGACAATGTATGCACTCTACACATTTAAGGTGGAAAGCCATTTTCTCTATATGCGTCATCACGTGAGATTTGTGTTTCCTTTATTTATTTATTGTGTATTTGGTATACCTACAGCTAAATAGTATACATGAGTTACACATACTTAAAACTAAACATTAGCCAAACAGGATTACACAATTAGAAAAAAATACTATGGTAAAAAACAAAAAACAAGTATCGTTTAAAATACTTAAACCAAATATAGACGATATCTTATAACATGATATATACACAATATATATACTTGATAACATTATACGATAAAGTACACTTAATTAAGACTTAAAAAAACATTATGAAGACTAAATTTAAACAACAAAAAGTCTGATTAAATTGCCAGAGATATAGGTAAAGTAATTTTAATTTTAAAAACACTATCGAGACTTTATTCAGTGCCCTGCCTGGCCGAAATTAAATTTGAAATTCGAACAGAGACTCTTAACTCATTGTTTCGTAAGATATAGTTAAATCATTTAATCTGGGAATCAGTTAAATTGTGCGATCTGTATCAATATAATCGTACACATTTTATAAAAAAATAACAATATTATGACACACAAATGGTAATCAGAACTTGTTTTACCAGACGATTAAAGAAAACCCCGTGGGCGAACGACCCACGATGCAACAATCAACCGTTTTGTACTCTGCATTCTGGCAATGGCATAAACTTTAACATGTATACTTCTATACTAATATATAACGCTGAAGAGTTTGTTTGTTTGTTTGAACGCGCTTATCTCAGGAACTACTGGTTCGAATTAAAAATTATTTGTGTTGGTTAGAGCATGTATCGAGAAAGGCTATAAAACATTTCCCTGTGACTAATAGAAGCGAAGATACAGCAGAAAATTAAAAATATTCGGGGAAATTTTTCATGATTCCGAGGCGAGCGCTACAAAAACGGTTCAAGATATGCAAAAAATATGTATTAGAGAATGATTTCTCTTTAAATGATCTACAAAAAAGTCCGCGACGCTATATGACTATCTTTTGAGATTAACTTGCAAGAATGACGGGAAGGGACGCGACCGACGTCGTGGATAACAGCTTAAGTTTATAAAGAAGGAGTTTGCAAAACGAATTTGGACGCTCAAAATAAATATTCTTAGCGGGCGAAGTCGCTGGCACAGCTAGTTATAGATAAATTCTCTAATTCTTTTCAAAAACCCTTCCTTCTCTGTCTATGGGCAAATGTGTACTTACTTGGTATAGTTTTCATTAATCGTCGAAATAATCACTATCAATATCAATATTGATTATTAAATATAAAAGTAATAATAAAAAGCCAGTCGATTTAAATAAATTACATTTAAAGGTTTTATTCGTAAAGTACAGACTATACTTAAATAAACAGTAGATTTGATAACTAATTCTTGTTAATAGTTTACGCGAGTAGTACACATTTTTTTTTATCAAATAAAAGGAGCCGTTTGTGTCATCAATGATGATTATTGGTTAGATATCTTAACAAGTATGAAACGTTTACGGCTGCTGCAAAGCATCCGAAACGCCGGGCCGAAGTTAAAAATCTTTTTCAAAAGTTCTAAAATTAAACCGTTAAAGAGTTTCAGTTAAACTAATTCTTATTAAAAAATTGTGGCTCCGAAATTGGTTATTCAGTCTATTCCCCTGAAAGGTTCTAATAAATATATTGTGAATTTATGTGTCCTATAAAAACTTGCACATTGATTTAAAACCGCAACTTACTTAGATTTACTTACTGCCTCTACTATTACTGGGTTATTATGTCCATTAATTTGAATTTAATGCCCGTTGACTAAGTCCGATTCGATTACCACGCCCACGGTCAGTTACACAGTCAAATCGCACAATCAACCGTTAGTCCATAATTTAGTTCCATTTATGATAATGGGAACAATGAATTCCTATACCTTGCCGAAGAAACTTAAATCTAAAATTTTGATAATTTGTGTACGTACATTTAGGTATTACCAATGTGTTCAATAGAATCGAATCAAATAAAAAGTTACATACAAAATCACTATTCCAATCTCTTTTATTTAAAAACAGTTATAATGGGTGTTAAAAAATTATGTTGTATCAAATCAATTTTAATTGGAAGCTTTGAAAGTCGAAATGTTATTTCCACAACAGTAAGTTTACGACACGCGTAAAATTGTAAAAAACTGCAGCCATCGTTGAAAGCAACAATTACTTGAGCCATTGACAAGAGTGTCGCTGCCGGCGGTTGCATAGGCGGCGGACAGGCGCACGCGCAGGTAGACTTTACGAGAGGGAGCGAGACGAAACATAGGACCACTCGCTCTATGGGATGGTGGGGTTACAAAGCGCGGGCGTATTCGCTGGTCTGCGCTACATTTTTATTTAGTTTGTAACCGTTCTTTGATAAGGATTGGCGGTGGCTTTCCTATCATGTAAACAAATGTGTTTGTATTGTTATAGTGCAGATGGTTGACGAATTGAGACTTTCTAGAAGACATCGGTGCTGTGGCGCCTGTCGGCTGCGGCATGGGTGGACGCAGGCTTATTAAAGCTGCGGCTTTGCTCATTGTTTTGGGTTACAGCAGTTTACTTGTTTATCAAGGCGGAGTGAACTTCAATTTTCAAGACACTCGAGCGAACGTGCAAGTTGCAGAACTATCTATTGAACCTGTGACGAAGACGAATGTTTATGAAAGTGGACAGAACAGGAACATAACGTTGAGTGACATATTTATTAGTGTGAAAACAACAAAACATTATCAGTACACGAGATTGCCGATTATATTGAAAACTTGGTTCCAGTTAGCGAAGGAACAGGTGAGATTTTTATTAGTGTAACTCCCTAAAGGATATCTATGAGATAAGTTCATGTAGGAAGATTAGAGACAGTGAAAATGATGAGAATACATCTTCAAATATACCTACAATTTGGTAGCAATATGTTTAAACTAAGCTCACAAAAACTAAGCTAACAATTAAAGCTTAAAAAATATAAATCTTATTAAAATTGATTTTTTAATCTGAAAAAATAGTTATTAAAATAAGTATAAATGTATTATTAACTATAACGTTCGTTAACTTACATTAATTAAATCAAGATGGAAGCTATAAACATAATGTTAAACTTTTAAATAAATGTTAATCATCTGAAAAATGTTAGGACTTCTGTAAGTAGGTATATTTAAATGAAAAAGTGTGGTAAAATATATAAGCAGTTAAGAACAAAAAGAGTGTCAGCTTTGAATGCTGAAGGTCGAAAAACTTACCGCAAGCATTAAGTCTATGAGAATCTTAAATAAGGTTCAATAGAACATATAATTACTAAATTCCATCAGATAATTTAAAAAATATAAGTATTGAACTAAAATAGAGAGATACAAGTCATTTGTGTTAGGCCCTAAGACAAAATTAAGGGCATCTTTCGAAAGTAATAAATTCAGAACATTCTTACAAGAGTTACGAAAGTTAATACTTTTATAATGTACCGAAGAACGTCTAAATATAGTTTATCAAGACCATCTGCCGGGGGTTGATAAACCAGTTTAGTTGTCTCAAATTCCCTATCATGACACTTGAAATCATTAAAAACCAGCTCTTATCATTTGTATGAAAATCGTCAAAACTTGTCCTGTTGACGTAATCCTTTACGCAAAAAAAACGTGATTTGAATTAATCAAAGGCATTCAGATTATCATATTTATTTGGTTTATGGCTTGTAGGTATTTGTTTTAAACGACTTACACGATAATAACGTTTTTAACATGGATTCTAGAGAACCTATATCTGATGAGTATGGTCAATGTTTAAATAAAACACTTTAACGGTTTAAAACGCGATATATTCTAGTTAAACTTGTTTGAAAATTATTTTTAACTACATATCGCGTTTTAAACCGTTGAAGTGTTTTATTGAAATGTGTACTTCTCGCGTAATCTGCTCAATGTTATCAAGATTAATTGAAATTTAAAAAAAAAGGTAATTATTAGTTTATAAATTTGACGGTGAACTTAAGAAATACTTAAAGAAATATATAAGCCAGACAAAGGATTAGACACACAGGAGTAAAGTTATATTATATATACTACAACAGTATATATTGAATACCATTTAAAACTTTGCTGACGTAATTATTTTCCTATGTTTTGTGATCCCATTCACGAAATGAGTATCTTAATTTAATTAAATTCCACTATTCAGTCTTAAAAATATATAGGTATTTAGTCTTCATTAACGAACGATTCCTACGACACAGTAATCATAAAATTAGCTTATAATTAATAGCTTACACATATTTATGTGTCATGTTTATTTAAACAGAAAACATTACTAGACTTCTTGCCTTTCCCGTCGAGTTTTACGCTTATCCCTTTGTCATAATATATCAATGAATATTTTTAACAAGGAACAATTATGAGATTCTATCAAGGTTCTTTGGAACAAAATTTCTGTGACACGTGTATCGCACCACAAACAAGTTCCTTGGACTTATTGGGAAGATGGACCCATTTTTCACGGCATACTGCGACAGGAACAACGTTATTACGGAGAAATGTTCCCCGTACACATTTACCTCCCAGTGGGAGGCTTGCTTAATCGCGTTTCGTTCCTGCTTCAATAATATGTCCGTCTCATGTGAATATGAACTTTGACTCTGACTGTTTTATTTATTTAATGTATTATTAATTTTCTAACGCACGTTGAATAACAAATTCCGTCGCTACTTCAGTATTCTCATCCCACTGAGTAAAAATTATTACCTAGTTCTTTTTTTCTTCTTATGACAAACAAATTGATAAGCTTATGTTACAGTACAAATTTGTCAGTTCAGAAATATGTAGCTACCTAGTTTTACACATATTTTTCGAGTATCTTGAATCGTTTTCACAGCGCACGCATGGGAAAGCCTTAAATATTAATAAGTGTTCCCGTTTCTTCCACTTTTCCCACTGTATCTGCACTCTTATTGGCCGCATCGTGATGTTATATAGCTTAAAACCTTCCTCGATAGATTTTCTAACCATCACATTAATTTTTCAACTTGAGTACTAGTAGTTTCTGAGATTAGCGCGTTCAATCAAACAAACTCTTCAGCTTTATATATTAGTACAGATAGATAATATCGCCATAATAGTAAATAAACGTCGACACAAACCCCAGAAGCAAGAACAACAGTGAAACAACCACGGTTGTATACAGTAACCGATGGTTCTAAAATCTGAGATCGTGCTTAACCTTTTACTGAATCTGGAGCGTGCATAATCGACCGTTAATCCTTGAAGGACCAATATAACTTCCATTGTGCGCTTGCGCAGCGCGTGGCGGAGCGCGCGCGCGCCACGTGACCGGATTGTTGCCCCGCTTTCGCCCTTTTTGTGGCAAGCTCTCAGACTATTATCTGATTTATAGCCGGTGATATTGAACGGTTTCACAATAAAGGGACATATTTTTAATATTGATGAAGTATTTTTGGCCTTTTTGCCTACCGAATTTTACGAGAAAAGGTCATAACGGAGTTTATTTTGATATTTTTATATATCAGTTTTATTCTTTAATTTATAGTGTTAAACTAAAAAACATCAGTCTAATTTACAAATATGTAATTGATTTACGTTTAGAGTTAAATCCCGTTTGCACCAGTAGGGCGTGGGGCTGTTTCCCTGATCGATTTACAGGCAGTTAGTTGAACAAACTGTGCCGTGCCCGATCGAAAAAATCTATTGCTTCCCTGAAATTCGGACCCAGGACCACTCGCGTTTAATCATTTGCAATGTTAGCAACCTGTCAAATCATTTGTCTACAGAAGCGGTCTTAACTTACGCTTCAGTAAAAAATGGCTATAATTCGCTAAGTTTTTTTTTAAGTTTCTGGCATCAACCAAAGTATAAACAGATACATTTCATCGCCCACATATCGTATTCAAATTTACTCCATCCATATATCATGGTGTTGTCCGCTGACAGATCTTGTTTCCGCATATCTTGTTTCCTGGGCCTTATCACGGGCATTTGAATTTTTTATCTGAGGTGCGAGGTTCTGAGAAGACAATCTATATTGACACAAGTTTCGTAACCGACACCTTTGTTTTTCTTAAACACTTGCGTCGTGTTAACTCCATCTGGAATTAAGATAAAAGTATTATATACTGTCTATAGTTTACGCGAGTAGTACACATTTAAATAAAACACTGTAACGGTTTAAAACGTGATATATTAGTTAAACTTATTTGAATATTATTTTTAACTTCGGCCCGACGTTTCGGATCCTTTGCAGCAGCCGTGGTAGTGGAGTCTCCCCGTGACCACGGTTAAAGTGTTTTATTTAAAAGTATTGTTATTAGTGTTATTTTAGTGAAATAGAACATTTGCTATATACTTTGAAATTACAATTATTATACAATGATAATTTGTTCGTTCAAAATTAAAAACAAAAAGATGGAATTTACAGGCTACTGTTTTTTTAATTATAATTAATAGCAAATATAAGACAGGACCGAATATGAAAAGCCAAAAATAGTTCAACAGCACTTCTGTTGTGCTGTCGACCTATATATATGGCTATATACACCTAACATCAATTAGTGAACCCTCATGCTTGTCTGTGCTTCTCTATCATAACAAAAGGACCATGGGGCGTAGTAAAAAATCTATTAACTGGGTAGCTGGGTTTTCAAACCTACCAAATCCACCCTGTCAATTCGGCATTAAATTTATATAAAATTACTTTTAAAGGTTAATCTCTTAACCGGCTTGTATTATATTATAATTATATGATATATATTATGTAAATAATCCAACCTCGCTTCAATTTTCAAAATTAATATGAAACTGTAGGCTATATGTGTTAACTTAGGTAAAGGGCTCACGTTTTCTCGTGTCGAAATATTGACCCTTGATTTATCAGCTCGCCTGAACCCAGCTATGACTTATGAGGTAACCGGGCGTGGCTATCGTGATATAATTCGCAATAGATTGTCCTAATTGTGCATTTGAAATCATTGAAAAGGGCAAATTAATTCACGTCAATATTCCCTTCTAAGAATTGAATGAGACGTTTGAATTGAGATGTGGTTTTCTTGATGCTTTGAGAAAAATACATAACGCCGAGCCTTAGTTAGATTAAATTAAAAATAATTTATGTATTATAAATGCATTTTAAACCGTTAAAAGTGTTTTTTTAAGTACATAGATAGAATTTAAGTAGCACATGATAGTTTATTAATTACTACTTGTCGTATGATAAAAGTATATATCATTCTGTGGGGCATGAGTCGTAGTTGATATCAGAAAGCATCTTTGTTTTCCCACAATTCAAACCCAGGAACTCTCGTACTAAACGCAACGCGGTTAACCGTTAAGCTATAGGCGCGACCTTTTCGTAATAAAATTAAAATGAGAGCGTCCTTATTTTTATTATTATTTTATCCTTATGAACAAGCAGTGGCTAGAAATACAGTAATTAAATAAAACAATAAAACCTTTTTCATTTGTTATCTCTCGAGTGAGCTACTAACTTATAATATATTTTTTATTTACAGACATGGTTCTTCACAGATACAGACAACAGACAACATCAAGACCAGACAAGTAAGTAATCCCAGATATAGTACTATAAAATACTAAAAGTAAAACGACAAAACATCACAACTTCTTAGAACTTACAGAAAATAGGTAGTCGTAAGTTGGAAAATCCAGCATCAGTTAAATTTACTTGAGCATTTCGAATTAATCTACAAACTATCTCCTGTAAGCGCAACGCTAAGCAATTTTCAAACGAAAAGTTTGTACCTATGAGTATATTTTCTGAGAATTTAAACCCTGATTCTGATATATTCACTGGCCTGTCAATAGTCTGTCGCAATTCTCACCTGTACCAATTTTATTTATATGTACCAATGTTTCGAATAAAACGGTAAACCATCAGAATCACGACCGTCGTTTAATGGAGCGATTCTGGTGGCTAATAGGTGTAATGTCTAGCAATGTGTGGCTAGTAATCAACGGGTCGTGAATCATCCCCACCGGGTCCACCATTTTTCTAATAAATTTAAAAACTTTCTGAAACATGATGGATTTTGTCTTGAAACATAGAAATTAAATAGGTAGGAATATTTGAAAACTTTATTAATCTTTACATGTTATTGCACATGAAGGCACTATACATAATTTAAAAATCTAAAATAAATGGAAAAAATTTTCGACCGGCATCGTCAGCGTTCCGTGCTGTTAGCAACATTTTTTTTGATTTTTAAATTAGGAGGAATATCTAAATCTCTGAATTCCACATGGGTTACGAACCACCGCCCACAGATTAATAAACCGTCAAGTTTATTCGTGATTCAGTTTCAGTCTGTGGATTTCTGAATAACAGATGTAGGTCGACAGTGCATCTTGCTTAGATTTTCTACGCCATTGGTATTTCACCTACCATCGACTAAAACCCCATGCTTTTCTGACTGTTGTATATTATTATCACGTCGATAGCATCTCACGGTCCGTAAATTACCAGAATCAGGGTCCAGGCTGTTGCAAAATCCGTAAATCAAATTTGCACAAACATCCCCTATGATGTGCTATAGCAAAGTGACCGTTGTGTATATACAAATTGTGGTTAAAATTGCATTTATTTGTCCGCAGACGGTCATATGGTAAACACCAATTGCTCGGCGTCGCATCAACGAAAACACCTATGTTGCAAAATGTCCGTGGAATACGACCGTTTCCTGGAAAGCGGTAAAAAGTAAGTGCCCCTTTAATACTGTGAAATGATCTTTTCTGCTTCATAACCTGGGTAAAGTAGACTTAATGATGATATTATCCGATTATTACTGAAAATAAATTTTTAGTTCTTTAAATTGGAAAGAAAATCGGTTTCAGCGATTTCTATGTTTCTACTTTACGTAGATAGTTTATCTGTTTCGCTGAAATTTGTATATTATATATTCACTTGTTTTAAAAAATGTGTAATGTTATCGTAAACAAATGTACACGGACATTTCATTTTTCTCAGTTATTTTCTTTAATGTCAAAGTATCAAAAAAAAATTATTGTTAGCGTTTATTGTTATCTTTGAATATTTTCGTATTAATGTATACATTTAATAAACTTTATATTAGTTTAATACACTACATATTACAGTTCGTAATTTCATTTGACCGCATCTCTGGCTCAATGTTTACACAATTTCAATTAAAAGTAGATATCTATTTAAATAAAACACTTTAACAGTTTAAAACGCGATATATTAGTTAAACTTATTTGAAAATGATTTTTACTTCGGCTCGACGTTTCGGATGCTTTGCAGCAGCCCTGGTCACGGGGAGACAAATAAGTTTAACTAATATATCGCGTTTTAAACCGAAAAGTGTCTTATTTAAATGTGTAATGTGTGATATCTAATCAAGGTATTTTATGCTATAATATATGAAAGTAATATTTTTAATGGTATATTGCCTTGGGTCCAAAGTTCAATTCCTAGGTCTATAATAATATATAAGCTTGGGCGTAAGGTCTTGTAGGTTTGACTCATAAATATAATCAACTAGTAAGAGAGACACAGAAAAATCTGCCTCGTGCATGGAAATTCCATATTTACTCTTTCTAATAACTAAAGTTATTTAGATAAGACAAATCGTAGAACATTAATCAGTGCTTTCTATTTAAATAACAAAATGGGAGCAATTAAAACTCAATCAGACTAATATGGCTTAGACTACAAAGCGGACGCGATTAATCACTAGTGTAATTACAGTACGCGGCGATTAAAATATAATATTTTCATTTAATATATGCTATGTGTATCTTGTCTGTAGGTTGAGTGGTTAGTAGATGTAAAATTCGCGAGGTGTAGGTTTCGACCGGGTCGTATAAAATGTTTATTAATTAAACACTGTCTATAGCTTACGCGAGTAGTACACATTTAAATAAAAAGCTTTAACGGTTTAAAACGCGGTATATTAGTTAAACTTATTTGAAAATTATTTTTAACTTCGGCTCGACGTTTCGGATGCTTTGCAGCAGCCGTGGTCACGGGGAGATTAAAGATGGAGGATGTCTCTGACATCAAAGTAAAAAGTTGCTACGCTAGCGCCATCTGTTCCGTCGAAGTTGGTATTTGGCGAAACTGGCTGGGTCCTTGCTGAGTTGACTAACATCATTTTAAAAAATCATTTTCAAATAAGTTTTACTAATGTATCGTGTTTTAAACCGTTTAAGTGTTTTATTTAAATGTTTATCAATACCCGAAGTTAGGATTTAGGACCGTAAACATATTTTCAGACACAAAATGACCTTTTTCAACCCGCATTAGAATAGCGTGGTGGGTCTTTTACACCCTTACTTATTAGAATGATAACTGTGCTACCATGCCTAGTTAACGTTAAAACGGTGTATTCATTAAACAGACTCTTTTAAGGGTTTAACTAAATATAAAAACGCGTGAAATATTGGCATAATGGTGGCAACGTCTGGTTCGATGACCACCGTATCCAACATTTTGTAAATCAATTGATATTTTTTCTGAAACATCGACTTCATCTGAATATATTAATAGGAAGTAGAAATATCGAAAATCCGTCTAGGTTACGAATTACCGTCCACAGATAAAAAAAGCTGTCAAGTTAGATAGCGTTACGGTTTAAGTGTATGGATTTCCGAATATCCAATGCTAAAATAATAATAAATTTTGGTATTGGAAATTGGAATGGATTGGAAGTAGTTTTTATATCTACTTATTCACTATTAGACTAGAAATAAATATTAAACGCATTTATTTAAGCGAAGGCAAAAAATATTTTCCAAACAAACCATGTTGGTTTTATTCCAGGTCTCCTTTCCTTTTTTATTTTAAGTAAAAACACAATGCTCTTAACTTCTGTTTTGAGAAGCTCCACTGTGTAAATAAAATGAGCGTCCTTGTTTGTACCGCCTAATGACTGTGGTGGAGCTTTAATATTTCCATGACAAGAGTTCCTGGTTTCCAAACCAAAGGAAAAGATAAATTCTCTTACCAACTCAAAAGTAATGTTCAATTCGAACAACTAGTTCCTGATATGTATCGCAATGAAATAACCAACATTTTTAAATTTATATACATATTAGTAGATGGTAGAATTTCGTCCCCATGTGACTTGAACCAGCGCTCTTATGTACTCAGTGAGGCATATAATAAACTATACCTGCATTGTGTGCTCTGTCATCGTCAACGTCCTATAAGCCCACGTCGGGGCGGATCCCTCCTATATTCAAATACATGAGTTAATGGGTTTTTGAGAGCAAGTCCAATATTATTTTGGGCGCACGACTATTTTCACGCGTTTGCACAGGCCCGACCTATGTTTTTGTTATTCTTACCACAAAACTGTTTTCGGGTAAACGTCAACTTGGGTAAACTAATTTGTTTTAAATTTGTTAAACAGCGTTCCGGTTTTGAATAGGCAATAAGATGTTAATAGATTGGCCGAGATACATATACGCCTATAATATTAGGGAAAACGTTTTACATTTACTTTATCAAAAGGGACATATAATCATAAGAATCATAAAGATACTTGATAATAGTATTTTTACGCTGGTAGTACACATTTAAATAAAACATTCTTAACGGTTTAAAATGCCTCAGCAGCACCAAACACTTTGCAGCTGCCCAAAACTGCACAAAAATAAATCTATACTACTATATAAAGCTGAAGAGTTTATTTGTTTTTATGTTTGAACGCGCTAATCTCATTAATTAGTTGTTCGAATTAAATAAGTATGTATGTAGGTCAGAGCATGTATCAAGGAAGGCTTTAGTTTATAAAACATCACACTGCGACAAACATAAACGAAGAAACAGTAGGCTATGTGGAACAAACAGGGAAAAATAATTGTCTTTGAGTGTTTCTGTTACGTACGCTGCGAAAGCGGCTCAAGATTATTATGCCAGAAAGACTGATTCCTATTAAAGTGATTTAAAAAA
Organism: Leptosia nina; assembly: GCA_963661955.1. Classification (NCBI taxonomy): domain Eukaryota; kingdom Metazoa; phylum Arthropoda; class Insecta; order Lepidoptera; family Pieridae; genus Leptosia; species Leptosia nina. The sequence continues at coordinate 241,974 of CAVLEF010000282.1, forward strand.
AAACATATACTGTCGCGGATCTTTTAAGACTACCTTGCAAGAACGACAAAACAAAGAGCTACGTCATGGGTAACAGCTTAAATCCATGGAATGAACAGGAGTTTGAAAAAAACAAATTCGGATGCCCAAACGCAGACGAAGTCGCTAACACAGCTAGTATTATATATTCTTACAGCAATAAAATCTTCACAAAGCGTTCACGAGTCTAAATTTCATATTCACCGGAAAGTCGCACTCAATAAACGCAATCATCTTTTTATTAACACAACCGTTCTCACTTCACAGGGACAAGCGTAATTCCATTGACAGGCGTCAAACAGCATTTTTCCATTAGCCGTTTCGCTTGCTCGGCACCATTTACAGAAGGTGCTTCTGAACCTTTTACAAATTTAATAATAGTTATAAAAGTGCGCTTGAGTTTTAAAGGCCGTCTTAATTGAGGAATTGTCCTCTCTTCTTCGTTTTCAAGTGAACTTAGTAATTAGCATGTTACTAGAGATTCCTGGAAGCACTTACTTATTCTTACTTCCACGTTCTAGTCATACTCTTACGAAGATTATGATTGTTACAAAGACGACGATCTCTCTTTAGTAAACGACGTTATAATGATAATTACTGTAAATACTAAATTAAAACAGATATACAACACATTGACTGTAGAGTACGCGAGTTGCATACATTTAAATAAAACAGTTTTATCGGCTTAAAAACCTTGGTTTCGTGTGGTCGCTGCAAAGCATCCGAAACTACGGGTCCGAAAAAACAGTCTAAGTAATACAATTCGCGTTTAAAACTGTTAAAAATGTTTTATATACGAGAATATTATTTTATCACCTTTTAGGCTATGTACGCTGTCTCTCCGTTTGTTTTATAGATAATAACGTTACTTGCGCAAGTTTGACTTACACTTTACGATTTCATTGTTTCTTAACGTCTTACATCTTAAACACTGTCTGTAGTTTACGCGAGTTGTAGACATTTAAAGAAATCAGGAGACTGTCCCCCCGTGACCATGGCTGTAGAAAGCATCCAAAATGTCGGGCCGTAATTAAAATAATTCTCAAATATGTTTAACTAGTAAATATCGCGTTCGAAACCGTTCAAGGGTTTCATTTAAAATTCTTACATCTTGTGAAACCTTTTCCAACATTATAATGACTCTTCAACTTCACTGTAAACGAACTTGTATGTAAAACTTGTGAATAACATCAGCCACAATTTAAACCCGGGCCGAATTTACATTTCAAACTTCCTTCATCGGTCTCAGGTGTCTAGAATCTAGAATTGGACCGGAATTATCCCCGAGTGAATGCGGTATGATTCCTCCATTACTATTTTAAAGCGACATATATAACCACAGAATATATATAACATAATTAATTTAAGTGTTTAAAAATAACACTGTAGTATTCAAATACTGTCTATAGTTTACGCGAGTAGTACACATTTAAATAAAACGCTTTAACGGTTTAAAACGCGATATATTAGTTAAACTTATTGAAAATGATTTTTAACTTCGGCCCGACGTTTCGGATGCTTTGCAGCAGCCGTGGTCATGGGGAGTCTAAAGATGGAGGATGTCTATATAAGTTACTTATATTTTTATACTAGCTGCGCCCGCGACTTCGTCGGCATGAATAGTTAATTTGGCCATTACGTTCGTTTTTGCAAACCTCCTTATCTTTATAAAATATAGCTGTTATGACAAGGCAATCTTAAAAGAAATACATAATAACTGTCGCTAATTTTTTTAGCTCATTTAGATAAAAATGTTTCAATTCAAACCACTACTGCCTAAGATTAGCGCGCTCAAACAAACAAACTCTTCACGTTGTTCATAATATAAGAATAGATTACTGTACAGTTTTATACTGTTAAAACAGACATAAATATTAGATATTTATAATTTCTCTTTACTAAAATATAATTTTAAAGCTAGCTTAGCAATAGACTTACAATCCATGTAAGTAAGACAACATTTAAAGAAAATTGATGGTGAAATCTGAAACGTTTATCAGAATAATAATTCAATACAGTCTATAGTTTATGCGAGTAGCCTCCCCGTGACCACGGCTACTACAAAGCATCCAAAACGTCGGGCCGAAGTTAAAAATCATTTTCATATAAGTTTAACTAATATATCGCGTTTTAAACCGTTCAAGTGATTTATTTAAAAATAATAATTCTTTTTGAGAAAAGTTTTACTTAAAGTAGAATTAACGTAGAACTTGCACGTATATTTTTAAACCGTTTTTTAAACTACATTACTATCTAGTGCTCTGTGATATCTTGCGAAAATGTAGTTTTAAATATTGCCTTGAAAATCCAATTTCATCTCTTAATTCGTTTACGTTCGACCTCAGGTGTGTGCTTGGAGTTATAAAATACATTTAATGTCGCTTTATAAGAGATCCCGAGTAACAGGATAACCCGACATTCCCTAAGGGGCATTTATGTCATCTTCCTGTTGGATCATAAACTTTCTACAGCTATTATAAACTATAACTATGTACTGTGTAATATTATGTAGTTTACGCGAACCGTAAAAATTGAATTAAATACTAACTAACTTCTAGAAGTTTCAAGGGTTAAAAGATTTTTATTCTATATTTGAAATTTAAAAAAAGAACGTTCTTAGCGTTAAGTAAGAGAGATTTTAGCGCCAAACCTCGACATTAGTTTCGTTAGAAGGCTTAACCATTGGATGTATATGTCTACCCCATCCCTCTTCGTGGTAAAAATGTATTCAACATTGATGTAGATTGTAGATTATCTTATAAATATTTACTTTATTCTCTTTAAAATTTTCAAAATCATTTAGATTGGACAAAAAATTTTGACGACAGGCCAGCATCGACTCGCGCGTAATAAATATATAATGGTAACGGACGCAGACATAATATGTCCGCTCCCGTGTCTCTTGCACTTTTGTATATTAGTCTTGTATTTCCTAACATGCAGACAAAAATTGTATCATATCGCAATTTGTAATATATAGACTGATGTCGAAAAAAGACACTAACACCATAACTTGTGCCATTATAAAAAGCTTTAATCATAACTTACATTCCTCAGATATTAATTATAACGAAGTATGAACATAAACGGCAAAACGTCTAAAAGAACACTGTTGCGTTTCGCAAGTATAAACCTGATATTTATTTATTCGTTCCATAATTTCAGATGTACATTTGTCGTATACGGGCGTTAGGGATGGGCCAAGAATTCGTTCACAGTCGATAAAAACAGAAAAAGCTTAATAATTTGTGTAAGTTTTAGGAGAAACAGCTAGCTTTTTTCAGATATAACATAAAATTAAAGATCAGGTTTCATTCAAGTTAACACTTTGAACAGTGTAAATCGCAAAACTGAAAATAATTAATTGATGTCGAACTAAAAACTTGCTTCATATATATTTTGTATTTAAACTGTGAAAAATAGGAAGTCTATACAATATTCCTTGTTTTTAGTAAGAAAATAAATTAATAAATGGCTTCTAAGATAACAGAAACATCTTAGACCTAAATTAACTAAATTTTCAAACAAGTCTAACTAAAACATATCGCTTTTTGGACCATTTAAGAATTTTATTTAAACAGAATTTCCGAATTTTGCACGTAAACCGAATATTCGGTTTTGAAACCACCTGTACCATCTCTAGTACATTTCAATGCACGCGGTCTTAGTCCGCGAGGGCTCCTGTTATTTACGTCGTTCGTAATGTCAGTAAATTATACAGCAATAATAATTATTGCTACCCGAAGGAAACTGCAGCTTACAATTTAATGTACTGCAGTCAATTTCTATACAACGCCCGCAATACAACTATAATAAAAAAATAAAGTCCCGTTTCCAACTGAGGGTCAGGCGTACACACTCTGTGTCCTCCGACTACTGTGCCCTTTCCCGACCGAAACAAACGAGTCGTTTTTTTTTTCCTGGACTTATAATCTTCGTATCAAATGTTCTTTAAAGTTCCGCGTATATTTGATTTTTTAAAGGTTATCTCTGAAAATGGCTAAACCGATTTTGATGAAATTTATGTTACATTGAATATCTGATCTGCGGGTGCGATTTCTGTAGTATAATTTTTAAGAGAGCTATAAACAATTAAAATGTCATTATTTTGACATTCTTAGATGGAAACTTTTGTTTCAGGTGGTTCTGTCATTTTGATGATGACAATTATGTGAACATACCACAATTGGTGAACGTGCTACAGACCTACAATCACAAAGAGGACTGGTACCTTGGACGGACGTCGGTATATGAACCAGTCAAAATATTTAAGAAACCTACCAATAAGGTAAAAATCATTTAAATAAAAAATCACATTTGTTAAAAAAAATATTAACTGACAGGGTTCGTACCCACGGCCCCTGGCGGAACTGACTCTTTTCTTGAAAATACTTAAAATACAAAAAGATTGTATCTAAATACTGTCTATAGTTTACGAAATAGTACACATTTAAATACAACACTTACACGGTTTAAAACGCAGATATATATAGTTAAACTTATTTGAAAATAATTTTTAACTTCGGCCCGAAATTTCTGATGCTTTGCAGCAGCCGTGGTCACGGGGAGACCCTCTGACGGGTTTAACTAATATATCGCGTTTTAAACCGTTTAAAGTGTTTTTTTTAACATTTATCTTATTTTTTTACCCCTCGAGATTCTCTTATAAATTTATTTATGATTGTTACAGTTGATGTTCTCATTTTGGTTCGCAACTGGTGGCGCTGGATTTTGTATCAGTAGAAGCTTAGCATTAAAAATGCTTCCAGTAGCCAGGTATGTGGTATCCCCAAGTTCTTTATACCGCTTTCATGCTCCAATAAGGTACGCAGTTGTATCGGCATCCCGAGAGACTAAATACTGCTGATGTTCAAGGCACAGATGTCTAACCAACAGCTTGACATTAAAATAGATTATCGATACGAACACAAAGATGTGTCTGCCGCGCTCCCCATATAGGTAAAACAGGATTTTTCAGGATTCATGTATGATCTGTTCGAAAATGCAACGAATTATTATGAGGCCGCTAGAGCTAGAGTAGCCTAACAGTAACTAAAAATGTAAATCTACAAAAGCATTGTGACCGAAAATTGTTAGTATTATTCTTACACAAATAATAGTACAAATTCATTTTCGCCTAAGTTAATTGCGCATTTTTATTTTCTTCCTTATTGAAAATCATATTTTGTATTATTAGGTCACTCTGGCTCTAGAACAATATGACGATATTATCTCGTATTTTAAATTTCCAACATCTGTTAACGAGAAGCCCTTGAGAACGAGTTGATTATTTCTTGTCATCAATAGACATTGTTGTAAGTTCGAGTTAGTAAATGTTTCTTTTGTCCCCAGTGGTGGAAGATTCATCAGTATCTGCGAAGGTATTAGATTACCCGACGACGTGTCTGTTGGCTTCATTATAGGTAAGTGCTTATCAACGAAGAGTTACAACTTCTGTATTGTGTTAGACAAACACTCTATTCTTATTATTGTTGGTAATTAGGAAGATTTTATTATCATTATAGATAGGAATGTAATAAATGCGAAAGTGTTTGTCTATCCTTCGTATTCAAATAAGTTCAAAACTCAGATTTTCGTAAAAGTGATGCCATAAGTATGTATTATTGTGCGAACGATTTCTTTTATGACAAGGATGCCTGGCAGCGATATGAATTGCTCCTTAAGTTCATGTAATTGTAATTCACAAAAATGTAATAGTTGATGTTTAAAAAAAGCAGGACTGTGTTCCTTGGGTGTTCTTCTCGGTCATGTTGCTCTTTGGAACACTCTGTAGGGTAGACAGACAGAAAAACTTTTGTGATGAATCAAAATAATTTTAGAAATGTTAAAAAATTAATAGTATATTTTAATTTAGAATCGATTATTTTTAAAAGAAAATTCTCTTAGCTTTATTCTTATTCAAAGAATTTGTACACTTTCCTCCACAGAACATCTTATGAAGAAAAATCTAACACTAGTACCGGAATTTCACTCGCATCTGGAGCAAATGAAGCTTTTGCCCCCGGAAACATTCCGCAGTCAGATCTCATTCAGTTATTCCAAAATCAAAGACGAATGGAACGTCGTCAATGTTCCTGGATTTGATACGAGATATGATCCGACTAGGTGAGTTTGATAGAAGAAATCCGGCGTTCTTGGTCCCGTCTGAAACGATTCTTTGACTTTTTAGATAACTTTAAAAATATCAAAAGGTCATCACAATAATAGTGACTATTTACTTTGTTCAAATTAATTTTGAGTAGATTGTACTAAGCCTCTATGCATAGAAAAAAGTTGTTTCAAGCTATTTTATTTTCTCTCTATAATATCTTATCCCAAAATATTATACAATTTACGAGTTATAAGGTTCAGCTATTCCTAAGATTTGCTTTTAACAACAAATTTATCGAACAATTTTTATATCATAAAAGTTGTTGTATCTAATGAAAATAATTTGAGTATCACAAAATACGCGCTAATAGATCTACCCACTTTCGAGTTAGAAGTGCTGTACTTTGCCCTCTTTATGGCAAGATATCAGACTACTCTAAGATACCTACTTTTTTGCAAAATTAATAGAATCTGTTAGAATTTTCTGAATTTTTTTTATCGCCAACTTCGCGAGCGTCTGGTAGTTGTCGTATTTTCTGATTAGAAAATTAAAAGTTTTGTCTTGTTGCAGGTTCCTGTCCCTACACTGTTTCCTATTCCCACATTTCAAGTTTTGCCCGAGGTAGCATAGTGACTGACAATTTTATTATACTATAGATAGAATATTGTGAATTCTCGTCATAAGCTCGTTTGTCTTCTTCTGGTGCTTTTATGTTTGAAACTTCTTTATTGTTTAACTGAGCTTCCAATTTCAGTGCAATTCTATTTTTGTTTTGTTAATGTATATATGTATCTAAATAGCTTACTATAAACAATTGCATTGTGTAAATTTTCGTTTATATACCTAAGCTTTCAACATTGTCTCTTTATAACTATTTTCTTGTACACCGTTTGGATTTATATTATTTCTTTATCAAGATATTTTTTATTGTTATAACCGACTATGAAATTCAGCTTTTGGTTGTGATATTATGTAAATCTATTCGCTATTTCTTCATGTCTTGATTGTGTATAGTAATGTTATGGAAATAATATAGTTAAAATTCTGTGATATTAGTGTTTATTCCGGTAGATTATTGTTTTATATCTTGCATATATTTTTAGATATATTTATAAACTTCAAGTCACGTGTTAAAATATTGTTATGAATTGTTTATTAAATAAACAATAAGATGAAATAAAATCGCTTTTATTTAACCTTTATAACGCCCCCATGGTTCTATTCCTTCATCTAACTAATGGTAACAGTGCAGTGTTTATTCCCAAGAAAATATTTTCGGTCGAGCAAGGCACAGCTTATCAAAAAAAAGGAAAAATATTCCACAGTATATTTGTAAGCCACTTTGATTATACGGCATTCCAGTATAGGGAGTACTTTTAAAAAAAAATGACTGTGAAACGATCACAATATGACTCGTGCTCCTTGAAAGACGAGATTGGTTTACTGTTTACAACTAAAAATGCTGTACAGTAATTCAAATAAAGTACCTACTTGCTTGTGGACACATAGTTTAATAAAAGCTATTTTATTTATTCAGTGTACACGGCTTTATTATTATTCAATCAAGATCCTACATAGAATGAAAATCAAATGGTATGCTTAAGTCAGGCACCAAACAAAAAGAAACTTACCATACTTTACATTTTTTCTGAACTCAATATTTTACATCATATATAGTATAAAACAAAGTCGTTCTCTTTCTGTCCATATGTACGCTCAAATCTTTTTTTCGCAATTGATTTTGATGCGGTTTTTTTTATAGATACAGTGATTCAAGAGGAAGGTTTATATATCCAACGTTCACGGTTTTTCTGTAAAGTACTTAGTATCAACATTGCACCCGAGCGATGTCGGGGCGGGCCGCTAGTTGTCGTTGTAGTGTATTATTAAACTGTGATTTCTTGAAATAAGTACAGTTTAAAACTAGTTTAGTTACTCCATTGAGCACTTTACAATAAGCCTACTTTTAGGCCTAAGCTTAAGCCCTAGATTTGAGTAGAATATAGAACATCGAATTGGCACAGTCAGCTGTTTGAACAGGCGGAGCTGATGCGTCTTCCAGCGTGCGGACAACGGGGTCATTTGTCCAATGCCACTGAATATAAATTATTCATATTTAAATAAAACACTTTTAACGGTTGAAAACTATATTGGCATTTTTAATTTATTTTAACTATGACTTTGTAATAATAAAAAAATAGACGTATATATTTCGCGTCTTAAGCCGTTGAAAGTGTTTTACATGAATTTATTCTTATTGATTTAAATCGACAGCCTGCTTTAGCTGATAGTCGTGTTGTCTAGCGTTTAGCTCGTGAGGTAGTGTTCGAAATACGAAGGAATATTATAAAATTTTCAGTTGCCTATTTTTACACATATTTTTGATCACTTACTTAACAATTGTGGTTAGTATAAAAAACCAAAGGCTAAACTAAATTAAAAATATACTAATATGTCTGTCGAACAATACAATGTTTTATTTTTGTCTTTTACCACTATATCTTCTAAGAACATCAAAGGCATGGAGTTTCTTAATGTTGAATTCTCTTCTGAACCCTTCTCTTACAAACGTCCTGGTGGCTTGTTGGCTGGCTACATAATGCCTTCGACAGCAAGTGAAATTCCAAAAAAGCCAACTCATCCCGCATTAACAACCGTTAATTAAGAATAACTTGCCCGATTCCGCGTGAAATCTGTATAAAATGATTAATTAAACGGATTGATTCGGTCCATTCGATACGTGGTGTCGGGTCCGGAAGGAGTACAATCGTATTCTAATCGATTATTAAATGCAACGTCATTTTATGTAATTATCTTCCACCTATTAAAGACAGCTTGTCGACATCCTTGTACAGGTAACCAGGTGCATAGCGCAATTAACGAAATATTATCTAAAGCTTCCAAGAGTAGTACACGTTTATATAACACACTTCAACGCATAAACGCGATATATATATTAGTAAACTTATTTGGAAATAATTTTAAATACGGCCCGAAGTTTTGGATGCTTTGCAGCAGCCACCCCACGCACACGCCACGGCTCTAATATATTTCGCATTTTAAATAGTTAAAGTGTTTTAACGAAATTATGTAACTAAAATTGATCGTGAAATGTATATAGAAAAATGTGCACTCCCCTAGACGATCAACCATTTTCATAGTTAATTTCATGGTTAAAACTTCTCGCTTTGCATTACGTTAGGGTTCGAATCCCGAGGTAAACAATACCTTTATTAATATATAATTAAAGAAACTTTTTAGCCGCAATTAATTAACTTAATTTCTATAATTTCATTTAAATTACTTCGGTCGAACAGAGTAAAGAAATCTGCGTATACGTTTATCATGATCTATTCGTTAGAGTAGAAGCATGGATCGCTGTGAACGTCGGTTCAAGTCCCGTCCGTGTCGTCATTTCTTTAAATAAAAGTAAGTTTTAAATTTGTTATCGTGTGAAAAATATTCAAGTTTTCCAACTGTCTCCAAAATTGATCAATAAAACAGACATAGAAAAGTGTCCGCCCCATGGCCCACAGACACAATTATATTTTCTAAATTTGCATTGAGAGCACAGTTAAAAAAAATCAGTAGACCTTTCAAGGTGAAGTGCGTTGTTTAATACTTAGATATTCAAGGCTTGGAAGGCGCAATTCAAAATCTTGTCCCCACGAACATTGAGTCATTATCGTTAAGATAAGGATAAAGTGATATACACTTTTGAATGATCCGGGAAGTACCACACTATCTTTTGAATTTGATTTTTAATGTCATAATTTGGAAGACACAAAAGTACGGTGCGTTTGTGTTGATTTCTAACATTTAAAACAATTTAGTTACGATCTTAAGTTATAAAGGCGGGCTATGTAAGTGGAACTATTTGTAAAACGGATTATATGAATTATTGTCTTGTAGTCACTATGACCTTGTCTTTAATACCAAAGAAGGATTGATGTTAGTTTACTTTTTTCCGGTTTATCATTTTTCTGAACGTATTTATAATGTCGTCCGCGCCATATTAACGAAACTGTTCAGTTCATATTACTATGCGCAGTTAAACTGAAGTAAAATAATTTAAATAAAACACTTTAACGGTTTAAAACGCGATATATTAGTTAAACTGATTTGAAAATGATTTTCAGTCTCCCCGTGACCACGGCTGCTGCAAAGCATCCGAAACGTCGGGCCGAAGTTAAAAATCATTTTCAAATCAGTTTAACTAATATATCGCGTTTTAAACCGATAAAGTGTTTTATTTAAATGTGTACTACTCGCGTAAACTATAGACAGTATTTGAAGTGAAATAAATTCAAATAAGCAAAAAACCAAAATCGCGCTTTCAACTATTAAAAAATAATGTTTAAAATTCGAAATTTGGTCACGTTTAAGTTTAATTACGACTTTTAAACACATTAAAGTATTAACTATAATCATACTAACAAAATTGTTGACTTTCCTTTCGTCGTTATCAGGTAAAACCATACACAAATAACCGCTCGACATAGCTCTCTGTGTGGCACAATGAGGGCCCTATCATAAAACTTTCCTATCATCCCGAACTGGTTCACTAATGGCTTCTTCCTATAAACATAATTAAGCACTCAAAGGCAGCCGATTGATATTTAACCCATTAGTTTGGAAATGACACCCAATTAAGTGGACCACCATTTGTTTGGTTCTTTGTTCCCTTCTTCGTGTATGTAGGCTCGAGATAAAATAAATTGATGATTAATTCAATACGAAGAACAATTCGAACGATATAGGTAGATACAGATCCTTCAAAAGTATTGTCCCTAGTTAGAAGGAGTGTTACACGTGAAAGTAAACACTGTTAACAGTTTGAAACTTGTAACAACAATGTGTCTCAAAGAACGTGAAACGTAGGGCTTCCCAAACAACAGGTAGTTGGCAAAAATATACGATATAAAACCTTGCGTTTTATTCCGTTTAAATGGTTTCATTGGTCCTATATTTATATTGTAGATATAAAAGGCAGGTTCGAGTTTCGCCTGTTCAATGTTAGAATATCGCGTGAAATTGCGAATATTCATCTGACTAAATCTAATTTTTAAAGCGTATGTCATGTGTCTAAATAACTTTTTCCCTAATTGAATTTTGTATATAATATCCTAAAGCTGCTATCCCTTCAGAATCCATTAAAACGTGTCCAGTTGTTTTCGAGTTGATAATTTACATTTTCAATGTGTTTTTTGTGAATAAAAACGGGTTGCGTTTAACCAGAAATTAATAGATAATTAACGCCATTAAACCATTTTGAAAATGACGTTAATTACTTTTAACTAGCTTCTGTTAAAGCTTAATTAAAACCACCTTTAGATATCCCTCGGCCGACGGCGCTGATTCTGTGAATTATATTCAGAAGATATAAATAGCCCGAGCCGCCTTTGTCAGTAAAATTACTTTCTAGTTATTCAAATTACGCGATCAATTTTATGATACGTACAAATTTAAAGTGGTTAAAAGAGGCAAGAGTAAATTGTATTAATTGATTCGACTTTTAAATATTACAAAAAAAAAATGTTTTTATTACATTTTGGTGTTCGACCGTCGTAATTCAAACGTCGAATTCATTCGGTTTCGACGTTTTGCGTCATGTGGATGACGTCATCAGATGTTGCGCGTTCCTCGACTAAGCAAAGTCAACTCAAGGAGCCAACTATAGCCGCATAGTCAAATGGTCTAAAAGCTATTTGTAAAAGAAGTTATATTTAGCATTTCCAACTTGTTGATGGTGTACTTTTAAATAACAAGAATGTCTATTTATTAATATTGCACTGCTAAGGACTTAGAAGTCTACACCCACCATGCTACTTCAGTAAGGCTTAGTGGTATTCAAGAACTGTCACCAAAGTAGCCACGATCCAATCTACGAGTAATAGATGATGATAGATCATGTCTTTTGTCCAGCAAATGATATCAAATATTTTTTTAGGCTGCGGTGGTCCAAGCCAAGGCCGATGCCACACTCGGAGCATTCTTGGTCTAGTCGTAAACGAGCGCTTCGCTAACATTGCCGAAGTAACTAATAAGAATCGTGGACATCATAATCTGTAAAGATTGTAGTTTATGCAAGTAGTACACATTTAAATAAAACACTTTAACGGTTTAAAACACGATATGCTTCCTAATTCGACGCTTACTCCCAGCGACCACGGCTGCTGCAAAGCATCTAAAAGGTAGGGCAGTAGTTAATATATTTTTTAATAAATTTAACTAATATATAACGCGTTTTACCGACCGAACCGTTTAAAGGTTTAATCGTATAATATATATATATATATTATTATATATAGTCGAAATAACCACTAGACGAAATAAAATGTTGTTCCAAGAATATAATGTAATTTTATTCTCATCTCGTAGGACCTAAATATAATTGCTTTGTGGGTCACAAAGGTCTATTTTCTCTGTGTTCGTACGAGGCTATTTTCGGTTATCGATCTTGGCTTGGCTTCGCTACTGAATTTACCTCAAACATGTTTGCACGTTCCATCTAAACTAATATTATAAAGCTGAACAGTTTGTTTGTTTGAATGCACGAATCTAAGGAACCACTGGTTCGAATTGAAAAAATAATCTTGCGTTTCCAGGAGCATTATTAAAGGGCATTTTAGACTTTAAAATACCTGACTGTAACAAATAGGAGCGGAGATTTCTTTTCATTTTTGAGGACTACCTCAATTATGGTAGTAAAATTCGAGGTTAGTAAAATTGGTCGTAATTATTTGTTAGAGTTGTATCAACATACATCTTATTATAAACAAAAACATTTGGTGGAACAGCTAGTTAATTCTACATTATTGAGTTGTTCATAGAAATAATATAACAAACGTCGCACAAGTCGTCTGCGATAAAAGTGCCACCACAAAAAATATTTTTCAATTTTAATCAGTAGGTAGTCCCTGAGATTAGGGCGTAGCTTTAGTTTTAGCACAGACTAGCTGTGTCAGCGACTTCGTCCGCGCAGAATAGTTATTTCGGGCATCCGGCAAACCTCTTCAACTTTATAAATTTAAGCTATTACCCACATTGCGGCCCGTCGTTCTCGTAAGTTAGACTTAAAAGATAGACAATTAGTGTAGAGAGTGTTATTTTAGATATCTAAAGAGGAATCATTCTTTTCTACATATTTTTTTGGTATCTTGTACCGTTTTCCCCGTTCTTTTCCACGTTTCCCGATGTTTCTTCGCTCCTATTGGTCACATTACGATGTTTTATAGCCTCCGCCATATATCGATTACGACGTTATATATCTCAGGAACCAGTAGTTCCTGAGATATAATCGTTTAAACAAACAAACCCTTCAGCTTTCAAGTATTAGTACATATAAGTGGTGTTATGGTCTGTTGCTGAATCTATAAATAATAATAAAAAAAAAATACTTTAACGGTTCAAAAGTCTCCCCGTGACCACGGCTGCTGCAAAGCATCCGAAACGTCGGGCCGTAGTTAAAAATAATCTTCATATAAATTTAAATAATATATCGCGTTTTAAACCGTTAAAGTGTTTTATTTAAATGTGTACTACTTGCGTAAACTATAGACACTATAAATAATAAGCACATCGCATAACAAAACGCGAACTTAATCTCGGAGTTACCTCTAGCTGACCTCATTTGTCATTCCGCTTAAAATAGTGTACTTAACAGATAAGCTATTATGCAGATAAGTGTCAGAATGGGCGCGACCTCACGACAACCGCACCCTTGAACACGTAATACCAGTTATTGTCCGCTGGAGTGAAAGGAGCCGTGGAGTATTAGGATATGATAACGATGGAACTGTATTAGTCGATTTGTAATTCAGATATCGGGGCACTGCTTACAACTTACATATCTCTGCTAACATATCAACCTGAAGAGTTTGTCTTGATAAAATTTTTGTTCTCTAAATGATCTAAAAAAATCCGCGACACTATTTGTCTATCTTTAAAAAAAAATTTGCAAGAACGGCGTGAGTGGTTGCGACCGACATCGTGGATAGCTTTAATCTATAAAGATGAAGAGGTCGTTTGTAAAACTAGTTTTTATGACCAAATTAACTATTCTACGCTGACGAAATCGCTGACACAGCTAGTCTATACTAATATATAAAGGCCTATATAATTAACCACTGTGGGTTTCTGATGTGTTAGCGGCAAAATTGGTTCAAGATACAAAATATAAGCCCGATGCTGCGGATGCTTCGCTCCAGCAGTAGTAACGGAGAGACTGCTGCTGGGTTAAATTAAATTAAACATAATTCAACGAATATATTTCGCGTTTTAAACCGTTAAAAGCGTTTTACTTAGACGTCGTACTTCAAGCCCGACGTTTCGGATGCTTCGCACCAGCAGTAGTAACGGAGAGACTGCTGCTGGGTTAAATTAAATTAAACATAATTCAACTAATATATTTCGCGTTTTAAACCGTTAAAAGCGTTTTACTTAAACGTCGTACTTCGTGTGATCTGGATATTGAATGGGTAGTAGCAAAATTCCATCTGGGTCTCAAGCCAACGTTCATAGAAGGAAACAGCCAATATAAGTCGACATTGTATCTTGTTTAGTCTTTTAATGATTGAGGTATTTCCTTCTATTGATAGAAGTTCATGCTTGTCTGTTTTCATAGATTAGTGTATAAATAAAACTAGATTTTAATACCTTCTAATCTCAATCTCATAAACATTTACTTATCTTTATTTATACTCTCAAAAAAGGTATTTTGTAAATATCGCCATTAAATATAATATCTAAGCATTCATGTTTATAAATGTACCGATAGAACAAAGCAGAACATTGTATTAAGGCGTGGTGCAAGTTGACTCATACTAAATTTAACAGCTTGAAATTAGTGCTAATAGCCAAGACTACAGGACTATTTATCTAGTTGTATTTAATATTGCTTAAAGTCACAAACGCCTGTAATGAATTACTGTTGTAATAAATAATTGCGAACAAGCTAAGCTATTTAACTACAAGGTTAGCTTACAATCTAAAAGTGTGCTCTGATTTTAAGTTTCTTAGGGTTATTATATGCGAGCTGCGCCCGCGACTTCGTTTCGGGCACATATGTTATTATAAATCTTCTAATAAATGATAGCTGTTAAGTGTTAAACTGAAAGATGGTGTCGCAGAAATTTCTTTAGCTCATTTGAAGAGGAATCATTCTTTCATACATATTTATAGCCTATAGCCTTCCTCTATAAATACTCTAGCCAACACAAATAGAATTTTCCAATTCGAACCAATAGTTCCTGAGATTAGCGCGTTCATACAAACAAACTCTTCAGCTTCATATATTAGTATACACTCAGTCCTTTGAAAATCCAAAGACAATAGGATGACAGAGCATCTAGTGTAGATGTTATATGGTATTTCACCTTCGACTAAGTGAATCCATTGCTTGTCTAATTCTATAAAAATGCTTCAGTCATACAGGACAAAGCGCTTATGTCTATAGATTACGCACATGATAGAACGATCCCTCGCTTCCTGCGAGATCTAATTTATGGGCGAACACGATTCATCTGTACTTTAATATTATTTTAAACAAGCTTTGATATGAAGCTGACCGCGTCACTTCAATAATGGATCAGTAATGTACGTTAAGGGAATAATTATTGTGCACCCAGGGCTCTCTCGAAAGCACCGAAGCGGGCTGGTGGTGCGTTTAGTGGTTCTGGTCGTATATTAGAGGAACGTCGGGCCGAAGTTAAAATAATTTTCAAATGAGTTTAAGTAATATATCGCATTTTAAACCGTTGAAGTGTTTTATTTCAATATGTACTACTCGCGTAAACTATAGACTGTAGTCTTTTGGAGTGCTCGTTGGCCCAATGGCAGCGTTGTATGGGTCCATAAACGGGTCGTGCGTTCGATGCCCAACCAGTTAGTTTTTTTCGAATATCGAATTGTTTAATTGCGTTTCGGATTCAGTACCTCTGGTCAGCCAAAAAAGGTCATACCATCTTGTGTAGATTTATATGGCTGGGGTATTTCGCCTCCCATTAAATGAACCCATGTTTGTCTGTCTTATCTAGACCGCCTCTGGAAAACATGGTTAAACGTATCGCCTAGCATTGCATTAAGCGCAGAGTTCCTCGGTTCGAATCGTAAGGGAAACAAAAAATGGTTCCGTTCGGGCATCAGTCTAATCAACTACTTGCCCGTTAAAGAACGAATCAGTGAAACGGACACACAAATGTGTTCGTGATATGCCCCACGAGGGGAAAGCGGATTTCACCATATTTGTCCTTTTCTATCGTTAAAAAAAATACACCAAATAATCAACCCTCTAGACAGTTCTTAACGTAAATTTCTATAGCACACTTTATCAGACAATTCGCAATACTAAATATCGACTCGAAATGTTGCAACACGGCGGTGGCGGAACTGTTATTAGATCTCCTTATCATAATCAACTATCTAGACAAGTTTGAATTCAAGTCACGAAGCGATATTAGCTGTAAATTGTTATCAGACAGGTGTATGCAGACAAAAGCTCGAAACGTTATTATTTACTAGTTCGGATATTAAAGACTACTAAACTGACTCAGTTTCCCATTTTTTACATCATCCAATTCATCTTGGCTGAGGATGTTAGATTATGCAGCGTATAAGCGTGCTCATGTTACAATTAAATTAAAAACATGATGTATCTTACGACGTAAACGCAAACTAAGTTACTTTTATTTATTTAAATAAAACACTTTAACGATTTAAAACGCTATGTATATAAGTTAAATTTGCTTGAAAATAATTATTACTAACTACTACAAGGCATTTGATATATCGCGTTTTAAACCGTTAAACTGTTTTATTTAAATGTGTACTACTAGCGTAAACTAGAGACAGTATTGAAGTAAAACTCCATCTAAGACTTGAAGACATGGGCGCACACACACATAATACAAAAATAATTAAACATTTGTTAATTCGGAAAGTAAAGAACCAAACTGGCAATTTTAATAGTTCTCTAACGATAAATTATAAGGGGCGACACACCTTTGTGTTTCATTCTAAATAATCTGTTGCGAATATTACTATTCGAAGCCAGCCGAACTATTCCAAAGTTCCGTATTATGCAGCTATCTCGGGCATACTGAATTACTGAGGATAACCAGTATTTGACATGAATTCGGTTTCGGAACTATTTCGGGTAAAATTCTTTTGCGGGGATAATATTGGGTGTTTATATTTATACATTATAAGTAGGTACATATATCTATACCAATGTTATAAAGCTGGAAGAGTTTGTTTGTTAAACGCGCTCAGGAACGACTGGTTCGAATTGAAAAAATATTTTCGGGTTAGTTGAACCATTTATTCAGGAAGGTAATTAAATAAATCACTTTGAAGAAATAAAATGTAAAATATATTACGTTATTTATTTTTAATTTAATTTAACTACCGCCCGATGCAGTGCAGCAATCGTGGGACTGTCGGACTGAGCGCGAGAGGTCTTTGGTTCGAATCCCGGAGAAACAATAGATTGTTTCGTTCGGGCCGGGCACAGAAGTCTAATCGACTACTTATATAAAACCGATCAGTAAACCGGACACAAAAATGTGTTCGCCCCATGCCCCAGGAGCAGACACGGAATTTAACTTTTTCTCAAAAATCATAGGCTTTAAAGCTTCATACCTCATTATCTAAAAAGCTACTAGTGGACCATAAATTGTGTAAAAGCCTAGGTAGAACCGAGTAATATAATATTGCCTCACAAACTAACGGGAACTAAAGTAGAGCTATATTCTGAAGCGATTCACAAATGCGCACTTAGAACAAACATAGGTGAGGCTAAATTTAATCCTTGCTATTGACTTTAGAGATTTAATTTTGCAAAATTGTTTGGCTAGCTTAGTTGTATATAATCTCTATATATTATCAGACAAGAGATAATAAGAAGAGAAATCGATTTGCCCTTATAATCTCCAGAGGTAGGACTGATACATATTATGTCTGTTTCACTGTTTACAGGTGGTAAACATAAATCCTTGTTTCCCCCAAAATTCGAACCTAATACCTCTATCGTATTGCTATATAACGCATTCATTGAATTATCTACAAAAATGAGTTCTTATGAACTGTCTGTAGTTTAGGTTTGTAAAACACTTTGAACGGGTTGAAGCATGAAATACGGTCACGGGGGGGAACACCATTGTTTTAAGGCATTCAAAGCGTAAAATAAATTAAATATAACTTAACAAATATATTTAGCATTATAAACCGTTGAAGTGTTTTATTTAAATATATACTACTCGCGTAAATTGCAGACAATCCTTCGAGAAATATGTTAGTAAGCTTATTTACGGCTGCCGCAAAGCATTTAAAATGGCTAGGAATACCTGTCGTATGTCGCATTTAAAGATATAAGTGTTTTATTCAAAGCTGTTAAAAACCATTGAGATTTGAGAATTAAAAATCTACTATAAATTGAAAAACAAAGTACGACACGGGCAGCTCTTGAACCGGCCCCCACAGCGTTCCGTGCTGTTGCTCTAAAGTCTAAACAATTGAGCTACCGTGACCTACACGTCATCGTCGAATTTTTTCAACCTATTTGGACCTCTGGCGCAATCTATTTTTAACCTGAATACCTTCGCATTAAACTACCGCACTAATATGCTGTGTAGCTTCAGAAAATCATTAAAAGTACGACTTTAACTTTGGAACACTTGAATATGTTCCACATGTTAGCACTATATAAATTCATTATTAAAACTACTTTGAAATTTATTAGAGCTTTCGTTTAATAATCTCTGTCATATTAGCGCAAATCTAAAATATGTTTAAGCGTACCGATATCAACGTGAAGTGCCATTATTTATTTAAACTCGCTCTCGCCCGCCATTCCAATCGGCAACGGACACTGAGGAATTGACAGCTGCTGCTCAATGCCTGTCCCGATTTTCCAATAATTATTTTTAGTCGCCGACTGTAAAAACGAAATATTTTTAACTTAAATATGTTTAACTAAAACCCATTTTTAATATAATGTTTCATGATTAACTATCACCTTTTTTAACAGTGCTCACTACTGGTACACAACGTAACCCGGACGGAATTTTAATATGCCACTCATTTAAATAAAACACTTTAACGGTTTAAAACGCGATATATTAGTTAAACTTATTTGAAAATGATTTTTAACTTCGGCCCGACGTTGCGGCCGAAGTCGGTCTTTTGTTTTTAAGCCACTCTGCCTCTAGCAGGCTCATATTACTAAACAATTGTGCAAACATGTAAATAACATGAGGAAGCAATACTTTGCTTAAACGCGTATAACTTTCATTATAAATTGTCAATACGGACCAGTTGCGTGTCTTAATGGCTTATTAACTGCAGAGAAAGCTGCTTTTGAAAGTTGGCAAGAGCTTAGATTATATTATGAACACCTACTTTTACAATACACTTACCTAGATAAAATTATCGTAGAACAGTTTATTAGAGCAATACAGAGATACCTACATACATTATTAATACAGTATTAGACAACAGTTGATACAAACATACATATATTTTAATACACAACAAGTGTTAGTATATCAATACACTATAAACGGTTTAATACGCGTTGAATATTCCCGAATTTATATTCGACTTTCCAACCTTTAACAGCACAGCTTGCGTAAACGGTACAATTCTTAATAGATGAAAATTTATTGTTTGTTTTTTAAATCTAAAAAACTAATTTCGCTTATATGGCTCAAACGAGACTCGAACCCTTAAAACTCATGACGGCGAGAATTCGTAGTGTTTGCGATAAACAATATACATCGTTCCCGGTTTTAAATGTGCAAATAACAAAATATGTTTAACGTTTTGAACCGTTCTAAGTGTGTTTTTTATGATAGAAGAGTACACAAATACCAAATTATAACATCTTGACAAGATGGGCTCTCGACCTATTTGAGGCTTTGCACATTTGGAAATCCACAGACTGACCGAACCGAAACGTTATAAACTTCGCGGCTTTGGCTGTGGATCGTGGATCGTGCCCAGGCAAATTTACTGAAATTCCTACCACCTATTTATTATCCAGACGAAGTCCAAAACGTTACAGAACCGTTGATTAACCATACACTGGTAACATCAGACCAATAACGTTTTATATCGTTTCATTTGAAATTTCAG
Organism: Leptosia nina; assembly: GCA_963661955.1. NCBI lineage: Eukaryota > Metazoa > Arthropoda > Insecta > Lepidoptera > Pieridae > Leptosia > Leptosia nina. The sequence continues at coordinate 262,237 of CAVLEF010000282.1, forward strand.
TACTTAAATAAACCTAATAATAAATACAAGTAGTAGTTAAGTTACAAGCAAGCATAACACAAGATTTCCTCTGCGGACATATAAACAGCTCCACGTTTTGCTGGTTTTATTGCGGCGAGGGAGCACGTACAATTATAATATGTAGGCACATTCTGACGCCGGAAAATGCAATCACAGTTATGCAACACCACTGGAACGCTCTTGACATCCACCCGAGAATTTCCCTGTGTAAGTTTAGACAAGTGACTGGCCTTATTGTTGCGTTTCCTGACTGAAGCTGGATTTGAGTTTTGAGGACATAACAACATTTTGTAATTAAAATTTTAACAAATTACAACAACTACTGTCACAGTTCATATTTAAATAAAACGTATTTAATATTTTGAAATGTATTTGAAATTGTTCAGCTACCTAGATATCTAAAATCAAAGCTATAGCAGGTCGACAACGATCTTTTTTAGAAGCTGGAATATTTTTGTTTTATAAAAACAGAATTATAAGTCTGTTATAAACAACTTATAAGTGGTAAATACTTTGTTATTAAAAATCCGGATCCTACGTTTCATGGAAGTGGCAAAGTGCACATGCATCACTGAAATAATTTTTTTATTTAGGTAGGGGATATAACTTTAAGCAAAAACTCTTAAGCAAAGGCTCAGGAGGAATTATAGTTAAAATTGAACGGCCTATCGGCTCACCGCAACACGTTCAACTTTATTTTCATTGACCACATTTTGCTGAAAAAGCCACTAATATATCAAATACTTCGTCCGGCGCTCTTAAAGTTTATAAAGGCCTAATTTCTAAACGCGTATCAAAAGAAACCACAAAATATACGGATATTATAACGTTTCATTTTTATTATAACTTTCATAAGTAAGGATTTCACTGTTACATTTCTTTGCTGCTGTATTATTAAACAAAAATAATATTTAAGATGTTTCATAGCTGGAATAAATAAAATATTTGTATATATTTTTTATAGAATATTTCTTTTATTACGCTTCTTCGGGACATCTTTTTATATTAGGAATTACTGTAAACGCAATAAATAAAACACATTTAACGGTTTATAATGCAAAATGTATTAAATATTCTTTACCTTCGATCCCAGATTTCGCACATTTTACGAAAAATATCAATTTTATGTTTGGAAACATTAATATTTTTCACATGATGGCATTATATCAATTCAAACATTTAAGTACAGTTTTACGATACTACCTACGGGCCTGCCGGTATCGTAATTTTTTTCAATACAAATAAATTTTTTATTCTAGACTTGAAAACATGTCTTATTTATTCAACACGTGAACATATTTTATACAAGACAGGATCCGTCAAAATATGCGCATTAAATAAAACAACTTTTAACGGTTAATAACGCGAAACATAATGCAAAGTAAGTACGACCATATTATGTTTATCTTATTTTATAGGAGCTTGACGGAAAGTCTAAATAAATAATAAGTTGTGTGTAATTATTGTTCTCACTATCGTCCAATTAAGTAAAATTACTGTAGGAATCTCATTATATTATAATATTGTTTAGTGCTTAATTCCATTTTAAAGAATGCAATATCTCCACTCCAAACGTTCCTCCACTCCAGAGCAATTGAAAGAAGCATGTTTATTTTTCTATTCAGCAGCCAGTTAATCCAGTAGATTTGCAAAAGAGACCATTAAAATTCAAACACGGTGTGTGGCCCGACATCACCTGTATACGTAAGGATTTGTGGAGCGGTTTATCCAACTGCTTTGCATAAAGTAGATAACTGCTAACCATTCTAACTGCCGACAGTTCTCTCGCTCTCATAAATCCAGAGAATACTTATTGTTCTCTTTATTTTCTTCTTAGCTAATCTTAAATTATAATAAACTAGCTGTGTGAGCGACTTCGTCTACATAGAACAGTTATGTCGGACATCCAAATTTGCTTTTGCAAACCTCAACCTTATCTTAATTTTAGGCTGTTACTCACGAGCCACGACGTCGGTCGCGTCCCGTCGTTCTTGCAAGTTAATCTTAAAAGATAGACATACTGTGTCGTTGACATTTTTTTAGATTCTCGAAGGATTTCTTTCATAAAAAATTTTTTGAGTGTCTTGAACTGCTTTTACAGCGTAAGGATTGGAAATCCTGTAAGGCCTATTAGTTACATCGCGATGTGTTAGAGCCTTCATCTCGATAAAAATCTAACCAACATAAGAATTTTAAATTCGAACTAGTGGTTCCTGAGATTAGCACATTCAAACATACAAACAAACAAACTCTTCAGATTTATATATTAGTATAGATGTGCAAGAATAGAAGAATGTCTTAATAACATATTCATAATAGAAACATTAATTTAAAATACAAAAATAGTACCGCATTGACTGCAGCTACTAAAGCATCGAGAGCATAATTTGATTCGCGTTTTAAACCGTTTTTTTGCAAAATTGTTTTATAACGATAAAAAAATACTATGCCCTCAGTATTATGACAAACTTTCTGTTTAAAAAAAATAGAATCAAAACTTTCTATTAATATATCGCTTAAATAAACAAACCATTCGGCTTTAAAATAATATTTGTAAAGATAACAGAGATACGTTATTTACAAATAATTATTTATTAATTAGAAGTCAAACTTATTAAACATTTTCCCTTTATCGTATAAATAATCCTCTGTGGCTGTATAGCTAAACGGTTAAACGTGTTGCATACCACTGCGTTAAGCGCGAGGGGTCTTGGATTCGAATATATTTTTTTAAATGGTGGTCTAAATGCCTAATGCACGCCCACGTCGGACAATAGTGACGTGGGGAGTGTGGTAAATCGTACTACAATCTTCTCGGAGACAACAGTCGACCAGAACCACCAGCTCGCTACGATGGTTTGAGGGAGGGTTCGAATCCTATGAAACTAGATTTTTTCCTCTCACAGATACAGACATGTGTTTGTCCCATGGCCCACAACGGGGAAACGGGATTTCGCTTACATAAATAATAATGGGTTTAGATCTAAAGGCGTAATTAGTTATCAATTGTTCGATACAGTGACAGATGCATAATTCCCTTAAACAATCAATTAGCATCACGCTGTGTTTGGCTCCGTTCAGATAATGCTTCGGCCACATCTATCATTAATTTCATTAAAAACTGATAAAGGATATTGAATAATGAATAAATGGATTAATGATAGATGCTGACATTCTAAAGTCCTGTGCGGTCTGTCTTTGTAATTGCGTAGTTTTCATTTTAAAAGCAATCCTGAGGGCTAATGTACATGACATTTAAAGTATCATATAACAATACTGTAAAGCATTGTCTGTAGTCTACGCGAGTAATACATTAAAATTAATAATAATAATTAAGTAATAAATTAAAAGTAATTTAACTTTTAATTTATTTTAATTACGGCGCGACGTTTCGGATGCAGTGCCAGCCGTTTTGACGTCACCACGGAGTATGTTCGCGTGTATATTTTTTTGTCATGTATTCGCCTAAAAATACACACACACACATATATATATATATATATATGTATGTGTATGTGTGTGTGTATATATGTAAATAGTGAATCGCTCGAAACGGCGAAAGCAACGCAATGTCTTAAGTATAAGTTTGTTTTTTTTTCAGGAGGGTCTTAATTCGATTCGTATATACTTTGTTCGGGCAAACTTTCTTTGTTTACGAGCCGATTTTGAGCAGTTTTTTTTTCGTTGGAAAGAAGGTACTTTCGAGTTCCGTTTCTCCTGCCGAAAATCATACTATAAAAATATTTATTATTTATAAGTAAATTTTCCATATTCGCATTACCAGCGATGTATTTTAAACTGGATTTAAACTACCTCATATTATTCGAAGCCGAATAAACTTAATTATGAACGCGAATCGCTAAAATCGAGTTCATTAAACTTGTTTAAAAGCACCTGGCTCTCAGAGCATTCTAAGTGACCAGACACTTATCAAATGTGAGACGACAGCTACAAGTTTCATTTCCTGCAACCAATTATTTCTTATTTACAAGTATATTTCGGTGGATGAGAAAGCTTCGTACGGAATGTTCAGTTTCTTTAAGGCCACACAGTCATCATAATTTTTTTATTAAGTTTATATGCATAAGTTGCGATATTGTATGGTATTTGTCGGACTTGTTCGTCTAATGGTAGCAAAGTATCAACGGCTCGTGGGGCTCCCCACCGCGTCCAAAAAATGTCTAATTTGTCAATTTATATTCTTTCTAAAACATGTTGGACTTCGTCTGGAAATCTGGATATTAAATGGATGGTAGAAATATAGAAATTCCGTCCGGGTTACGAACCACCGTCCACATATGAAAAGCCGTAAAGCTTAATCGCCTTTCAGAGTCAGTCTGTGGATTTCCGAATATCCAAAGCCAAAATAGGTCGACAGCGCATCTTGTTTAGATGCTATAGACTCAGGTATAAAAACAATTGTACTACCCTCATATATTGCCGGTAGAACAGCAACTATTCTTTACATTCTTGGAACATTAAACGTTTCGAGGGGCACAGAAGTATAACTTGCCTAATAGATAAAACAAACACAAATTTGTAACCGTACCGACTCACTAGGGAACAGGCAGCGACTCAAGTGCTTAGTAAGTTGATTTTTTTTTTAATTATGGTTATTGATGAGGCCACATTTTTAACGGATGGTCTTGTCTGTCAACGTCAACTTTTACTTATGTTCATTAATATCTATGCAGTGGAACTTAAATGTATTTCTAACTACCGTTCAATAACGCAAATTTATAATCTGTTAAGCAAACCAAAATGATAGAATAAAATCTTTATATTATCTTAAACAACCAGGTCTTTTCACAAACTAAGTATTTCATTTTAATTGGTTTTCGTAGTAAAATTTTAGCTAAAATATCTAACTAAACTTTTAAATACTGTCTATAGTTTACGCGAGTAGTACCAATTTAAATAAAAAACTTTAACGGTTTAAAACGCGATATATTAGTTAAACTTATTTGGAAATGATTTTTAACTTCGGCCCGACGTTTCGGATGCTTTGCAGCAGCCGTGGTCACGGGGAAGTAAGTAAGTATAAGTTTAACTAATATATCGCGTTTTAAACCGTTAAAATGTTTTATTTAAACTTTTAACTTGTTTATTGGTACATATACCAATAAATAAGAAAATGTTTAGAAAGGCAACTGTACGCTACTTTTATAATATACATAATATTTTAAAGGCGCCACGATACTTATCTCCGAGAATAAATTAATACTCGTTCTTTAATTATTACAGTTGTTCAACGATAACAATAAACGTGTCTCTTGATCTTATCTAACGAATTGTTTTAATCTAACTATAATAAGAAGAATGATTTGCAAAAATAGAGAGTAAGCGATATCATCGAGCAGGTAAATTGCTGCTACACGAAGAACTTTCAAATGTTATGTATGACTAATAAACAAGGTGTCGTGGGTTAGATTCCCACCAGTCGGGTTTTAAAAATCTATATTTATATTAAAAGGCGCGACTTATTAATTAAAGTAAGAGCGACGTTCCGTCCGAGTCGCGATCTACAGATGTAAAAGATCTACAGATGTAGTAGTGTAAATGTGCGTTTTGAATTTCGAATGTCCTAAGCTAAAAAGCCGACAGCACATCTTGTTTAAATGTTATGTCCCCTTTCATGAAGTGAACCATGCTTGTCTCTCCTCCTCTGCCATTAACAGCAAAAATCGCGCGATGCGAACGGCGACTCATCATGTATCAAAGCACAGAACGCGGGAAGTCGCGCGGATGTTCGCTTCGCTCTTCGCGTCGTGCACACTAAAATTCGTGTCTGGGTTTGCAAGAAGAATATTTGAGATCCCATTCTATCTAGACCTAGATCGCTTATTAAAACTTGTTATTTTCTTATACCATTGTTTCACTATCATTTACAATCACTGAATTCTGCGAAATACATTACTGCTATCCGATTCTCTTACAAGGCGTCCATAAAAACGAATCTTTCAAAGCGAAGGCAATTAACTAGACGTTGTTGATTAGTAATGCTAAACACCACATTATTAGTAAACAAAGGGGAAACAAAGAAATGTTTCCCGTTTCCCACGTTAGGCAAGCGTAACCAAGTGGAAATTAAAAAATGCATTTCGCTACAATGCAGTACTGTTTTTCCGCTGTTCTTATTTGTATACATTTAGTTAAAATGCTTTTAACTGTTGTGTTTGCACCAATTAAACCTGTATCAATTTGAAAGATTATTTTTCACACATTACGCATGATAAAAAGTGAAATACAGTTTCCCTCTCTTGGGCATGAGGCGAACACACTTTTGTGTCCGTTTCAGTGATTCGTTCTTTAACAAGCAAGTAGTTGATCAGACTTCTGTGGCCTGATTGCGCATGATAAGTTGAATTAAATTTAAAATGAAGTTTTTATTTATTTTATTTAAGATCAAATTCGACACGGCCGGGACACATGACCGCATGCTCTACCAATAACCTACAGTAACAGTTAAGGTTGTAATTGTATGTCACAGAGGTGGGAAAGGAGTTTGAGTCGTAGAAAAATTTGATCTTAAAAATAGTTTTAACGCGTACCTACATGTTACGATGTTCACGAACTTTTAACGTCTAATAATTAATTACCGCCTCTGTAGCCAAATGGTTAAACGTATTGGCCAGCATTGCGTTAAGCGCGAGAGGTCCTGGCTTTGAAACCCAGGGAAACAAAAATGGTTTCGGTCAGGCAGGGCACAGAAGTCTGATCAACTACTTGCCTGTAAAAGACGGATCAGTGAAACGGACACAGAAATGTGTTCGCCCCATGCCCCAAGAGGGGGAAAAGGGATTCCATACATTACAATTAATCAGATACGCTCGTAAGTACCCACAAAACTTTTAACCTACTTTAAAACCCAAATACTACGCTATTTCACACTTCGGTCCGCTTTGATTTAATTTAATTAAAACCGTTGCTTGACACATCTTAAGTCTTGTCTTGTTATTGGGTTATAGATAATATTTTATATATTTTCTATTCATAATAATAATAAGTTAATTAAAACCTGATTGAACGTGATGCTAGGATGGCATTTACTAAATTGTATTTTATGGCAAAACAAATAATTATTTCTGGCTACGTTGTTAAAATCTAGAGTACATCTGTTTTATAAGAATCTCTTGACATTCTGCGAGCAGCGGTGACGTTTTAATGAAGACAATTGATTATGAAGCTTTTCAGAATGGTGTTAAGAAATTTCTAGATCGAAATTATAATAAAAATAATTTACGCAATCCAAAAGAATGTCACATTGAATCCGTTTCTAGTTGGAGAATTTAGATTCGTTCCCGATTTTATTGACAGGTTGATGCGCCCCTGCCCAGTTCGCCTTGTTTCCTAGATTATCCCAGCCCATTAACTCCTACCACTAACTCTAGATAGACTAGTGAAGCTTAAAACACCACGTACCGTGTGGCACAGTCACACACACACACGCACACAACACACACACAGCGAGACAAACCCGCATGTCGTTTTTTTAACCTAATGGTGTACTACGTGTAACCTGTGGTAAACTCTTGTATGCCTTGCATAGTGTTAATTGTAATTAAGTTTAAGTTTTTAAATTGTTATAAACACAAATAAATAAATAAAAAGCCCTAATGGTGGTAAAGCTATGGACACATTCAGACAAGTTAAAAATTAATCTCTCAAATATTTTTTTGAAGAATTGCCCCAAACCGCACGAATGCGCGCAGACAGCGATGGCAACATTTTTCATTAGAGCAGAAGTCAACAAAAGGTCATATTCGCTTTGTGATCCATCGAATATTGCGCCCACTCCCCGTCCGTCCAATCCTGCTTAATTTAAACCAGTTCGATTCAAGTGGTTAATACACCGTTTTATAACTGTGGCCTAGATAAGGGCTTTTGTCAACTCCACTGGAATTTTTATTAAAGTTGTAATTGAAAATTTCTAGTCTAAAATGTTTATGCTTGGCCGAAAATCTAACCAAATATTTGTTCAAAAATGTAATCGAAGCTGTAATATTTTCAGGATATGATAGAATGAATTTGTACGTATTTAAAAATGGTTATTTTGAAAGGTTTATTTTGAATTTCAAAGTGGTTTGCACTTAAAGAAGTGTTTAGTGAAAAAAATCTTTTGACGCGTAAAAAGGTATGGCTTTATTTATTAAATATTGTATCGGCAATTATAACTTTGCATGCGCTATACATATGAACCTTTAAGGTACATAACAATCACACAAAATCAACTAAAAATATGTATAAGAAAAATGTCATGAATTACAATTTTATTTCATTCAAATATCTACTGAAAATCAGAATATTCATGTTTTAATAACAGTATTATCCTTTGTCAGTGCCTGAATACTTTATAACTTGTAATGCAAATTCAATCCGAAAAATAAATAGAACTGCGAGCCGACGGATACAAAGCGATTTTCGGTCTGCTTATTTATGCAATGAGTCTGACCTGGAGTCTGGTTACTGATTCCCATGTGAGCCAGGAGAACGCTTGTCTGCCTTTGTAATAAGGATAATATACGGTTTATTTTCTCATGATTTATAGGACTAAAGTATGAAAAGTGAATTTAAGCATTTTTTTTGTTGTTAAATTGTCTTTCCTAATTATGAAATATGGGAAAAACATATAAATTGGAAAAAAAACATTACTTACGTATTTACAAAGACATATACAAGACAAACCAATTTATAAAACACCCTCATAAATAAGTACTAACTTCTGACTGACAAAAAAAATAAAGATAGTCCTTGCTTTTGCTATCGTTACCTAACTTAACTAAGCTAGTGTAACATTTTCAGCACTGTTGAGGTAATCGCTCGGCTTATCGAGGCGTGGTCCGACACGACAAAGGTTAAGAGACTGGTGCGCCACTGCCCCCGGTGTAACATTTGCTTTAGCGCCCAGACGTCGGAGGTTAACGGAAGTTAGTTTCTGATTTTTATATCAACTCCGTAGTACCAAAACTTAACGGTTTAAGTGGACGATCAAGTTTAATCAATGTCTAAATTAAAAAATTATTAACGGTTTAAAACGCGAAATGTATTAGTTAACGTTTTAACGACTATAAAATTAGTGGCGACAAGTGCCACTGGGGCAATGGTACCTCCTACTAACCAATGTATCCTGGTATTACAGTTTTAATAAATTCCAAATACAACGACTGTATAAAAAGTATGGATAAAAATTTAATTTGTATGTATGTCGCAAAACTGTTATATTTTTTAACGGTTAAAAACGCGATATATTTTAGTTACTAAAATTACTTTTAACTACGGACTGACGTTTTGGATGCTTTGCAGCAGCCGTGGTCACGGGGAGACTAAAGAGGGAGGATGTCTCCGACGTCAAAGTAAAAGTGTTTTAAACGTTGTGTTTAACTAAAACATATCGCGTTTTAAACCGTTAAAGTGTTTGATTTAAACGTGTACTACTCGCGTAAACTACAGACAGTATTCTCTTAATATTTAATTTCTTGCCCGTGTCGTAAATTTTTATCAATCTAAACAGATTTTTTTATTTATATATGTGTTTACCCCATGTAACAAGTCACAGAGGACACAGTACTTAATGCAAATGTCCATTTTTACTTTTCATTACCACCATGAAGTATAAGTTTTTAAGCTAGAAAATTGCGTCTAGAATGACGACACATGTCACCGAATGTTTGGCTTAAGGACATGGCAGTTTCTTCACTATGTTTCCCTTCGAACAGCCCATTAAACGTCTTGAGTCCCGAAGATACGACCCGTATAAAAAGATAAAGTAGTTTAGCGTTCTACATTGGCAAGCGTCTTATAAAGAGCAACTAGGGTTGCCAATAACGACACTAGAAGCTTCCTTATTAGCAATTAGTTAAACAAATTAGATGTCTTTTCGTTAGTGTTGATTTGTAATAAAAAATCGATTTTCAATTGAAAAATATTAATTACTGTAGTTTACGCGAGTAGTACACATTTAAATAAAAATCATTTTCAAATAAGTTTAACTAATATATCGCGTTTTAAACCGTTAAAGTGTTTTATTTGAAAAATATTTACAAGGGCAAAACTTGAACCGACATCTACAGCGTTCCGTGCTGTTGCTCAAACCAACTGAGCTACCGTGTCCAAAACGTCGTCGTTGAATTTTTCAACACATTGATACATGCACCTCTCGCGCGATAACACACACATTATTTATACAATGTGCAATAACATGTGAAAATATTTTTTGTGTTTTCAATAAAAAAACATCCTTATTAAACGAGCACCGTATATACAATTAAATACACTTAAACAATATAAAACGCGAAATATCACATATGCTTATTTTAAATGAGTTTATAATCTGATAATCTCCCGGTGACCACGGCTGCTGCAAAGGATCCGAAACGTCGGGCCGAAGTTAAAAATGATTTTCAAATAAGTTTAAATAATATATCGTGTTTTATTTAAATGATAAATATGGTTTATTTAAATTGTATACTCACATTTTTTATTGTTAAAAGTGGTAGACAACCCTAAACGGGACGCGGTAAGATAATCTCGTTAGAATTCCACTCGGCCCAGCTGGTCTCATTCTCTTATGAAGAGAAAAGAAATCTTCCAAACAAAATGCGGAATCCATTTTATAATTACACGTTTATTTGTGTCACAATTTTCTTGAAACACCTGCACGCCAACAATCGTCGAGAATAATTACTATTATGCATTTATGATGTATTAATTTTATTATACGTTAAGATTTAAAAAAATACAGATGATGCATGCATGTATATCGAAAGCATTGAGAAAGTGTGAAAAATGAAACACGGTAGCTCAATTTCCTGCGCAAAACAGATCAGACTCTCGTACTCTTTCTTACCAGTTAAATATTTCAAATTCGAACTCCAAGCTTATCAATTGAACCACTGAGGCAATCATAATTACCACAGTAACAGCAAACTAATTGGTTCTTATTAATCAAGTTCTTTTCTGTAAATCTCAATATGTAGCTTACCCAATAACCTAACCCTAAATCTTATGTTCCGTATTTGAACCCAGGGCCTCCAATTTTAACTATTGAACTAGGCAGTTGTAAACTTTAAGAAACAGCGAACTAATTGGTCTTTAATAGCGGTGAGATCAAGTTCTCCTCAATTTATTAATGTTATGAATGTATAAATATTCTAACGCTTCCACTAATTGGTACAATTTAATACCCCAGTCATTCTCAACTTAATTAGTTAGCGATAAGAAATGATCGATGTCTTAAAATAAAAGATTACACCTCAATAGCTTATCATTTCGGAGGCTTTGATTATTCGAATCGATGTTACGAGTGGGCAGAATCGGCTAATGGCCCGCGATTGATGGGTACAAAAGACAATGCGGTTATTAATTTATTTGTCCGACGAAAGGTATGTGTAATGGACTGTGAATGAAACTTTTTCTTTGTGGAACACGCCTCCCCGTGACCACGGCTAAAGTTAAACCGTTAAAGTGTTTTATTTAAATGTGTACTACTCGCGTAAACTGCAGACAGTATTTAAACCCTACTTCCTACTAATATTATAAACGTGAAAGTTTGTTTGTGTGGATGGATGTTTGTTACTCTTTCACGCAAAAACTACTGAATGGATTTCAATTAAATTTTCCAATAATATAGCTTATCATCAGAATAACACATAGGCTACAATTTATAAAGATATTGTGTGACCTGTCCCAATTAAGTGTCAAGCAACTAGGAAAAAACCTACCTTTCTCCGAGCTATTCTGGCGCGAGATTACGTAATCGTACGTAACGTTATCCTCATTCTGCGTAGACGAAGTCACGGGCACCATCTAGTATTTAATATAAAACACTTATTAATGGTTGAAAATGCGAAATAAATGCCACAACCTACAGAGCCTCCTAAATATTGAGTCGTTATTTAAAATCATTTACTTAACAATCGCTAAAACTTTAATGTTTTTATTAAATATATATTTAAACTTCTATCACTGCCGTACATCTATAATAACATAGACCTTGCACTAATACAAATAAATTACTTTAACCGCTAAGGTATTTTTGCGGAGGCTTAGATAAAGTACAGTAATTCATGAATATTATAGTGATTTATCAATCTGACTTCTCATAATGGCTAGTGGAGAACTGGTTGGGACTGCAGTATGATAAGATAATTTCATTTCACTATAACAAGATGTTATTATGAAATTAATAGGCTTACAATTAAAAAAAAATACTGGTTTTACACGTCGCCGCAAAGACGGCTACTCTTTTCTCTCGTAAACTAAAAAATATTTGATTTAAATAAAACGCTCTTAACGGTTTAAAACGCGAAATATTATTATTAACTTATTTTTAATTTAACTACAGCCAGAATTGGATGCTTCTAGTGAACACTAGAAGACTGAGGTAGGTTGTCCCTAATGTCAAAGTCAAAATTTCTACGCTAGCGCCATCTGTTTCGTCGTAGCGTGTACAGGCTTATGTTGTTCTCTCGTTTACTGTCAAGCTATTGTATGGGATCTAGATCATTGCGCGAGAGGTGCTTGTGTCAATAGGTTGAAAAAATGAAACGGATTTGGACTCGGTAGCTAACAGTCTCCTACACGTCATCGTCATGGTTAGAGCAACAGTACGGAATGCAGTGGATAATGTTGTGTCGTAATTAATTTCATTAATTTATATAGTACCATCACACATTTGCAATAATATTTGAAATTTATTATTTTATCTATTTCTAATCATTATTACTCGATATTTATTTGAAGAATATATTTATTTATTTAAAACTTTATTTTATTTATTTATTTTATGAAAATACTACTCGGCACGACGTTTCGATGTTGCAGCAGCCGTGGTCAAGTTTAAAACTTTTCTTAAACCGTTGAATTTGTTTATTATTGACTACTCGATACTGTATTTGAAGAGTAGACAGTATTACATTTGAGATTAAGATATACCTGTCTACCATAAAGATATATACAGTTATTGCTCTGTCTGTATGTCTACTCCGATATGATACTGATTACTGATGGAGCAATAAACTTTTTATTTATAGCTCTTCGAATTCGTTAGCGATCTACTTACCTTTGATTGGAAGGAAATAGACCGACATGAATGATTAGAACGTTATTTACTGGCTTAGACTAATGTATTGCAATAAAAGGTAATCAGAAATTTAATGGAATAGAAATTGTTTATAGGATTCGTAGGTTGATGTGAAGACAACAGCACAATGGCTGTATAGAATAGATCTACATCTTTTATTTAATTTATAAGCGATTTTAAAAATCAGTTTTGCAACTCCGGCCCGACGTTTCAGAACCCCCTGACCCGTTTAATAATATTTAAAAAGTTTAAATAATATTTCGCGTTTTTAAACCGTTAAAGTGGTTTATCTAAATGTGTACTACTTATGCGTAAACTAAAGATAGTGCATATTTCAATTTAGCAAAATTTCCTAAGCTATATGAGAATAGTATAAATATTTTTAATTAAATTGATACAGACGTACATTGCGCACGTTGAGAACACTTTTATTGGTTGAAAATGGCAAATATAAATGTATTTATTTCTACAGCTCGACGTTTTACATTACGGACTATGTAAAGCCCGCATCTACACTATATAAATACTATATAAAGCTGAAGAGTTTGTTTGTTGAAATGCGCTTATCTCAGGGACTACCGGTTCGAATTGAAAAATTCTGCTCTTAAAAACATCGCGCTATGACTAATAGAAGCGAAGATATAGCGGCAAATGTGAACAAAACGGGGGACATTTATCATCTCTGTGGCTATCAGACGCGTACGCTGCGAAAACGGTTCTAAATGTAGAATTCAAAATCAAGATAGGTTCTGGAACATGGTATTTTTATTGATTAGGTGTGGAGTGTAGTTTACGCGAGTAGTACATATTAAAATAAACACTTTTGGACGGTTAAAATCGCGAAATATATTACTTAATTTGCACAGACAGCTGAAAAGCAAAAAATACATTTTGTAAACCGTTAAAAAGTGTTCTAGTTATACGGTATACATATACAAATCGGAACTGAACATATATATATGACATATAGCTTTAATATTAACATAGATAAGATCTTGAGACGATTTAGTAGAACTTCTAACTAAAATTGCCTACATTCTATATAAGCCGGTGATGTAACTGAAAATTGCCAATTTATACGTACGAGAGGCGTCGGTGTCGCGACCAACTAGATAATGTCCACTCCGTCTGAAATAACTTTCGTAAATTGAGTCACCGACCACTTCGGAGCAAACTTACTTCTATAGACTGATATAGAACGAAATCAATAGATTGGAGATCATTGTTTTAGGCAAGCAAGGGTTTCTATAAGGTGAAGTAGCCTTACAACTCGGTAAGATGTGCTGTCGATCTATTTTTGTTATGGATAATCGATAATGCACTGATTCGCGACGCGACGGAATTCTAATATTTTAACTGTCCAGAAAAACTCCAACATATTTTTGAAAAAATTTTGCGTATTAAGTGTTAAGGTTGAAATTACATTGCGCGATAGGTGCATGTATCAATAAGTTTAAAAAATTCGACGATGAGGTGTAGGACTCGGTAGCTTAATCGGTAGAGCAACAGCACGGAACGCTGACGATGCCGGTTCAAGTCCTGCCCGATTCGAATTGTTTTCAATTTATTTTCAATTTTTAAATTATAATTTTGCAAGAACCCGGCCAGTTTCGCCAAATACCAAGTCCATCGGAACAGATGGCGCTAGCGTAGCAACTTTTACTTTGGCGTCAGAGACATCCTCTATCTTTAGTCTCCCCGTGTTCACGGCTGCTGCAAAGCATCCGAAACGTCGGGCCGAAGTTAAAAATTAAGTTGAAAAAAGTTTAACTAATATATATCGCGTTTTAAAACGTATTTAGAATCATATTCGACGAGGGCATCAAACCCACGAATTGGATACCAATTCTACGATTAGACTTACGAGTCCCCAACAAGTGGAGTCTTGTATAGTAGTAATAAAAATATGGAAAGTAATTAATTAATTTCGCGATAGAACGCGTAGATATACATTATATTTAATGTAGTTCCCTCGAATCTTTTAGCCCAATAACCCGGCAACAGAACCGTGACAGTAAATTGAAAATCCGTCGTATTTCACGGGATAACAAGGCCTCTTATAGATAACAAGCTTTTCTCTCGTACTTTATCATATTGACATGTCTTTTGAAAGGGTAATGGATAAAATAGTGTAGGCTGATGTTTTATTATCTACAAACCAAATTATCTTAACATAAAAAAATATAAAACCCTTGTATTTAAAAGTCGTACAGAAAATTAAGTACCGGAAAGTTACGTTCACATATCGCAGACTGAAACCTGTCGAACGGTTTAAAATGCGAAAAGTATGGTTAATATCTTATTTTTAACTACGACGCGATGTTTCCGATGCTCCACAGCAGCCATGACCGCTTGGTAGACTGCTTATATTTAATGTTTAAAACCGTAAACAGTGTTTCTTTTTATGTACGTACCCGTAAACCACACCTAATATAATAAACTATTGAACCGCGTTTTAAACTGTTAAATAAATCACTTATTTAAAGAACTATATATTCGTCTACAGTATCTCCGGTTTAGAAGATAGTATTTCCCAAAGAGCACGTGTAAGACTAAATATATACATATACATGTTGAAAGTCGAGTTGAACCATTACACTAACGTAGCTATCAAATATAATGAACTGAAAGAAGAAAAGAACACTGAAAATCCAAACGATTATTAACTCTATTAACATGAAATAGTGACTATAATAGTGTGTAGAACAGACTTGGATAGCAAGGTACACGGATAATACACCCGCATGTCTGACGTCCACTGGTGGGAATATCGGACACGTGTTCTCGTGTGAACAAGATGCAAGCAGGATGAGAATGCACGTCTTTGTTTAACAAAATATGTGGTTCACTTCTTATTGCATTAGCTAGCGACAACTGAGGAAACGCACATTGAAATAAAACAATTTTAACAGTTCAAATCGCAAAATATATTGGATAAGTTACTTTTAAATGATCAAGATGCTTTGCAACTATGGCCCGACGGTTCGAATGCTTTGTAACTGTAACACAACGTTTCAAATGCAAAGAGACCACGGCTGCTATTGAAATAAAAATTATAATTCACGTTTTAAGCAATTAATAGTGGTTTTATTTTAATGTGTTAAACACGATAAACGAATACTTATTACGCTTATTAAACAATTAGGATATATAAATAATAAACAACATTTTTTTTAAATAACCTTGATTTTCTAAAAAATATCTTAAGTGCAAATAACATAACCAAACTTTATTTAAAATATGCGTAAAGCATAAAATCCACATGTTATATAGCCTCCAAAATTAGGTTTTGCTACTATTATAGATTTACTTGGTAAATAATGATCATCGTTTAATTTATATCTCTATCCGATTCTCCGTACTGTTAATATTCTAAGTACTCCATTTGAAAATTATAACCATGTCCATTTTCTGTACCATCGTCAAACGACAAACCACAACGCACTGCGTAAATAGAATTTGTTTCATACGCTTAGTTGCAAATGTAATTAATGTAACATGTTAATTTAATATTGTTGAACTATTGTATAATATGAGCGTGCTAAAGGCAGAGTGGCCTAATAATATAAACATGATTTTCATTAAGGAGGAAAATAAAAATATGCGAAAAATTTTGAATTTGTGCAAGAATTATGTTAACAATTTTCGGTCACTGTGCTCTTGTAGATTAACATTCTTAGACTATGAAAATATAAATAACTCGGGGTCATAAAACTGCAGTTAGGCTACTCTACCTCTAGGAGTCTCATATATGGAAGTACAAATAGCTTAAATTGCAGAAAATAACAGTATAGAACTTGGAACACGCGACGCAGTTTTCAAATTAGAATGACAGTACTTGAAATTGTTATATTATAAAAAAATTAACAAACAGCTTCTAATAAATACAAGAGAGGTATTAAAAACCACGTTAGAACGGTTTTAAACGCAAAGTTTGTATTCAAACCGTTAAAGCGTGTTATTTAAATGTGTACTACTCGCGTTAACTAGACATTATCTAGGAAAGGTATTGCCTGTTTACACTTTTCAACGGTTTTAAAAACGAAATTATAATCATACGGTTATGTAACATTGTCACGGTCTGGCATTACAAAATGTTAGAAGTTTTACATTAAAGTTTGAAATTATTATAAAAATGTTCATTACAAACTAACTCCAAAATAACCTTGACAGAAGAGCAATGCAGCGGTTTTTAATTACTAAAGTAACGCGGAGGCTCAATTAATTCTAACATGTGTGAATCTCGGTATTTCTGCGCATACAGTTGCGCAGATGAACTAAATATTTTTGTAAGTGTAATGAGGTCAACATATGGACAAATCTTACACGTCGAAACATCTGCCTGACCTCTGAAGTTGAAACCTATTTAAACTGAATCAAAGCCTGTTGTGTTCGGGGACAACAAAGTTCAAGAAATATTACGGCAAGATGTCATAACATAACTTTGTTTAATTTATAAATAGCAAAATTAATTATAATTTGAATATTGTACTACACGTAAGGTGTTTTAAATAAAGAACGCGTAACATATTGTATTCTACCGATGTTTAACACGGCTACTGCAAAACATCCGAGACGTCGGATCGTAGTTAATCGTAAATTTCCGTTTCAAACAGTTAAATGTGTTATATTTAATTAGTACAACTTGCACTAACTACAGACATTACTTAACAATCTCAATTCCAGAACAGACCATATCAAAACACGCAATAAATCAGGTAAACAAAACGTAGGGTAGTTTTCAAAACATATGTTCACTAACCTAAATGTTTATTGTTACAAATTTGTCATTTCAAGCGGTTAAAAGTGTTTTCATTTAAGCTTGCGTAACAAAGAACGCGTGACAAATTTTGTTATCGATTTAAAGCAACTGTTGAAGTTAGCGCTTATCTTTGCAAAATTTCCGTTTAGAATCGAAGTTGTGTTTATCATTTCCTTATGACTGTATATATACATATACATCATATACATAGATAAGAATTAGTGTAAAGTTTGATTTACACTGTGGGAAACGTAAATAAGCTATCTAAACAATATTATATTTGTAGCTAATACGCTTGTCTGTCTAGTGGTATATGTTTTTCCCTTTGCTCATGAGGTTGGGAATTCGATGCTGACCGTGCACAAAAATTATGTAGGTACATATCTTCTTAACCTGACCGCCTCTGTAGCTAAATGTTTAAGCGAGTAGCCTAGCAATGCGTTAGGAGCAAGAGGCCCTGGGTTAGAATCCCGAGGAAGCAATAATTTGTTCGGTCGGTCAGATGTCTGATCAATTACTTGCCTGGTGATAAACAGATCTGTGAAACGGACACAGAAATGTGTTCGCCCCATGCCCCATGGGGGAAATGGGATTTCTATTTCTGTTACATTCAAACACGTGCGGGTGAATAAAATGATGAAAATAAGTTTATCATTTTACTAAATTTACTTATTTGGCATACAACATTCACCTTGCAGTCGGTGCGTCCCAGCGTTCGGATTAGAATTTAATGTAAATTTATAGGCATTTATAGTAGGAATTGCGTGGACGAAAAGTCTATAATACTGTAGGTCAAATATGGACCCTAAAGTGAAAAAAAGGAAGTGTTTTCTATACAAAATATAATAATTTACCTAGTCACCGTCACCATATGAATTTATGGTAAATCCTTCTAATACATTTGTTTAGGCTTCTTCCGAACTAAGTATTACAGTATCCAATACTAACATTTAACATATTGAGATTGTAAACAAATCTATCGTTCCCACATCCTAAATATACTGAAACAGTTTGTACTTTTTCATGTTTTGTTTTATCGATTTACATATATATTTTTTTTTATAATGAGTGGAGGACAGACCAGCCGTTAGTTTAAAACACGAAGTAAATTAGCTAATATAGTCCCAAATAAAAAGGTCGGCCGTAGTTAAAACCTAAGTAAAAATAGGTCAAATAACATATTTCACGTTTGAAGCCGTTAAAAATGTCTTATTTAAACCTCACAGTTTTTTATTCGGGTCTTTAGCCCGGACGGAATTTCGATCCCTTTTTTATTCCATTCTTTAAGTACAAAGAGCTCATTTATGTTTTAATAGCTCACAACACATTTCTATGTCCGTTTAACTGGTTTTATTTACAGGCAAATATTTGATCAGACTTCTGTGCCTAGCCCGACCAAAACGATCTATAGTTCCTCTAGGATACAACCCTGGTCTCTCACGCTTTTTAGCTTCAGAGGCGGCATTAACTCAAACGATATTTTAAAAATCTCATCTCATCACCAAAAATTATCGATAATAGGATGTATAAATTTGTATTAACCCTTCCATCAACTTATTTTTAATCCCAAATCCAATTCGTTCTAAATGTAAAGTGGATATCAACGCACGAGGTCCGATGTCATTTTACGATCTATAAATAGTATTCGACGTCAGCAGATGTAGTTTTTGGAAGATTGAAGCGGGATCACCTTAAGCATTAAAAACTTTACACCTCAGTGTGTGGTGGGTGCGTTAGATGTCTTGGCGTTTTATCACTTCGTTTGACACGCCGCCCACATTGCTTACGCTTATGGAAATCATAATGTTGACAAAAATGTATATTTAAATTGTGGACAGGAATATTTATTTATTAAGTTAGTCAGGGTTTGTAAACTTAAATACTTTTTCACCTGTTATTGCACATGCTAGCATTATATAAATTAAAAATCGATTATTTGAAAAAAAAAATTGAGCTACCGTGTTCTACAGTTTTCGCGGAGCGTAATTCCTTAACACTTGCTTATTGGTTAGAGCAACAGCACGGAACGATGGATGCCGTTTCAAGTCCTGCCCGCGTCGTAATTTTTTCCAATTTATAATCGAATATTAATTTATGTAGTCAGTGTTGTCATTTTGTCTATAGATCGTAGCAATTAGTTTTACATATTTTAAGGTTTGAATCACACCTAACTATTTTTTTCTTTTAAAATCTTATCTTATCATATAAATTAGGTATGTTTGTTTATGACGCGTTAAAAAACATATTTGTTTTATTTATATAATGTTTATTGTCTATCTATGAAGAAGTTCGCTTTTATTTAAATTGTCAAACACAGTAAAACTTCTACAGCCCACAGACTAATATATTTAAGCAAAGTCCTTTACGGCATTTTATCTTTCAAGGGAGGCGCATGCACCGCCGGGGGCATCCGGAACATCGAGTTGACAGTTTAAGTAAGCTGTAAATGAGTTTACTAATATATTTCGCTATTTGATCCGTTAAAAGTGTTTTATTTAAATGCGTACGTAAACTACAGATAATGCCTAGCAATAAATAATTTATTCCAGAGACGTATAAGCGACATTTGTTCAGTTTTGTTTTGGATTGGTCGAGCTGCGCTGGGAACTATCGCATTCCGCAACTGTGACAACAGTCATGGTCCATTTAAGACGCCTTAAGTAATCAAGAGTAAGCAATTGAGCGAATCAAGATAATTGGACTGAATAATACTTAATTTGACTGTCTGGATCTATTACTGACAAAGCTCTGTTTAGTATCCAAACACAAACAGATCGAGGGCCTCGTTGGTCTAATGGTAGCAATATATTAATCAACGGGTCGGGAGTTCGATCCCCACCGGGTCTAACACGATTCTAAGAATTTTTTTTATAACATGTTGGACTTCTAAAAATCTGAATATAAAAAAAGGTAGTAGGAATCTCGTAATTCCGTCCGTGTTACGAACACGGTCTACAGATGATTAAGAATTAAAACGCGTTTTGGTAGTTTGGATTCCGATAAATATTATTTCATCTTCCATCAAGTGAATATACTTGTCTGTAAGTACTCCTCTGTAAAATATAGTAATTTAACTTATAACTCTCTTTGCTCAAAAACGTTTTTAACTCCATAATTGTCCCAAATATAGAATGTTCATGGCCGACATTTTTAATTACTCTTGTCATAAACGAGTCGTTGAACGTTATTAATTTATTGAGTTGCTATAGCCGGTTCATATTTTTGTACTTCAATTCAAAGGAGAATGTCAATTTTCGTGTGTCATATTTTTTAAGAAGTCCCTAGTCTCAGTTAATGTCCCGCTCAATGCCATTATATGCAATAACATGTGTAAAAAATACTAAAGTTCATCTCTGAAAATTCACCTTTACTGTTTTCTTAAGTTTCAAAGCATAAGACATTGAATTGCGCGAGTAGTACATCTATCTATACTAATATATAAAGCTGAAGAGTTTGTTTGTTTGTTTGAACGCGCTAATCTTAGGAACTACTGGTTTGAATTGATTTTTTTTTTGTATTGGTTAGGTTAGGTTATAAAACATAGCGCTGTGACGCTGTGTGTAGTTTCAATCTAGTATTTATCTAGATATGTAATATCTTCTTAAGAGCATGCTATATATTTGGCTTAATTAAAAAAATATTGTATTTAGTTCATTTATTAAGAACAAAATAATAATATATCGCTGTAGGCACAAATATTTTAAAAACAAAAGTAAATTCCGAAATTGGTGATCAATTAATCTCATTAGGGCATTCCGACGCGGTTAGTTCTGATAAATATTTTATAAATATCTCCATCGTTTAGTTTAGACCGCGATCTGTGAAAGGAATTTTAATTAAATTTATTTACAAAGAGGTGACTTTATCACAAATTCGGGGAATTTTTGCGAATCTGCGCACACGTTTTACACTTAATTGGCTCAAGGGATTTTGATTAGATCAAAAACTAGTTTATATATTTATTTGTTTGAACCCGCTAATGTTAGGAAATACTGGTTCGAATTAAAATATTTTATTTGAATTAACATCGATCAATTGGAGCGAAGAAACGTTGGAAAAATAGGAAGTAGGAAATGTGGGAAAAGCGGGGCAAAATTATTCATCTTTTACTCGAACCTCTCTATTCTCTCGACTCCTCTTTAATTGGTCACGATAGTATATCTCTGCTTTTTAAGATTCACTTAAAAATATAGTATTTATGGCAATCAAATCGATAACTTGATATGGCAAAGGACGTTTGCCAGGTTAGCTAGTCTGTAAAATAAAAATGACTAATCATGTTTTCAACTGCAAATCTTAAGAACAACTGGATGTTTAGATAAAACACTTTAACGGTTTAAAACGCGACTTAAACGCGTTCTACTAGCGTAAACTACAGACAATATTTAACAACTGGATAAAAAAAGGAACCCATTTTAAATGCGTTTTGTTAATTTCAATGCTAGGTAATTCGTTTAACAAACGTTCAGTGCGAGAGCTCGTGGGTTTGAATTCTAAAAAAGACGAAATGATTCGAAAAGGTCATTCATCACTACATAGGGAACTCACAATTTTTAATATGTCTATATGAATAAAATAAATGGCTACACTCAAGGACAAACTCAACGATCGTCAAATTCCATTGATATTTTAAATACGATAAGCTCTTGTAACTAGTTCAACTTGCTAGTGTGTAAAACTAGCTGACCACAGATTGATAATAACAGTGTGACCGATAGCGACGTTTGTTACATAAACAAATTTAGTATAGCTACTGCGAGGTATGTTATATGTAGACAATAATCATGGCATCTTATTTACTGTAGAATATATGAATCATGATATGGATTTTATTTTTGAGACAAAGCATTCAAACATTTATTTGTTAAACACGATACATAAAAATATTTAATCTAAGCAATCTAAAAAGTTGATCTGTTATTTACGCAAGTGGTACACCTTTAAACAAAACACTTTTGACGGTTTATAATGCCTTATATATTAGATAACTTATTTACAATTTACTTTTAACTACGGGACCGAAGTGTTAGATAGGTATTTTTGCAGCAGCCGGGATCAGTAAATATAAGTTTATAATTAATAAGTTCAGTTATTTTCGTTATATACAGTGACAATTATTCATTTATAAATTGTAATTGTTTATTTAATGATGTCAAACTGGTAATAAATAGAACTGTACTCCAACTCAGCCGCCTAACCATCGATCAAGCTTACTTGCGCCACCGGTTCACTTGTTGGTATTATTTATTTCATTTCGATAAATTTATTTCTTATTCTTATTATTTCTAGATAACCAGTTTATCTGCAAGTTAGTTAAGGATATTTTTTTCACGTTATTTCACTCCAGTAGCTTCGATAACTTAATTGGAAACTACTCATGTGCAAACTTTAACTATCTATCCTTTTAACTTGTTCTAAAAGTTAAATAAAACGCTTATAACGACTCAAAATGCGAAACATATAAGATTACGAATTATGTAATTCGTTTTAACTACGGTTTTAAACCGTTAAAAGTGTTTTGTT
This sequence comes from Leptosia nina, assembly GCA_963661955.1. NCBI lineage: Eukaryota > Metazoa > Arthropoda > Insecta > Lepidoptera > Pieridae > Leptosia > Leptosia nina. The sequence goes on from CAVLEF010000282.1 coordinate 285,624, forward strand.
TAAATGTGTACAACGCGCGTAAACTGCAAACAGCACCGTTATAAAGTTAGTAACAAATTAAAAATTGAAAAATAAAAATATCCGACTCGGACAGGACTTGAACCGGCATCCCACAGCCATTTCAATCTATAATCGATTTTTAATGTATATAGCGCCATCATGTGCAGTCACATGAGAACAAAAAAGTTTTCAAACGTCACCAACAAAGACAAAAACGCGTTTTTCTTTTGTTTTCTATTACATAACACAAACGGGTAACAGATAAACACAAAACACTTTCACACTTCAAAATTTTCTCCCAAACGTGCAAGGCATAGAAATTAATATGCACGCGATAGACCAGATACCGGCAGGTGCATCGTATATAATCAGCAGTAATGAAATTATCGTACTTGTAAAAACTGGCTGCGATCGTGGGAAGATCTACGCTGTACCGTTTCTTGAAGTTGTACCAGATGTTAATGCTATAATAAGCCCCCTTGTTTCTAGATAAGGGTATGTGTGTCTTGCGGTGCAATGGCTTTATCACTTTGTAGCTTTCAATGTGGGTTAAAGACTACTTGAACAGAAATACTCTCTCGTGTTCATCAGCGGATCAACGAAAATTATCTGTATACTAGCTGTGTCAGCGACTTCGTCCACGTAGAACATAGGTAAAACCTAAAGTGTATTAGTTAAACTAATTTACTAAATCTAAACGGCTTGACGTATTGTGAAGACAGGGGACTACGCAAAAGCAAAAGGCCTAAAGGAAAATAAAATGCAAACTAATACACACACTCCGCGTTTTAAACCGTTAAAAGTGTTCTATTTAAAAAACGTAATAACAGCTTTATTTTCACGAACCAATATTCTTAATATCGGCTTGATTTTTATATTATACAGAACTTAATCAATTAACCTTTCTTAAAGCGTGCTAAGAAGCGTAATCTCTCACAGTTTATTAAGTCAGAAAGGCCTTGGGTTCGAATACCGCGAAAACAAAAATTGTTTCAACTACAGCCCGTATACTGCACGTTTCGGATGCTTTGCAGGAACTGTGCTCAGAGGACGGCGGAAGATGAAAGTTCATAACATAAGTTAATTATAAATTTTGCGTTTTAAAGCAAGCATTTCTTTCTTTAGCTTTACAATGACTATTCCAAGCGAATGGATCATGACGAAAGCTTCACTTTGAATCCAAAAATAAGCTAGTCTAGATAACTTAATATGTCTTTCAAGAAGATTTTTAATGACTTTTATGTTACATAATATACACAAAAAATATTACCAGAAAGCCGAATACAATTAAAGATACTAAAAACAAAGTCAATTAAAATAATTTCCTTCAAATGATTGTTGTAATTATTTCAAAATTACCGCTTAATTTTCGTTAGTTTCGTGTATGTTGGTATCGTAAATCTTGTAATATGTATAATGCTTTAGTAAACATTGTGCTTTTAGTACACAACACAAATGTTCACAAACATTGTTTTCCATAGTCCATTACCGCTAATTACAGAGTTTTATTTGGTTGGTAGTTTATTACTAGCTGTGTTAGCGACTTCGTCCGCGTAAAATTTTGGGCATCTAAATTTGTTGAAAGGAGGACTTCACCACCACGTCGTTAGAATTTTTAGCTGTTACCCACGGCGTCGTCCGAGTTCTGTCGTTCTTGCATTTAATCAGATAGCCATATAGTGTTGCAGACATTGTTGGAGATCATTAAATGAGTAATTATTTTCATACATATTTTTTTGGGTATCTTCCACCATCTTAGTAGCGTACGCAAAAAAACCCCCGTGGATGAATATTTCCGCTTCTTTTTCACATTTCCCGTAAAAAAATGTTTTGTTCAGATATTTAATTTAGAAATATAACTTTCTGCAACTGTATGTGTGTTATTAAGAGAACACAAATATCTATCTTATTTTAAGACTAACATTTACTTTTACAATATTTAAATACTATCTATAGTTTACGGGAGTAGTACACATTTAATAGTTTAACACTTTAACGGTTTGAAACAAAATAGATAAAAAAAATTAAGGTTTAAATAAGTTTAACTAATATATCACGTTTTAAACCATCAAAGTGTTTTATTTAATTATTGAAATGATGAACACAAATTATTTTTTTTTTGTATATAAAACTTCGTAAAAATAGCTCGCTTTGATAATCTAAATCAAAATTAGTGTTGTGTTAAGTCTCTAGTTTACGCAAATACACCGCGTTTTAAACCGTTAAAGTGTTCCATTTAAATGTAAATAATTTAGTATTTTAGTTCTGAGTTTCATTATATTTTTTTAATAGAGTTCACAGTTCAGTTACTAGTACAAGACAATGGGATAAAAACATTTGTGGTCGTAACGATGGTTAGCAGCCATGACGGAACATCACTTCATATGAAGTTCCTGTCATTGTTTATTACCGTGAATCATTCTGTTTACCTGAGTATGGAACAATTCCCACGTAATATTGTACCTAGATTTCGCTATTATCTAGAATTTCATCAGGCATCAGTGTAAATTTACATAAAACACTTTTAACGGCTTAAAACGCGAAATATATTAGAGACATCAGAAATTGGTAGTTATTGTGTTAAATATGTGTTTGATGTATTGAAATATGTGTTTCTAAAACATTGTCGTTGATGAGAAACATTGAATAAACGATATTGATGGTTATTTAAATGTAACTGATATCCAATATCTACAAAAATCTTAATTGAAATATCTTGCAAACATTAAATTAATTACGATTTTGTAAGAATTATAACAATTTAAAAAATGGCATTTATTTTTCTATAGTTTAGTCATTTTTATGACGAATTTTGTTCAATCAAATTAGTACATCTAAAACATCGATCTAATTTAACTCCTTCAATAAAACATACTATTACACATATAAAACACACACACACATTACCAAACCGAAAAAAGACATCTAATTCAGCCCTAACATCGTGTTTCGTTTAATTTAAACGCTACAATATGTCGTCGCATTCTACCGAAAATCAGCTGTTCACCTGTCTTGCTTATCGCAACCGAATATATTGCTTACCACGGCGAGATTAAGGACGATTCTGTCCTACTAAAACTACTAACTTTACGTCGCTTACAAGGACAATTTGGGGTAACCACGTCCAAGCTGAAATGAATCGCAAGTAGTTACATTAAAGTTTAATTTCGTATGCATATAAAACTACTGGACAATAGTAAGGATTAGTGTAAGTGGAAACACGGTGTCAGCAGGCAGCATTTTGTAGCATTGTGTCGTCATGACCTTAAAAAGGGGCATTTCTTAAGAACACTTAATTCTAGGGTCTAAGATGAGGACGCGTTTTTCGTCGGAAAATATATACAGTATGAGTTTGAGTTTGTAATAATAATTATATAAATACACATGTGTCAGCTAAATTACATAATACATCATTATTGACTCTTGCGCACAGTGGCTTTGCTGGTAAATGTATAAATAAATAATAAAGTTATATATAAACGAACCCTTAATTAAGAAAACATCCTTAGATTTTAAACACACATAGAAATGTCTAATATACTGTATAATGTCTGTCTCTCTCTGACTACGACTGAATGCGAAGCATCTGAAACGCCCGCGCCGTGCAGTAAATATGTACATACTGTAATGTAAAAACGTTCAAAGTATAAACTACAGACAACACTTAACAAATATTTGTTCGTAGTTTACGCGAGTAGTACATATTTAAATAAAACACTTTAACGGTTTAAAACGCGATATTTATTACCTAGTTAAACTTATTTGAAAATTATTATAACTACTGTTACGTTTCCGATGCTTTGCAGCAGCCGTGGTCACGGAAAGACTAAAGATGTTTCTGACATCATAGTAAAAACTGCTACGCTATATGTTCCGTCGAAGTTGGCCGTAGTTAACATTAAACACTAGCTGTTCCAGCGACTTCGTCCGCGAGAACTGTTATTTTGGGCATCCAAATCTGTTTTTGTAAACCCCGTCATCTTTATAAACTTAAGTTGTTACCCACGTATCTTACCGTCGTTCTTACAAGTTAATCTTAGAAGATAGATAGCTTTATAGCGACGCGGACTTTTTTTTAGATCATTCTTTCGTACATATTTTTTGGGTACGCATTTTTCCCCGTTTTGTTCACATTTCCCGCTGTATCTTCGCTCCTATTAGTCACAGCACGATGTGTGTAGCCTATAGCCTTCCTCGATAAGTGTTCTAGCTAACATAAAAGATATTTTCTATTCGAACCAGTAGTTCCTGAGATTAGCGCGTTCAAACAAACAAATAAACAAACACTTTAGCTTTATAGATTTGTTCTTTAACATAATATAAGTCTTAACACATTATAAAAATAAAACGACGCTTTATTCTTCACAATGTACAAGCCTTTGCCCAACCTGGGAATACATAGTACAGCTAGAGATTGGATTGGGATTTCGGGATGCCGAATCTTATTTCACTGAACTTGTTTATTGTATCCTAAATTGGCCCGGCCTCCTACGTGACCCGGGGTAATTCGTAATTTCGTCTGATTGATTCCTGCGTTCCTGAAGAAACTGAATGTTTTGTTTTTCGATGTCTTTTCAACCTTAAATATTATAATATAGCTGAGCTGGCAAATGTTTTTGCCATGTGAGGTATCACCATAAAAACGATTCATGTTAATTAAACTTAAAAAGATAGACATATATCATAATCATTCTTTTATACATTTGGTGCAGCGCAACGGAAACTTTCAAAAAATAATAATTTCTACTGTAATTTTTTCATTTTTCAATGTTTCTTCAACAAACAAGCAAACTCTTCTGATTTATATTATTTTAAAACGTACATGTGTCTTTAGATAAGCATTTTTTAGCTATTAGACAGTCATATAGGCAGCTAACTTAGAATCACACTAGTAAAAAAAAAACCACTAGTAAAAAGTGAAAAAAAGGTAGGTTTGAAGTAACACAGTGAGAGTTGGATTAAAAGTATCAAAGACTACTACTTTTAATTTCAATAACTAAAAAGCAGCTGTTTTACGGCGTTTGAATAAATGTTTATTAATAGTGTTCATTCTACCTGACATTTTTCTAAGGTCCATTAAATGTTAATGGTAGTAATATTGGCTTGACCTTTCGATAGCCCTGTCCACAGTCCGTTAAAATTTGTTCAATCCAGTGAGCTTATCTAAACACTTTAAGAAGCTAAATACTGTCTGTAATTTACGTAATATAAATAACACACTTTAACGGTTTAAAACGCGAAATATATTACCAAAACTTATTGACACTATTTCAACTACGTTTCAGATGCTTTACAGGAGCTGTGGCGAGACACGGGTTTCCGCGGGTTTTTTTATCCTGAAATGGTTCTATTTAAACTTTAGGGAGCTACTCTTATGGCTCAATGATAGTATGGCGTTTACTGCGATAGGTCTGGGGTTCAAATCTTAATTGGAATTCGGAAAGAACATACAGAATCATAACTTGACCGTAAATAAACCCACGAGCGAAAAACGATTCTATACACCGCTCTTGGCATAAACGTAATATTACCGGTTTTAAAGCGAAAAGCATTTTGTCGCCAAGGTTTAATTCGGTCAATACGCTTAGTTCCGATTTTTTATACAGATGTTTTTATGCAATGTCCACGGGACATTATCACTGCGATTGGACACAGTAATTATAGAACTCACGATTTTTATATTACGTCGTGACCGACTAAATTTGTATTCTATTCATATTTAGGAGACGCTTAGGAATTCAAATTTAATGTGATAATAGCATTAGCTATATTTACTAACTAGTCACATTAGCTATATTTACTAACTTATCTAATAATAATACAAAACTGAAGAAATTGTTTGTCCGTTTATTTAAACACGCTAATCTCAGGAACTCGCAGGAGTTCGAATTGAAAAAATATTTTTGTGTTATTTGGACCCTTTACAGAGGAAGGTTTTAGGCTAGAAGACATCGGGCTGCGACGCAAAGAAACATAGGAAAATGTAAAAAAATCGGGGAACATTATTCATTTGAGGGTTTCCCTTGCGTGCGCTGTGAAACCGGCTTAAGATACCCAAATAATATGTATGAAAAAGTTATTCCTCTTTAAGTGATCTCCAAAAAGGTCCAAGTAGCAACACTATGTGTCTATCTTGTAGGATTAGCTTGTACGAAAGACGGGACCCGTCCGACGTCTTGGGTAATAGCTTAAATTTGTTAAGATGAGGGGAGGTTTTCAAAAACAAATTTGGATGCGCAAAATAATTGTTATACGCGGACGAAGTCGCCTTGCGATAAATATTCTAACTATGTGTTAGTTAGAATATTTATCGCAAGGCGACTTCGAAAATAATCTTCAATTCAAACCAGTAGTTACCGAGATTAGCGCTTTCAAACAAACAAAATAACTATCTAGCTTTATAATATTAGTATTGATATAAATTGACATGTTTATTGTGTCATAATAAACAGTTCTCACAGAAACAGCATTGAAATGACAATTAAAATAGAATTAATTATTCAAAATCACCATATTAGATCCAAACATCCGACAGCGGGCCGTGGGACACAGATTAACCAATTATTAGAACGATAGTGAAATCTTTGTATCCGTTAATTTTTGCGACTTTCTATACGAAAGCATGACAAATTGATTGATTTTGTATAGTAAGATATCTCGTGTATTTATTTTTTCGTCAAACGCGCGATTTTTAAACAGATGGTGTAGACATTTTTATTATGGTCCTTAATTTCAGAATAAAATAAGATTATAGTTTATACCTGTATTTATATTAAGATACTATTCAGAAAAATCTAAGATTCTTTGTAGGTACTAAAAATACACGTGATGTTGAGAAGGGGGAGGGGGTGGTGGTCTTAAACCTCACTACGTATCACCAATGGGGGTGGGGGGGTTTAAAAATTCTAAAAAAAGGTCACGTGATTAACGGACAACCCCTTATTAAATAGTTCAAAATTATAAGACCGATAATCAGTTGGTTATGATGCCTTCGCGTTAACCACGAAAGGTAACGCGTTCGATTCCCAGCGACATATTGTAGATGAACAGAAAGTTGAAACATTTCTATTTACCTACATACTCTTCCTGGTCTATCATTATTTTTTATGATAGAGAAGGACAGAGAAGCATGGCGTTTCACTTGGTAGAAGATGAAATACCCCAGCCATATCACATATAAACCAAATGCGCTGTTGACCTATTAAGGCTTTGGATATTCGGTCTTCTCGCTGTCTGGCTGTCTGTCCCTTTGTATTAAGAGAATGCATGTCTGAAAAGGTCATTCATACAAGTTCAGTGTTCTTTACGTCCCTTTGTTTAAGCCAATGATAACCAAAGAACATCTTCATACAACAAAGGGCTATAAGAATTATTTATACAGGCTAGTATGACATGCAGTGAACACCCTTCAAAGGGTAACGTGCACCGTTGACGCTATTTATAAACGCTCACTTAGGCTGCGGTCTCCTCTAAACGCGTTAAATCGCGTAAAGCGTTACGTCTATTACGCCTGGACTGAAAACTTTATGTAGGTAATGATTTTTTATAACATATTTGCTCGCAAAGTGGTTGTAATTACACCAATTGCAATATCGTAATGTATCTCATTACGTACTTTTGCGAAATTTAATGTAAAAGGCACGTGTTTTTTTTTAATAAAGTTTTAAGATCCTCCGTCTAAAAATGAACGATACTTTTAAAAATCTTAGCAAAGAGGTTTTATGTCAAGAAAGTGGTCAATATTTTATGAATAAAATTAACTTTGGGAAATAAAATATAACAAATAAAAATTTAATTCTTTAATTTAATTAATTTTCACAACAATTTACAACCATTTATCTATAAAAAAAACGATAATAATATAAGTGCGAGTGGGGTATGCAATGTTTTTTTTGTCAAGCGAACAATAAATGGCGCCTTATAGAAATGTGGTCAACTTTGCAATACAAATAACCGTAGTAAAGTTACGCTTAGGTCTTATAAAGCTTTTCGTCTCGCCGCAAAATATATATATATTTTTTTGAAATCTGTTGGAATTCGCCTGGAAACCTGGATGTCAAATGGGTTTTAGGAAAATCAAAATTCCATCCGGGTCACTAACCATCGTGAAATAGATTGCGCTTTGGATTCAGTTTGTATATTTTCAAATATTCAAAGACAAAACAGGACGACAGCGCATCTTATGAGCCCCATGCTTGTCTTATCTGCTATATCGTAAAAATTGCGCTACGCTTACATTGTTTATAGCAGACCACAGCCTTAAAACGCTCGCTTAACTTTTTTTAATCGTCCACCGTTCGAAGTGCACACCTGCTCGCGTCCTCACGGGCGATTGGCTGACTGGGATATACGATCTAAGTTGCGAGAGTTTAAAAATAATTTTAAACCGAAAGACAAGGAGTCTTGTAATTACTAAGTACGCGCGCTTGAGACGCTTCTTCTCAAACTTGTTCCATAATTAAAAAGCAAGATAAAATTAAATGTTATGCTTTATGTAGCCTACCGTTGCCGTAGTCCAACAGTTAAACATGTTTAAATAAAACACTTTAACGGTTTTGGTGGTTTAGCCTTCTTTAGCCGTGGTCACGGGAGACTCCCCGTGACCACGGCTGCTGCAAAGCATCCGAAACGTCGGGCCGAAGGTAAAAATCATTTCCAAATAAGTTTAACTAATATATCGTGTTTTAAACCGTTAAAGTGTTTTATTTAACTGTGTACTACTCGCGTAAACTATAACAGTATTTAGTTAAACATGTTGTCTATCAATACGTTGAATATGAAAGGTCGTGGGTTCGAATTTTGGGAAATAATATTTTTTTTCGGTCGGTCAGTCTAGTCTGATCAACTTGCCTGTCAACAAATTCCATCAGAGAAACGAATGGATTCACTTTTTTTACTTGTCGTTTATATTACATTTTTTTTAAAGAACAAAAGTGAAAACTTCTATATTATTCAGCTAGAGAAAACGAGAGATTATAACTAAATTAACATTAAAACAATAAGATATTAATGTATGACGTATTTCACGCAACCACGGAAATGTAGCTTTGTCCTACTTACCCTACTTCCTTGGCTTTTAATATCCAAAAGAAACCCAATGAGATCTCCCGTTGTTTTTACCTTACCGTAACTGAATCAATCGCTACATATTATAATACTAGCGGTGTCAGCAATTTCGTTCGCCTAGAATACCAAGTTATTTTTTGTAGTTTTCCAAACCTCTTGTTCAATTCTATAAATTTAAGCTCTTACCAACGACGTCTTCGTGTTGCGTCGTTCTTGTAATTCATCTCAAAATAAAGACATATATACTGTAGCAGACATTTTTTTAGACTATTTCAAGAGGAATCATTCTTTCATGCATATTTTTTGAATCATCAACATGAATAATTAAAATAACTTCCATCAAGCTTGTCCATGTTCCCCATGCTGGCAACATTTTATAATATTTAATACAATATTCATTTATTGCGGTGTATACAAACATACCAATTATAGTTTTCTCGACCTTCGTCTTACAAAGATCCATCAGATATTGTGTCCTGACACGAATTTAACATTTTCCCCCAAAAAGTGCTGCTAAAGAAGACTACTCGTCGATACTTCGCAATTATTCAATTTTAAAACGCGAAATGTATTAAATAAAATAATTTACAAGTTATTTACGGTGGGACGTTTCAGATGCTTTGCAGTAGCCGCTGTCACGGGGAAAATTTACACTGATACATTGCTTTTATTATTTTACATCTAAATAAATAAACATATCCTAGAAGAAGACTACACACTAACATAGGCCAATGCTTTTATAAGATTATTTATGAAAACTTTGTTTTCACTCAATTGTCTGCTGTTTGTTTATTATTAAAACAGTGACAGTTAATTATGTATTTCGCAACACCCATTTGTGAATTTGTACAGTCACTGATGTGCTACTTTACAAGCACTTATATATCGCTTTTTTCTATAAACAATCATTTAATTCTTATCATTCATCTGTAAAGAATCCATTCACTCAAATGTATTTGAAATAGACCGACATATCACAATATTTCATTCTTCCAATACATTAAGCTTTACTAATCTGTTGATCTCTGTGAATCTCGTTTGAAGTAGTTTAAAAATTACTCATCTTATGGAGCAGCCTCACTACAAGTACTACAGATGCTATAATATATGAAGCTATATATTCGTTTTCGTAAGCAAAAAGCGCGTTTTGTTTATTACTAGCTGTTTCAGCGACTTCGCGTAGAATAATTATTTTAGGCATCCAAAATTTGTTTTTGCAAACCTCTACATTTTTATAATTTTAAGCTTCCCACGACGTCGGTCGCGTCTCGTCTTTTTCAAGAATTAAAAGAGAAATCATTCGTTCCATATCCATATTTTTTAGGTACTTTGAACCGGTTTCGCAGCGTACGCAATGGAAACGCACAAGGAAGGAATGATTTTTCCCGTTTTTTCAACATTTCCCGCAGTTTTCTCTGCTCTTATTACGCACAGCGCTACGTTTTATAGCCTATAACCTTCCTCAATAAATGCTCCAACCAACGCAAAAAATATTTTTTCTAGTCGAATCCGTAGTTCCCGAGATTAGCGCGTTCAAACAAACAAACTCTTCAGCTTTATGCATTACATTTTATCAACTGATGGATTTTTTATTTTATTCATTTAATAGTGCTTGTCCTTAGTATACATAGATGTCTTATCCTAGGTCATCCATAAATAAGTTTATTTACATTATTGTTAAGAAGAATATGTCACAACATATAATAAAAATGTGTGTTTACAGCATTAATAAAAACTGAAATTTAAACAATAAGAAGTGTCAACTTCGTAACTATTAGAAGGTAGATTACTGTTTTATAAAGTTGGGTTACAATACTTTTAATGACAATTAAACACGATATAGTTCGTATAGTAAGTATTATTTTATACTATTACTTACTTTATACTCATAAAAAGTATTTAAAAGAAGATATGATTACTTAGGTATAAAAGTTAATGAGTAATGTTATATTAGTGACATTAGAAATATATTTTTAATTAAAACCGTATCACGAATCCACGAAGTCCATGGCACTTGCTGTCTCTCTAAACTGAGTTTCATAAAATTTGTTTAATCCATATTACAAAAAGAGAAGAACAGAAGGTTTTTTGTAAGACTAACATTTTGCAGTCCTACGTATTACTAAAACGCCACGCCAACAGTGTTTATAGCAATGCACTGTGTTTAAGAAGCTCGCATCAAAACATTTGCTTTTGAAGCGAAGTGCGATCGACATTCGCTGATAACATTTAGCTTCTGGCCGTCTATAGCAGACCATTAAACAAATGGACAAGCAGCTATTGATTGTTGTGATAAGTCACTCAGACTGCAACCGAGTGTACAAAAAGAACATTCTTAAACATTGTTTTGAGTTCAAGAACTCTACATGCTGCCATTTGAACACATCAATAGGCTATTCAAACATTTTTTGTTGGATATTATACTACTTTCAAGAAGCAAAATGAATGTATAAATACAAACCGTATTTATATTGTCCCAAAAGCAACTCACGCAAATGGGGACAAAGAAATAATTATTTACAAATCAATTTAACGATTTAAAACGTGAAATATACTAGTTTTTATTTAGGTGCGATCTTACGTATTACTTGCTGTAAAGCTGCGGTAACAAGGACGAAATCCGTCGTAGTTAAAAATTGAGAAACTAAACCCCCCCGAGTAAACTTCAGGTAATATTCTACAACATTGTTTATCTACATATATATACTACTAGATGTGCCAGCGACTTGGTCCGCATAGAATAGCTATTTTGGGCGTCATAATTTGTTTTCCACCCACGACATTCGTATCCGTCGTACGCGTCTCGTCATTCGGTTCGTTTTTGCAAGTTAATCTTAAAAGATAGACATATTGCGTCCTGGACTTATTTTTAGATCATTTAATGAGGAATGATCCTTCCATACATATTGTTTTGGTTTCTTGAACCGTTTTCTCAACGCACGCAACGGAAATCCTGCAAGATGCAGATTTTTTCCCGTTTTTGAGACATTTCCCGCTGTTTCTTCGCCTTTTAGTCACGGCGCGATGTTTTATAGCCTATTGTAGTCTTCCTCGTTAATATTTCTTCAGCTTCACAAATTCGATGGGCTATGTCAGTGACAATACTACTAAAAGACAATAAGCAAGGCGCGTCTTGGTATAATTAAATTGGGTTTAATATCAAAGTTATGTCTCACAACACTGCCTTGTATTACTTCGGCTAATTTGAAACATTAGAACAACAAATTCTGGAAGTTTCACAAGTAATTTAGTTTATATAACATTCAGTTCTAGATAGTGGTTGAAATTTTAGTAAATGCTTTCTATTAAGGTTGTTATCAAATACGCGAGTGGTCTCGTTTAAATCACTTTAACGGTTTAAAACGGTATTAGTTAAACTAGTTACAAGGATTTGTAATCAAACAACGGGCTCGTGGGTTGAATACCCACATAATTAATTTATAATTTTCTGAATCGTGTTAGACTTCGACTGGAAATCTGGACATTTAATGGGTGGTAGGAATATCGGATCACGAACCACTATTCACAGATGATAAAGACGTAAAGTTTGATCGCGTTTCGGTTACAGTATGTGAATTTTTGAATATCGAAAGCTAATATAGGTTTAACACACTTCTTATTAAGATGTTAGTTATATCGCTAGGGCATTTCATCTTCCAGCGAGTGAAACCCGTGGTTATCTCTCATCTATCATAAAAAAAAATATTGTTCACTCTACTAAATTATTGACTCTTAACTCCGTTTACTCTCGACTCTTAACTAATTTTTCGTATTGTTAACAATTCGGATGCTTTAGTAAGATTAAAATATCAACTGCTTTTAGGAAATTGATTGTTTTATAATAATTAATATTAGGAACTACAAAATAAATGAAAATACAATTTGCCCGCTTAATTATTGAGTATGAATCAGTCCACTAATTACTGTGCTATATTTGCGCGACTCCAGTCACGTATTCAGTATGTAATTTTTTTTTATTCAATAGTTTCCAAATATAAATAGATATATAGATAGAATAAATTTCATTCTTATGACATTTTTTTAATAGTAGAAAGTATGCGGAGATCTTGTAATGTATAATATAGCGTAGGAAAGTCTGTAGTTCCCTTCGTATTTACGCGAAAGAAGGTGTAGGTATAGACAACAGTAAAAATTTTCGAAGCACCTGCGCACAACAAACTCTGTGTCTTCTTAGTGGCTTCGTCGAACGCCGCAAGCATAATCTGTAAATGAATGATATGTTAATAAAAGTACTGTGTATTTTACTGAAAAGCTGAAAAATAATTTAATTGTCTTATAAACTTAGACGTAGTATATTTATTCATATTTTTCATGGATTCTTGTTGTAGAAGAAGAGAGTTTTCGGACTTTAAGAAATAATAAACCTTTCGTTACCTTTTAGCCTGTAGTTTACGTGAGTTAAGTGTAGTTTACATCTTTAACGGCTTAAAACGCGATATATATTAGTTAATTAATTAATTATAAGTTTATTAGTTATTATAACTTATTTAACGGGGTCTCCCCATCACCACGGCTACTGTATCCGAAACGTCGAGAAGTGTATCCGAAACGAAGTGAAAATAATTTTCAAATAAGTTTAATGAATATTTAATTCGTTTTAACACCGATAAAGTGGTTTTTTTTAATGAATAACTATTTTTTTCAGTTTCCAGGGCCTCGCGGTCTAATACCAGGATACGTTCTCGTTTCCCATAATTACATCAACTACAGCGGCCCTTTTAAATTAATTGAGTACGATTAGTACCGACTATCTTAATTGAGCGTATAAAAAGACAATTTAAAAATATTCTACAACTCTCCAGTCAGTAAAAACAAACGACGTGACGTTTATCGATGTGTAGACGTCCGTTTTGTACTTAAATGGTTTTATAGTTAGATACAGGCTAACTTTTTTGACTAAGACAAATATTAAGTTTTCTTTGAGGGGCTTGTGTCAGATATATTTCTGTGCTTCTTTTGTTGATCGATGTCATTTACAGGCACCTGATCAGTTTTCGTGACTAAGTTTAACCAAAAATGTTTAAGTTCAGATCCGAACCCAGGATCTTGCATTTATCGTAATTTGAGACAATGTATTTATTAAGTAAGGAATTTGAGGGTTACATGTTTATAAATAATTCTTCATACAATTAAACTCTTGTCTTTTTATAATCAAACAAAAACAGTATCCTGTATATAGTATACTGTTTTACCAGCTGATTTGAATTTATGTCAATAACAGTGTGTCTACATTTAATATAAATGATAGTTTTGTAACTGGTAGCAAACACACATAATGTTATCAAAGATCAAGGAAGGTTTTATAAAGTGACAGTTAGATGAGATACTAGTACACTTCATAATAAAAATAAATTTACGTTATTGTTCATAAGATTAAGTTGTAATAAATCAAGAGGAATAAAATCTAACTTCTGGTGACACATCTCGACTAATATTATATAGCTGAACAGTTTGTTTGTTTGTCGCGCTAATCTCAGAATCATCAGAATGAATAGAAAATGATTTATTGCGGAAGGCTAGGTATAAAACATTGCTCTGAATACCAATAGCGAAGAAACGGTGGAAAATGTGGCAAAAACGGGGAAAATTATTCATCTCTAAGGGTTCCGGAAAACGGTACAGGATACCTGATAAGTAAATATAAAAGAATTATTCCTCTTTGAAAGACCAAAACATATCCGTGACTATCTTTTAAGATTAACTTACATGAGTATGGGTATAAGCTATAATTAATTTAAAAAGATAAGTTTGCAATAACAATTTTTTGGCCAAAATAGCAATTCTACGCAGACGAAGTCGCGGCCACAGCTAGTTACGTATATAGCGTTATAAAGGCTAAATCTGATTAAAGATATAAAGTTTTGGATCCGAATAAAGTTGCGCCATAGTTTTTAGACGAATGTGCATGTCGCTCCTATTTTAAAACATCAAACCAATTTCGTCTGACTCAACAGGTAAAAGCACTCTGTATTCTTTTATAACTCATAAATAACTCGCAAATTGCTTTCTTAATTAGCTAAAAACTGGTCCCACGTCTGCTCCTTTTTAGCTCGGTTTTATTATAAAATGAGAAGTTTATGTGCAACCAATTAATGTGTTGACGACTTTTTGCTTTTATTTACACTTGCGAAATTTCGTAAAACACTTGTGTATTGGTTATAAGTTTCTATTAAACTTTTTCGATTATAGTATGCCGTTAATTGAAATATTAAGTATTTTCTGTAGTTTACAGTGTTACGCAAACAAGTACACGTGTAAATAGGAGACTTTTAACGAATTAAATCGCGGAATGTACTGCTAGGCTACAGATGGCGCTAGCGTAGAAAAAATGGGCTTTGAGGCTAGGGACACCATACATCTTCAGTCCACCCTAATTTCTTTAAAAGAAGAACATACTAAAATTTATCTAAACACCTGTTATTCAGCTTCAAATTTATTCTATAATATAGTTGAACTAATACATCTACAAAGCAACCGAAACGTGGGGCCCTAGAAATTAATTGTAAATATGTTAATTTATTCATTTCGTGCTTTAAACCGTTAAAACAATATTGATTTGGTCAATTATTTCGTAAAAGACTTCTTCATAAACATGATATTATTAGTTCAAATAACATCTGTAGTCTGAAACTTGCTTTTATACAAACCAGAAAGGTTCTGATAAAAGTAAGGTTTCTGATTAAAAAACATCAAGCCGAAGAGATAACCCAAAATGCTTGTAAAGTTTGTTAGTGTTTCGCTTAGGGATGGCGCAATTCTCAGTAATTGTAACGCAAAAATAATACTACTTTATTACAATACACAGTAGATGTAATCACAATTACATTTGAATTGTTAAATTGATATGCTCGCTTTTTCCTGGCTGCTGCAAAGCATCCGAAACGTCGGGCCGAAGTTAAAAATCATTTTTAAATAAGTTGAACTAATATAAAGCGTTTTAAACCGTGTTTTATTTAAATTCCTAGAACCAATTTAATTGTGTAATTTTTACGTAGGTACTTTACGTGAAGATACAGGGGAATGAGTGAGTGGGTGACTGAAGGTACAGTTTTACTTCAAATTTTTAATACTTTAATTCAAAATGGATCAGGGTTGGGGGTTCGAATTTAAGCATGGAATAGGGTAGAGAACACATGTGTCCAGAAGAGGAACAGTAAAATTTAAAATAAGCGAGTTGACAGCCCTAGTAAGTAGACACTCGACATTTTCCCTCACTGAATTAGGCCTGGACTAAGTTCCAGGGTTACATCCAGTTCAAATGAATGCGCAATTGCGCAACAAGTAAAAGTTTTAAGTATGAAACTTCTTGAATGGCCCTTGATGCAAGCTTAGCTCATGTGAGGCCGGTCTGGTTCACGTACTTTATAATAAACTGTTTCATTTGCCAGTAAAGGATACCCGCTATTTCGTATTCGTTACCTAGTGAAGAGAAAAAATTATTTAGTGAAAGAGGACACATAAGCACAAGATCACTTTAAGAAGGTGAAATATGCATTTACAAATAAAGCATGTTGTCGACCTATTGGGGTTATCGACTTTGATATCAAATTTCCGATGATAATATCATACTAGGAACCCCCAGCTCTTTATCAAGCTCAAACATACCTTGCTAACCTCGAACTAGTGAGCTCATAATTTTGACCGATGAATAAGTATGCATATAAAGACAAAGTTACACATTTGAGTATTTGTATTTTACGCATTGGTTCTCCTTATATGAAGAACACAATTATAATTTTAATTAAAAAAAACACTTACTTATCTTACTTACCACTACTATGCAACTTGCTATAACCATATGTTAAACTATATTTGTACACTGTATGGGAAATCCAGAATAAAAAATGGCTTTACCTTGGCTACAATTATTTTTTGATTTGTTATCAACTCTTTATCAATATTTTGTTAATTAAAAATAAATCTACTTTATACTACAAATTAATGAGTGGCATAGTAAGTATAGTGGTCATAATATGGATATGCCTTTTTTGCGGAACCAATATATTAATATATATTAAAGCAGATGAGTTTGTTTGTTTGAACGCGCTAATCTTAAATCGAATTAAAAATTGACGTTGTTTTGCTTCGAACATTAATTGCGGAAGGTTATAATAGGCTATACAATTTTAAAGATGAAAAGAAGTTTTGCAAAAACGAATTTGGATGTCCATAATTAGGTACTATTCTACGCGGACGAAGTTGCTGACACAGCTATGGTCTCTAGGTAAAGATTCTATGGACAAGGAAGTTGTTTTGGGTTTTTGGTGTTTCAAAGTATGCTGCTACTTCAATGGTATTTATCTGGAGCAGTCCGCCATTTTGTCCATCATTATTATGATTTAATAAAATGTTCATCGATACCAATAATCTGTTGTTAGACCTATCTAATATATATAATTCTCGTGTCACGGTGTTCGAACTTGAACTCCTCCGAAACGGCTCGACCGATTTTCACCAAATTTGATATGTGTATTCAGTAGGTCTGAAAATAGGACAACATCTATTTTTCATCCCCCTAAGTGATAAGGGTTGTTCAGCCTTAAAATTTTTGTTTATTTTTAGACAAAATTTTTAATTTCTATGATACAACATACAAAAATACATACAATCCTCAATTTTCGCCCTTCTACGATCAACCCTTATTTTTTAATAGACATTTTAGTAAAATTTATATGGCAAAACAACGTTTGCCGGCTCAGCTAGTATTATATAAAACTCTAACTTCTTAAACTAAAACGAAAACTAGTAAAAAGTCGACGAATCCATATTAAGTTTTTTGTTCTCCATGTATTATAATAGGAATAACTACTTAATTAATTTGCCCATGTTAATTAAACCTCATAATTTTAATATATAAAGCAAATTTTGGCATAAAACTCTATTAGTTTAAAGCTTTATTATGCAAAATTAAAAATGTTTTTTTATTGTATAAGCTTAATTTTGGTGACAACAATATCTCTTGTCCATGGAATCATTGGTATGTTTTTGTTATATATGTTTAGTTTATAGATATGAGTATACTTTTATAAATAGCTGATAAAAAATCGAATCAAAGATTATTGTTTTATGTAGGTATAAAACTCTTAATTCACATAGCCAATCGATAATATTAAAAATGCATGTTAATAAATTACATACAAAAATGCTAATTAGAAATATATGTTTATCTAATTTTGGAACTTTGGTGACAATTAAATTTGAAAAAAAAACTTTGACCTAGAATATTTGTGTAAAGTTGTCTTTTTAAGGTCAGGGATTGTAATGGATGTGTGTTAATTATTATTGAATAAACATATTGCAGTGAATGACGGTGATGACTTACCGGACTTGAAATGGCCATCTAAATATTTCGTAGAGGGGGAAAAGTGGGCTATATCCGGCTCTCGAGTTGAAGATTTTCAATATTGGTAAAAATCATACTTTCTCTGATAATAAATCGCTTCATATCTAACTATAATGCTAATAGCTTAGGTCAAACAGGATACAGAAGTTAAAAGAACTACCCCGTTTATTAAATCTATCACTCACGCGCATCCTACGAAGGGGAACGAGTAACGATACATTTTTATAAATAAGTTTTCAAAAACAAGAAAATAATTTTATTTTTAATTGATTTTTTCTACGACTTCCTATGTTTTGAAATCGTTAATATTTTTCACGTGATGCCATCATCGAGTAACAGCACGGAACGTGGAACGTGGTTCAGATCCTGCCTATGTCATACATTTTTTTCAATTTAATATCTACTTACAATTGTTTAAATAATGTTTTTAACCACTTTTTAAGAAGATTTTGAATATTTTAGGAGACAAGATAACATATCACGAGTGGATTACAATAATGGTGTAGTTAAGACCTTTGCTTTTAAGAAAAAGAAAAATAAGAAGTATGGTATTAAATACAACGTAAGTATTTAAGGTTGTTTCATGACAGTAGAAGACATACGTGCACGGTGAAATAAGTTGGTAACATATTTTGGATTTAAGCATTTCACATCCGCAAAGTAAAACTAAAATTGGATTTACACCTTATAGCCCCGGCCCTAAAAATGTTTAAAAGTTTAGAAAATCCAAAAAATAGTCGTGTAAATACACATTCATTTCTGCAACTGACCCAACGAGTTCATTTAAAGAGAAACATTTCTTGCTTCCTATTAACACGTAACACTTTATAATTTGACGTATTTCCAAACGTTCTGCAAATGAAATGTTATATGTATTTTGTAGATTTTTCCGAAGACAACTGAAGAAGTTGAAAACAAAATGTTTTGTACAACTGAGGTCGGTTCGCGCTCTTCGAGGATTTCCCTAGATGAAATCCTTCCAGATGTGGATGAATTTATATACAAAGGTATGTACTCCTTGTATTATATATTATAGTATGATATAAATAATATTTACTTATGGAAAACTTTAACATTATTCACATGTTATAAATTTATAGTCGTTTTTTAATTTATATAGTGCCACATGTGAAAAATGTTAGTGTTGAAACATAAACTTTGTAATTTCATCTTCAATGATTTTCTTAAGATTTTCAAATTGCACGAGAGGTGCATGAATGGATAGGTTAGAGCAACAGTACGGAACGCTGTAGATGCCAGTTCAAGTCCTGCCCGAGTCGTAAATTTTATTTTATTTTATAAGCGATCTTTAATTTATTTAAAATTTTCACATACTAAAGAAAAAATTAATGTAAAAGTAAATCAGGAATGAGGAGATCCGTAGAAAAACAAAGTCACTGACATAGCCCATCAAATTGGCAAGCTGAAGTGGCAGTGGGCTGGGCACATCGCTCGTAGAACTGACGGCCGTTGGGGCAAAAAGGTTCTGGAGTGGAGACCACGTACCGGACGTCGAAAACCTGGAACCTCCTACCAGGTGACCGACGACCTGGTCAAGGTAGCAGGGAAACGCTGGATTAAACTAGCGATAGACCGGTCGTACTGGAAGTCATGGGGGGGCCCTTGTTCACAGTGGACACTAACACAGAAAAAATTAAAGCTTATATAAAAATTTAAGAATGAAAAAGTCAATAACATACGACTCGACCCACTACCGTCTTCTACGAACAGAGCTATTGTTTCGCCGTCTATTGTCATCGTTTAAATTTGTCCAAGTCTCAACTATATCCCGATGTTTTTTATGTAACATATTTTTTAACCTACCGGTAAGAGGTGGACCTGAAACCGTTATTCATATTTCAGACACTGTGTCAACCGATAAAGATATTCATGAATTCTTCAGCTTTAGCGATGATGATTTAGATACACCGAAAGAGGAAAGAAAAGTTTTACATGCGCAATTAAAGGACAACGAAACGTGGATACCGATTAAGTAAGTATGATATGTGTGCATTTAAAAAATCAATTTCTATATTCCTTCAGTGCATTTTGTAAATATCTTATTTAGACAAGTATTTAAATAAAATATTATTTATGGTTTAAAACTCGAAATATGTTATAAAAGACTTCGTTCGACTACAGATGCACAGACTATAAAACATCCAAAACGCCGGTCGGCTGTTAAACTAAAGTTAACTAAAATGTTTAGCGTTTTAAACTGTTAGAAGTGTTTTATTTAGATTCACTGTGTTTGTTTTAGGCTAAAAGTGCAAACTTTTAATACATGGCTTGGAGCGTTGACTGAACACGTAATATGGTATTTTTATAATTTTCAAACGGAATTCGATGATGATGTATTTACTGTAGAAAACTGTGAGTAACTACTCTAATATATAAAGCTGAAGAGTTTGTTTGTTTGCATGTTTGAACGCGCTACTCTCAGAATCTTCTGGTTCGAATTGATGATTTTTTTTTTGTGCTAGAGCATTTATCGAGGAAGGTCATAGCCTATAGGCTGTAAAATATTGCGCTGTGACTAATCGGACCAAAGAAAGAAAATTATTAATACTTGAGGGTTTCCGTTGATTACGCTACGAAAACGGTTCAAAATCCCCAAAAATTATGTATAAAAGAATGATTCCTCTTTAAATTATCTAAAAAAATCTTTTAAGACTACCTTGTAGGAACGACCGGACGTGACCGACGTCGTGGGTAACAGGGATAATTTATAAAGTGGAGGAACTATTCTAGGCGGACGAAGTCACTAACACAGCTAGTTTTAGATAATTTCTCATCTGCACTATATAAATGTTTCCAAATCAAATAATGTTATTTCAGACTGTAAGAATCCTCAGAAGGTACACAAAAAAGAACCAGTCATTGTGTCAAACGATAACGAAGAATACATGGACTCCGCCTTTGAATCGTAAGTCAGAAATAATTGCATTTTTAAATTAGTAATTTATTGGTTTAAAACGTGAAATATTTTAGTTAGACTTGTTTACAATTTTAGTTTAACTGGGGCCCGACTTTTTGGATGCTCTACAGCAACTTGGACACGGGGAAACGTCTGGTATCTAAAAATAATTGAAAACAAGTTTAACTGATATATTATAAGTTTTAAACCGTATTTTTTTGTATAAATGAGTATTACTGACGTAAACTACGGACAGTAACTGCATTTTTTGAGTTTGAGTGACTCTTAAATCTTCAGTACTTGTTTCAGCTTCAAGCAAAAGCATAATAGAAATTATAAAGATAAGGATGAGCATGCTTTAAGAAAGAACATATTCCAAGAAAATCTGAAGTAAGCAAACCCACACAAACACAAATTATACACACTTATACATATACATTTCTTGATTACGTGCACTTATATTTCAGTTATATGTTACTGATTTTATCACTCGTTGTGATACTACATGTATCAAAGTGTATTTTTTATTGCCAGTATTATTATTTAATTTTATAATTTTAATAGTTTAAAGTCCGTCCAACGAAGTTTATATACACATTGAAATGAAAATACAATTTCTTTTCTCAAATTGATATTTCTTTACGTTTTATACATTTCAGGCGTGTGTTAGCCAACAACCGTAACAATACTGGATTTAAACTCGGCATAAACAAATATTCTGACCGTACACACGGCGAATTGCAAAAGCTGAGGGGATTGAAGCGAAATAAAAGGACTCGGGGCACAGTAGCGTTTCCGTACAGTGCATCGGAAATAAAACAAATATCGTCAACATTACCAGAGGAGATTGACCTTCGATTGTTTGGTTTTATTAGTCCCGTTGAAGGTAGGATCGCTATTAAATTCTCGAATTATATCAATAGTATAGGAATTATAAATCTATAGTAATGTATAAAGCTCAAGAGTTTGTTTGTTAACAAACCGGTCATCCCTGTGAGTTTTCTTTGCGGACGCTACGAAAACGCTATGGAAAATGGTCGCGGACAATGTCATTAAAGATTATAAAGGTGTGGTAGATTACAGAAACTGATTTTGATGAAAATAATTATTCTACACGGACGACGTCGCTGACGTAGCTAGTATTTTAAAAATACATCATCAAACTGAGTGTGGAAGAGTTAATATATTCTGATCGTCTGAAACCCTAAAAGTCGAAGTACGGTTTTATATTACGCATCTTATAGCCTGGAGGCTTTATTGAAGTCAATAAAAATACGTTTATCTGGAGACTGTGTTACCACCGCGGAACCAGACTTGTGTTGCACAAATGTCTGAGTTGGGTAAAGTTAGGTACTAATCAGATTTTCATTATTTTATTTAATTCGAAATATGTTTTTGGAAAAAGAACTTTATACTACTTTTGACTACTCACTTTCCACGAAGACCAAGTCTGGAGCTTTTGCTAGGCATAAAAATAAGTACGTAAATAATTAAGTAAAGTTGTCCAATACGTATAAGTTAAAGTAGCTTAATAGACGTTTACTATAGTAGCTTTAAAATATATAAAAAAGCATATAACGCTAAATTTATATTTTCAGAGCAAGAAGATTGTGGTTCTTGTTGGACCTTCGGCACGACCTCCGCCGTTGAGGGTGCTGTTGCTCGCAGCAACGGCAGACTCATAAAGCTTAGCAATCAGGCCCTTTTAGACTGTTCTTGGGGGTAAGGATACCAAACAATACACGAAAATAGAGATCTGTAATTTACGCGAGTAGTACACCACGACCCATCAAAGTCCTATCAAGGAAGGATAAAGGAGATTCTCTGTTTGGAAATAAATTAATTCTCAGGAGATTAAAATTAAAAGCAAAAATGAGTAACTGAAAATTTTGAAAATTTAACATTTAAACATTATAGAGGAATAAAAATTTTACACATTTTTGTTATAATCTACTGAAGTGTTTCTTTTTTTGTTCTTATTAGATTTGATAACGATGGTTGTGAAGGTGGTACTGATACCGGAGCATATCAATGGATGATGAAGCATGGATTACCGACTGAAGAAGAGTACGGACCCTACACTAATAAGGTATGATGGTTCGATTTATATTTGTAGCCACTATGCAATGATGGTAGATACATTTTTCTGTTCGTATTCTAGGCAAATCTGATCTCATTTCAGTACCTTGTCCGATTCTTTCTAATTTACTACATATTAGGTTACGCTTATATTATCACTGAGTGTCTCAACATGAAATTAATAAGTAAATTAAATATTTTAAACACTGTCTGAAGTTTACGCGAGTAGTATTTAAATAAAACACTGTAACGGTTTAAAACGCGATATATTAGTTAAACTTAAATTTTTTGTTGTGGGGAGTTTTTTTTTTTTTTTTTTTTTTTTTTTTTTTTTTTTTTTTTTTTTTTTTTTTTTTTTTTTTTTTTTTTTTTTTTTTTTTTTTTTTTTTTTTTTTTTTCTTCTCTTTTTTTTTCTCCCCTTTGGTGGGGTTTTTTTTTTTTTTTTTTTTTTTTTTTTTTTTTTTTTTTTTTTTTTTTTTTTTTTTTTTTTTTTTTTTTTTTTTTTTTTTTTTTTTTTTTTTTTTTTTTTTTTTTTTTTTTTTTTTTTTTTTTTTTTTTTTTTTTTTTTTTTTCTACAAAAAAATGAGTGGTCATGGGGAGACTATGGCAAATACGGTTAATACGATGGACCCGAATACGGATACCCACGACCCGTTTGTTCTTAGCCATTGCTACCATTAATGGTGCATATGTTTGTTTCCACAGAATGGCCTCTGCCGTATCCATAATATGACGTCTCTTTATCCAATTCGAGGATATGTCGATGTCACACCGTATAGCGTTGAATCTTTAAAGGTAATTCACTCGAGAGAATCCAGAACATCTTTTATTTTAAGTTTGTATCTATACTAATATATAAAGCTGAAGAGTTTGTTTGTTTGACCGAACTCATTAATCTCAGGCGCTAGGGTTCGAATTGAAATGAATATGAATGAATTGAATTCTCTTTGTGTTGGTTAGAGCATTTATTGAGGAAGGCTATAGGCTAAAACATTGCGCTGTGACTAATAAAAGCGATGATACAGCGAGAAATGTAAACACAACGGGAGAAATTTTTCATCTCTGTGGATTTCAGATGCGTACGCTGCGAAAATGGTTTAAGACATCCAAACAATATGTATGAAAGATAACCTCTTTAAATGATCTAAAAAATATCCGCGACACAATATGTCTATCTTTTAAGACTAACTTGCAAGAACGACGGCATGCGGCCGGCGTCCTGGATAACAGCTGACATTTATAGAGTCGAACAGGGGGCTTGCAAGAACAAAAATTGATATCCAAATTCTACGTACGAAGTCGCTGACTCAGCTTGTTTATTATAAAATTTTAAAACCTTAAATATGTTTCACATGTGCACATGATGCAAAGTACCAAATTCAATTTACAGTCTTGAGATTCATAAAATGTCTTGCAACATTTAATTCTATATGCCCAGTGCAGATTTGAAACTAAAAATCTAAAATTTAAAGGAACTGGCTTTATACCGTGTAACACGCGTTATAAAATATATGTTTTTATATCTTAGGTCGCATTGTTAAACCATGGTCCACTTTCTGTGTCTATGGATGCCACAGATAAGGTTCTTTCATACTCAGGAGGGATATATTACGATACTACTTGGTAAGAGCATATTTTATTTCGTAAAAACTGTTAATAAGACTTTGTAGTTACCACGTGTAGTATCTTTGATAAGCTTATTAGAACAATATGATCATTGATAATTTGTTTAAAAAACAATGTTTGTTAGTTGACTTATACTTAACTTACGACTTGGCGCTTCGAATGCTTTGCAAACAAAGCTCCAAAACGTCTGGTCGTACAAAAATTGTGTGCGCGTATTAAACCGCCAAAAATATTTTATTTAAATGTTTACTTCTTTTATACGACACACTTTAACGGCTTAAAACGCAATATATATTATTTAAACTTATTATAAAATTATCGTAACTACGTTCGACGTTTCGGGTGCTTTGCAGCAGTTGAGTCACGGGGCAACAGCTGCTGCCCCACGGCTGCTGCAAAGCATCCAAAACGTCAGTCAGTAGTTACAATAATTTTCAAATAAGTTTAATTTAAATCGCGTTTTAAACTGTTTTATTGAAATCTGTACTACTCGCGTAATCTACAGATAGTGTTTACTTCTTGTATAAACTACATACATTTGTTATATTTAATATTTACAGTGAACCGGAAAAATTAAATCACGAAGTAACCTTAGTTGGGTATGGTCAAACGGATGGTGAGGAATACTGGATCATTAAAAACTCCTGGGGTCGTGATTGGGGCATAGATGGTTACCTTCACATCTCGACTAGGGACAACAGCTGTGGCATTACTTACGAACCGACTTACCCCGTACTATGATTACGCAAAAGGATTTTTTGGGACTGCACTATAAAATAAGGCTTGATATATATAATAGCCCAACAATATCTTCAACCAGATTGGTATCAACAAAGAATGAAGATAACATTACCTAGCTCAAAGATTCTAATTTTATTAATTAAATAAAATACTTTGACTGTTTAAAACGCGATACATATTAGTTAAACTTATTTGGAAATTATTTTAATTAAAGACTCGACGTTTCGGATGCTTTACAGCCTATAATTTCAGCAGTAATAATTTTCAAATACGTTCAATTAATAAATCGAGTTTCAAACCGTTAAATTGTTTCATTTAAATGTGTACTATTCACGTACACTAAAGACGACATTCTAAAAATTTATTTAAAAAATAATATTATAAACGCGATACCTTACGATTTTTACACCCAAAAGGCTGGTCCACTCTGTTATATATCATGTACTATACATGATCAAACTTTCTTTACCTTAGTAGCGCGACTGACTTACCGCTTATACTATTGTTTTATACTGTAGTATCCTAATGCCTTGTTTTGTCTAAATATTCTGGGAACTGGAAACCTTAAAATTAGTTCTAAATAAGCAAAGTTGCACGTGAATTATATATCGTTTATTTACGCTTAAATTTAATTTAATTAAAGATTTGCAATTTAAAAAAGTATTATCATTTTATCCTTAAAGCCTTAGCCTATATAATAATTATAGTGAGATACTAAGATCTAGAAGAAATTAAGAAAAATAATAAAATATATACTTATTTTTTACATATTATGTAAAACGAACAGTTGTAAGCTATATACGACTAGCTGTGTCAGCGACTTCGTCCGCGAGAATCGTCATTTTGAGTATCCAAATTTGTTTTTGCAAACCCCTTCATCTTTATAAACTTAACCCATGACGTCGTCGTACTTTGCGTCCCTTCCCGCCGTTCTTGCAAGTAAGATTAAAAGATATACATATAGCTTTTAAATAAAACACTTTAACGGTTTAAAACGCTATAAATTAGTTAAACTTACGGGGAGACTGCCCGTGACCACGGCTGCTGCAAAGCATCCGAAACGTCGAGCCGAAGTTATAAGTCATTTCCAAATAAGTTTAACTAATATATCGCGTTTTAAACCGTCAAAGTGTTTTATTTAAATGTGTACTCGCGTAAACTATAGACAGTATTTAATATAAATATAGCGTTGCAGACTTTTTTAGATCATTTAAAGAGGGATTATTCTTTCATACATCTTTTTAAGGTATCTTGACCCGTTCTATATGAGTTTTAATTCGAACCAGTAGTTCCTAATATGACCTCGTTCAAACATACAAACTCTTCTGCTTTGTAACTTTAGTGTAGATTTAAAATTACTTTAAAAATAAATAAAATAATATTTCGATCTAGCATTTTATTGCATACTTGTAATTGTTTACTTGGCTTAGGGAGTTGAGCTCATTTTAAAGCTAAATGAGCTAATAACTAAACTGCGGAAGCGGCCTATAATTGCATGTATTATTTCAATGTAATTTCTTTGAAAGCCTGAGAAAAGCAACCTTCACACGCACCGCTGGTCCTACTATTAGTACTTCCTCCCATCCGATAAGCGAAGTCTAGAAAGTTGTTAGAGATATTTCTACCTAAATGTGGTAGCGAACTTTCTCTCTTTATCGCATCAACTTACTGTGATATTAAAATTATAACTTAAGCATTTATTGTATGCTTAGTTTTTAAAGTAGGCTTTTTAAACCACCGCTGTTTCAATTGATAAAAGGAATAAAAAATATTATCTACTTCGTAACACCCACAACAGGATCGGTCTGTAGTTTACGCGACTAGTACACATTTAAAAGTAAAACACTTTTAACGGTTTAAAACGCAAAATATATTAACTTATATATGTCGTATGATTATCAATTAACTTGTATATTAAGCTTAAACTTAAAAACTTTTATTGAATTTGATTACGTAAATTGTACTCTAAAAATCAAATAAATACTATTGTGAGATTATTATTTTTTGCTGCCAAAGAAGTCTGTCAATCATCACACCAATGCGAGACAGAATAATTACTAAGAAATCAATAACTATCATACATTTAGGTCAACACCCTCAAAAATTACATACTAGATGCAAACACGTTTAAGTAGAAAAGGAAGCGGCGCCCTCGGCTTACTTCTTATGAACCAATTCTCTTTAAGATCGAGCTTTTACCTCTAATTGCTGCCTTAGGCCTTCGGACTTGTATGGACTATGACATAAGAAGATTGAAGCGGTAATAACCAGTAATTACACAGAACAATTTCCGACGAAAACTGCGAGCGATTAATTTTGAAATCCGTTACCTTGTTTAAATGTAGGAAGCACTGATTTAAATACTGTCTATAGTTTACGCGAGTAGTACACATTTAAATTAAACACTTTAATGGTTTAAAACGCGATATATTAGTTAAACTTATTTGAAAATTATTTTTAACTTCGGCCCGGTCATGGGGCGACCACGGCTGTTGCAAAGCATCCGAAACGGGCCGTCGTTAAAATAATTATCAAAAAAGTTTATCTAAGATATATCGCGTTTTAAACCGTTAAAAAGTTTTATTTAAAAGCACTAGACTTATTGTCTGTCTATTAGGAATTTATATTTATATAAGAAAAAGTAAAATCACGTTTCCCACTGCTTCAATGATCGGTTTTATTTACATTTTTTTTTTTTTTTTATTTAACTTCTTTAGTAGATCAGACTTGTGCCCTGTTTCCCCGGGACTCGAACCCAGGACCTCTAGTGCTTAACGCGATGCTAGGCATCAATTTTAACCACTCAGCTACAGAGGCCATCATTTTATATAACACCAATCATTAAAATAACAATTTTCTAGCGACGAAATAAACATATTTCGCGTAATAAACCGTTCAAAGTGCTTCACTTTAAATTAAATGTATTCAATTTAAAGGTACCAGTTACTAAACAAACCTTCTTTTGGAATTGTTAATCAAATTACCATTTTGACCCACAGATACATAGTTTGGTTAGGTCGGGCACAATAATCTGACAAATTCCATTAAATACAACGAATCTGTGCTTCTTTTATATATTTACTTTTGTAAAAATTAGGTAAATAATGTTAAGTGCGATTGAAATCAACCGTTTAATTTTTTATTTAAACGATCCACCAATATTTAATATTTAAATTTTAATTGACTAGTTATTAACTTAAAACAAAAATAAACAAACAACAAAAACTCCAAGTTGACCGTATTGCCTACACACACAAAGGTGAAGTTAACAGACGGGAGGACGTTAACAATAAAAAAAATCTTAATCCAAGATGTGACAGTTAACAGCGACATATTGTTATGCACCTTACGAAGTTATTAGGCCATAAAACTTAAGATTTCGTTCAGCATACAAACTGATGAATGTTGGCAGTCGGCCAAATGGCCTACTTCGAGTCTAAATGTACAGCCTGCGCCTGACGGCGGATCCTTACCGAAATCTAGAGCGAATACATCAAATGTACCACTTGTCTTTAAACTGTAAATATAGCATTTTTAATTACCTGTACAATACAATGCGGTAATTAAGAATCTGTATAAGGGTACTAACGTAAAAAAAAAACAACGCTTAAAACGTGACTTTTAAATGTGGAATGGACAATGAAATTGTTTTTATTTTTGTTTTTTTAACCTTTTCTACAAAATTTCATAACTGGTTGCGTCTGAAAATATTTATTACAGTACAAGAAATGTAGGCCTTACGGTTATTAAAGTATTTATCTATTTATTCACATATGAAAAACTTACAGCTAATACAATGTCATAGACAAAATAGATAAAAGAAAGCTAAATAAAAGTTTTAGTTTAGTTTTTTGTTAACGAATTAAATATAGGAGAAAATATGAGAAAGTATGCGATAAGTATTTGTTTGTAGATACAAGCTTGATGGTCGCTCGCCAACGGTACTGAAAAGCAAAACACTGTAGCTCAACTAAATCATTAGCGTAAAAAGATTTCAAAATACAAAAACCATATACAAACAGATAAATTTTAATTAATAAAACATGAGTCATAAACCTGGCGAGATAGCTATATCTTTTATGTCTTTGACCTGTACAAAACAATAAAGTTTTAACTTCACACATTAGATTTTTTTACATTCTCTTATAAACGGCCTGTGAGTGTTTAGTACATTCGACCGCAGTTGTAATATTTCGATACAAGAGAGGTTATAATTTTAAAAACTTTCAAGTTCTAATCCAGGGTTTGGATCTAGAAGGTGGCATCAACGTAGTTCCTTAAAGCTGTCCATCCTGGAACGATCGCTAATTTAGTGATTGTGGTGGGAACCACCCGCTGGACGAACCCGCTGTAGTGCCCGCGGAACAGTTGGTTGAAATCAATGAAATATTATTTTATAATAAATATCTTTATGTGGCATTCATTTAGTACAATGTAATTACGCTAAAGTGATAATTACAAAAAAGTAATTTTATTTGAAGGATAGTGATGCGAAAAGGATCTTGCGCAGCGTAAATTTCAGCACATTTATCAATGTTTAGTACTTTCTGAACGGTAGTTAGTATACGATGCAATGTATTAGCACCATATAGCATAACGATTGTAGATTTTTAATCTCTTATTTCGATAATTCGATTTTACTCAAAAGTTATCTATACTTATATATATTAAGCTGAAGAGTTTGTTTGTTTGTTTGAATTCGGTTTGCAAAAACAAATTTTAACTCCAAATTAACTATTCAACACGAACGAAGTCGTTGACATAGCTAGTAAATTATAAAAAGGCACTGCTGACGACTTTTACTTAATGCGGCAGTGCGTCCAACTATAGGCAATCAAGCGTTTTATCTCGAAACTAGCTAATAAGTGCTCGATACAAGCATTTGACCCAGAACTAATCCACAAAGCAAACGAGCAATGAGAAAGAACAATAAATAAAGCGTATTGAAATGCACAGCAATTGAAATAACAATGCATAAATACAGTACCTTTCCTCAAATGAATCTGCTTTATTGGTTTTCGCTTACAGTTCTTTCCTGTGCTGCCAATTATTTTCAAAGATACTACAGAGTAGTTTACGCGAGTAGTAACACATTTAAATAAAACACTTTAACGGTTTAAAACGCGATATATTTTAGTTAAACGTTTTTGAGAATTATTTTTAACTACGGTTCGACGTTTCGGATGCTTTGCAGCACTATTTAACTACGTTAAGAATAGTTCTCAAAAAAGTTTAACTAAAATAAATCGCGTTTTAAACCGTTAAAGTGTTTTATTTAAGTTATATTAAAGATACACTCTTCAAATAGAAGAATGTTAAGCATGTAAAGAGAAGCTTTGTTTTATGCATTTCAACGCTTCTTTAACTTGCTAATTGGTATAACGGTAGCAATGTATTGCTATCAACGGGTGGTAGATTCGATTCCCACCGGGTCCAATATATTTCTAACCATTTTATATTTTTTTCTGAAACATGTAGAACTTCGTTTGGAAAAATGTTAAATAAAAGAACATCGAAATTCCAAACAACTTTAAGTTAGCCTGTGGATTTCCGAAAGTCCATTGTCAAAATAGGCTGATTGTGCATCTTGTTTTTTAAGATAGAGGACTTGATGGAACGTGATATATATACCACAGCCTTATAACGTCTACGAGATACGCTGTCAATTTATTTTTGGCTTTGGATATTCGGATCTTGTTTAGATGTTATATGGCTATCATATTCCACCTTCTTGTGATTTCTATGTTTATCGATCTTCGGTCAAGAGGATAGAATCATCTTATTTACGACTCTGACCTTTAATAAATCGTAAAGAATACGTCAGCACATCGAAATACCACAGTGAAATTATTTATATAAGACATATTTCGCTTAATAAAACAGTTGAGAATCGGGTCACGTTCAAAAGGGGATTGTCTCAATTCTGCACCACGTCGTGGTCGCAAAAAGTGTCCATTGTTCGAAACCGGTCAGCTATTAAGAACAATGGACAAGTCCAAATAAATATAACAACAAATAAATTAATAATAAAAAGTCTGATAGTATGCTTTTATTATTTATATGTAAGTTGTTCCTACATATTATAGTTAAATCCCGTTTCTCCTCGGGATTCGAACCCAGGACTTCTTACGTGTTAGGCTTAGCCATTGGATCCTGGTGGCTCAGGTTATTGTTTTTAAATTTGCAATTAAATCGCCTGAAGTCATTTATTATACTGACTTGTATTACAGACCGTAAAAACATAGTTTGGTGCAAACCAATAAATGTATGTAGTTTTAACAAAATATATTAAAAATGTATATGGTAACACTTACAATATTAGACTCATCTGTTACTATTCTGCTACACAAGGGAGTAAAATTATTACTTCCCTTTAAAGAATTAACAAACTTTATACAATTTGATTACCAATAACGATTCCTGTGCATTTTATAGATAAAAAATAGTCGTGGAAGTTTTTTTAACAGGGGAATTTTTTTTCCTTTTTTTTTTTTAAAAAAATTTTTTTCCTCTTTTTATTTTTTTTCCCCTTTTTTCCCGGGGGGGGGGGGGGGGGCCCCAAATTTAAAATATTTTTTTTTTTTTTTTTTTTTTTTTTTTTTTTTTTTTTTTTTCTTTCTTTTTTTTTTTTTTTTTTTTTTTTTTTTTTTTTTTTTTTTTCCCAACAGAATATTTTTTTCAATTCGAAGCAGTTCCTGAGATGAGCTCATTCAAACAAACGGAATCTGTACTAATATTATTACAGTTAATATTAGTACAGATTCCAGTATCATGTCAATCTAAATAAATACTTTTATGGTGGTCAAATTTAAAATGCAAAGCCGCAGAATCGTTTGTCTCGAAGACGTGCATCGCTTACTAAATAATAACTTTTCTTTATTCATGAAAATCGCCATTTTGTCGATGTTATAAATGTGCATTTTATATAACTTCACTTTATTTGTTGAAGTCCCGACCATTCTTATCAGATATTATCGTATTCCAATACTGCACAAATGCTAAACATGTGTTGAATTTGGTTTTTCCCTCGGCAGAGATTACAAATATGGGGATGAAATATAAATTATGTAAATATATATATCATATAAACTAGCTGTGTCAGCGACATCGTCCGCGTAGAATAGTTGTTTTGGGCATCCAAATCTAAAAAAAAAAAAGTAACAAACTATTTCGCGTTTTAAACCGTTGAAAATGTTTTATGTGTTCTACTCGCGTAAACAGACGTAACATTTGGTTTTGTTATTACTAAAACTGTAAGACTTTACTCTTTACAGTAACACAATGGTTGAACGTGTTGTCTAGCATTTAATTAAGACCTGTGAAGTTCAAAAAAAATTTCTTTAGGTCGAACAGGTCACAGAGATCAGAGAAACAGACATAGAAGAGTGTTCGTCCACTTTCATAACTACTATTGATCAATAATCAAGAGAGATAGAGTAAATTAAAAATGAAAGTAATGTTGGAGAAAACAGCAAGGAATGAGGCAGTGACGAGTAAGTTTTCCGACTGAATACGGAACAATAGACAGTCGGTCAGACGTCTGGTCTGTAATGATAGCACGTCTGCTTATATCACAAGATTGCAGGCTCAGTCGGCCCCGAGCGATGAGCGAGAGGACTCTGAAGCCATAATGGATGACCGAGTTGAAATTTAATATGAAACTTTGAAGCCAGCTGTAATTTAAACTAATGTCTTTCATGAACCAGGGCACTTACACAAGTGTGAACCGTGCCATGTTTTTACCTAGAAGTGGTGATGGAACAGCTTTTGCTAGTATCAGAATATTTTTTTTAACACTAATGCTTAGGGCATTATTTATAGTGCACATTAACAAAAATGCAGTATTAACTGTTAAAAACGCGAATTATTATTTCGTACACATAAAAAGTAATATAAAGTTTAAAAATAATTTTTTAAACCGTGTGATATAAATGTATTATTGTATGTATGTTTTCGCGTGACCCGTGACCACGGCTACTAGCGGCCAAAACAAGCGAAACGTCGGGGCGTAGATAATTATATTGTAAATAATTTAACTAATACTTTAAAACCGTTAAGTGTTTTATTTAATAATGCCTTTTTAGACTTCTAACAAACCCAGCGTTTACTTGGCAGGTGAAATCCCCAGACGTTAACATCTAAACCTGATGCGCTGTCGACCTTTTGTGATCATAAGAGAACTTAAGTCTGAAACCGAAAAGTGATTTCACATTCCGGCTTTTAATTTGGGTTTTGATAATTCACTATATACAGTATATCGTCGACTACATTGTCGTCATATAATTTGTAGTAAATACTAACAAAACACTTTCACGGTTTAAAACGCGTTATATTAGTTAAACTTATTTGAAAATGATTTTTAACTTTTAGAGTTTAAACTCTGGATCCCAATAAACAGCATACCGGCAAACGCCATAATAATAAATAAGACACCGTTAGTCAATTCTGTAAGGACCCGGCCAGTTTCGCCAAATACCAACTTCGACGGAACAGATGGCTACCTCCATCTTCAGTCTCCCCTGACACGGCTGCTCAAAGCATCAGAAACGTCGGGCCAAGTTAAAATTCATTTCCAAATAAGTTTTACTAATTATGCTTAAAAAAGTGTTTTATTTAAATTGTATACTCGCGTAAACTATAGACAGTACTTACTAACAACTTTATTATGCGTGTAGTTTTGTTATTATTAATTGATTTATAAGCTCAAGCTACAATAGTAAGCGGTTAAAATTGCAATTTTATTAGAAAGACAAAAAGCTAGTTGAAAATGAAAACTTTTATGGAAAATAATATTCCTATGGGAAACCATTTCACATCATTGTTTGCGAACAAAAGCCACGTGCCTATTGTTAGACTCAATAGTTGAAACATTGTAACTTTGTGTGTGGGGGAAGACGCGACGCTAGACAGAATATTGATTGCAACAATAATACTTACTTAATATTTGCACTTAAAACTGTGCCGGAAATTTTAAAGCTCGACCCGAATTTATTTATTTGAGTCTAGATTGAAATTTAAGCGCCAAAAGGCGTTGTTAGATTTGGTACACACATTTAATTTAGATAACAATACAATATAATAAAATCAAAAATATTATAAATCCAAGATGGCCGCCGATACAAAATGGCGGATTACATATATCTCTTTTACCCCCTCAATATGGGTATCAAATGAAAGAACTACGCTAGTAAAACACGACGATTATGTCAAAATTAAAAAAAAATAGATTTCAGTGCACAAAAAATAAAACTGTTTACCTGAAGAGATTTTTTAAGTTAATACTTGTATTTCATAAAGGTTACAAATCATACAACGCTATATCTTATAAATAAAAAGTAAACTTATTAATTACTACTAACTATGTCATTTTAGATCTGAAATATTTTCGAATTGTATTTTTAATTTCAGGTATGAGTGAATCTTTTAAATTTAAGATTACGTTTTAATTATTATGTGAGAGAGACTAAAAAAATGTTACATCCAAAAAATTACATTCAAAGTCGTTGACGTTGCTAATAAGTATAAATAGAGAACATCTGGACCACCAAGGGGGCTGAGATAAAGACAAGTACCACTTCGTATGGGTTGGCAACGATTTCGACTGTGTTTTCGACTGCGGTTTCGATTATCATCTTTCATTTTTTAAATACTGTACATAAATACACTACCTAACCTGGCAAGCGTTCATTTGCCATATGAAATATTTCGACCAAACATCGATTGCCATGAAAGCAGTTCTGAATCCATCTTAAAAGATAGACAATTACTGTCGCGATAATACATCTGTATTTTTGGATATCTTGAACCGATTTCTAAGCGACGGCAACCAACAAAGATAATAATTTCCCTGGTTATGTCCTCATTTTCCACTGTTTCTCAATCTTATCAACAAAAAATAATTTTCAATAGTTCCTGAGATTTGCGCGTTCAAACAAACAATTTCTTTAGATTTATAATATTACTATACATTTTAATACCACAGACTATATAATCATAAATATTACATAAACCTCACCGAACATTTCATAATGAATAACATGCAATTTTCAAAATTAATACGGCACTGGCAACAAAAACGATTTCCCAATAACTCGTCCTCATTCCACGTCTCGCATCGCCGTAATCAGATTCCAGTTTAATTAAATCCCTGTTAGTCGAATAGTTTCGCTTCGCGGATATGAACCATCCGATGTGAGCATTTGGGGAGTTATTGTTTTCGCTCTTAGGGTTCCGTAGCTAAAGGTTCCAACGGGCCCCATAAAACCATACCTTACCTTCAATCACCAAGGTCTATATCAAGAACTAGGAGATGTTGAAAGTTGTATTTTTTTACAAGTAATGTATTTCCGTTTTAATAACAATACTAAAAACAAAAATAATTTTCGGCTGTCTGTAGTTTACGCGAGTAGTACTTTCAAATAAAACAGTTTAAAGGTTCAAAACACGATTTATATAAAACTCATTGGTCTCCCCGTGACCACGGCTGCAAAGCATTTGAAACGTATTAGGCAAAATAAATTTACAGCAGTTTCTTTATTTTGAACTTAACTTAATTACAATTAAAAAGAACAATATACAAAACTACGGAACCCTTGCGCACTTGGCTGGCTTAATGAAATTCCATTTTTCAGTTGCACTAACTTAGAAAATTTCATCCATGCCTTTGTTATTGGTTTGGCGATTTTTAGGATACCTTAGAAAAAGTCTGTAGTCTTCCTCTCCATTTTACCTTTATGTGACTCATGATAGTTAAAGTTTTCACTAACATGTTTCTGTTGCAGTTATTACTGCAAAAATAACCCCTCTCGTTATTTTTGCCGGCTACAAGGATTCTACATAACATTTAGCAGAAGACATTATTTAGAAAAAAAAGAAAAAAGAAACACTTTTGTTGTTTTTCGTAAATAGTGAGAAATGTATACAGGTGGCCAAATTTTAGAAATACCTTGCACAGCTACGTGATATGAGGCCGCTAGAGGTAGAGTAGCCTAACTGCTATCTTATGACTTGACTTATTTATATTATTATAGTTTAAACATGTAATAATATAAATATACATTTCGGTCACTGTGCTAATGTAGAGTACATTAGCAATTTGTACTTCAAATCCATTTTCGCTTACGTTAACTGCGTATTTTTATTTGCCTACTTATTGAATATGATGTTTTCTTGTTATTAAGCCACTATGCCTCCATCAGCGCTATATATGCTTTAAAATTAAGTAAGATACGTAGAAAATATGTACATTCAGTTTATATAGCTGTCCCTATTTCCAATAATCTGCGACATTCAACTTAAACGCTGCAAATGTGCGCGTGCCATGTATCTGCGGGCGTGCTAAACCCGATCTCATTTCGTGCAGAAACCTGCGCACGCGACTGTACTAACATAATGCCTGTTTCATATGGAACTGTAGCGATCAAACGGTAGTTTTAAACAAAAACATTAGATTATCTTTTTATGGATTTCTTAACAAGAGCTTTATCAACTTAAGTCCATATATAGTTGTATATCTTAATAATAACCTATTTTTATTTTCGTACCATTTAGTCTTCACTCTGTCTATAATTGTTTTACGCAATTGTGTTTTTTACCTCTTTAAAGTTTAGTTACCTTTGGTCAGCTGATGGTGTGGACTGACCACCTGGTCTTCTATAGATGTCCCCGATAGAAAATAATAATACAATGTAAGTAATTGTGTTAAGGCGTCGACAATCCTTAAATAAATAAAACAAACAAATCCCTTACAAGAGTGAAAGGATTTCCATCTGTAATTTCTTTTTATTTTATTTTTTTGAGCTAAAAGACTTAAAGTACTTACGTATTGCAGTTCAAGGTACTGTACATTGAACCTCAAATCTTGGGTGTTAAGTTTTAAAATTACATTGCGCAAGAGCATGTATCAATAGGTTGAAAATGTTTGACGATGCTATACGTCATCGTCTCGGAAGCTGTAACATTGTGGACGACAGACCGGCGTTTCATTTCATATCATTGATTATTTTCAATATAAAAAAAATCTAAATTAAAAAAAAATGTTTTCCTAAAATTCGAAGCTATAACCGTTCTTGTTTACAAACAATTGAATTATTATTAATGAGCATTTACACATACTTGTATATGTCATATTATATTTCTATAACAGTTACATATATCATTGTTATTTTAAAGTACCAAATAAACTGCACCCTTATCTGAAAAGTTATAACTGAAATAATGTAAAAGGTTTCAATCAATGGAGACGTCGCTTTATGTTAGGTTAGTCAACCCTTTCTACTCGCGATTTACGGCACAGCTTTACCGGTATTTTATACCAGGTCATAAGCTATCTCGTAAAAGCAATAACAGAATTTTATAACCTGTAATGTGTAAGGTATTTAAGTCTTTACAGATAATATAAAGTATACTAACTACACCTACTAAGTGTGATATAAATATCAGAGGATTTGTCTCGTTGTTTCTTTTATATGTCAAGAATAAGGTTAATTCGATGAAAGATGAAATGCCCATCAATCTATACTAATATTATAAAGCTGGCGAGTATGTTTGTTTGAATGCGCTAATCTCAGGAAAGAATGGTTCGAATTGAAAAATATTTTTTCTGCTATTGAGATCGTTTGTCGAGGTATGCTGTAATCAATATGGCATCATACGCATGCTGCCACCAAAACAGTGAAAATATAAAAAAACGGTGAATATAATTAATTGATCTTTGAAAACTGCAGATATTTTTTTTTGGTTCAAGTAACCAAAAAACTGTATAAAAAAGTTATTCGTTTTAAATTATTATATAAAAATGTGCGCGACTGTTTACATTTTACGTTTATCTGTTAAGGAGAGTATTCTTTGGGTTATGCAAAACAATTAAATATTTGCATATCATGTAAATTTTGTGTATGAGTTTCAAAATGACACGATTTTTAAATTACTAGAAAAACGCGTTCGTCAATCAATGTTACTAATCATTTCATTAATTTGAAACAGAAATATGTAACTTCTGAATGTTGTATGGAAGTACTATTGCTTCCATATAACCCTATAATGTATTAAATTATAACAGTATCGCTAATTACGTATACACGATACATTCCCACGGCCACGCTAACACTTCACTGTTCGGTAGCGTTCTATGCATTCATTAAGACGATGGTAAAAACTCGTCAATTTTCACAACGCTATTAGAATTCGTGTGAACATGTGAAACAGTCGTATGCCTTGCATAAATCATAAGGAAAATCAATTCTGAAATGTAACAAGAAAACTTTCACTCTTTGAGTAAAGACTGAAAACAATTACACAATTCTATTGCTCACGTGACATTTTTTGGCTTGAGGAATATTGTGTTAATTGAACATTTGTTTTACATTAGTAGTACACATTTGAATAAAACACTTTCAACGGTGTAAAACGCGAAATACTTAAACAATTAAATTTTCTATGACCCGATGTTTCGGGTGCTTTAAATCAGTTGTGGTAAAAGGGAGATTCGGTAATCACGGCTAAAACATGTTAGGCAATATTTTTCACGTTTTAAACTGTTAAACGCGTTTTATTTAAATTTAAGCGATTGTAGGACGCAGATGGGATTTAAATCCAATGGTTTCCAATGGTACTCTTATGTCATCACATCATCGATTATTCTATTATTGAATAACTCTTTTCTTATAAACATAATGAGATTTAAGATTGAAATATTTATTTACTTATAGTAATCTTTTTTTAGGGGTGAGATTTTCAGGTCTCTATTGAATCTTTAGCTTATATATGTATATAAAATTCTCGTGTCACAGTTTTCGTTGCCATACTCCTGCGAAACGGCTTTACCGATTTGGATGAAATTTTTTGTGCTTATCCGGTATCTATGAGAATCCGCCAACGTCTATTTTTCATCCCCCCATATGTTAGAGGTAGTCCACCCCTATTTTTTTTTTATATTTTAGACAAAATTTTTAATTTCTATTTTTTTATGATACAACATACAAAAGCCCGACAGACGTTTTAAACGCCGTATGTAACGTTTCAAACGTTTACCGGGTACAGCTGTACTGTAGAAACATTATTGGACCCGGCGTGGACCAAGTTAGATTCACCAACCAGCCCGTCAAAAACTCATCGTTTTGGCTTCGCTATCGTCAAGTATATTTCTGTCTGCATTTAGAAAGACCACTCTAAAAGGCATTTATCAATTCCCTTTAAACACCCAGACCTTAGTTATATTGAGAACATTTTAGGCTAACTAATTTGTCAGCTATTATCTACTTTAACTATTAAACCGCTCTTAGCTCACTAACTTCAGTAAAGGTAATTAACCAACGCGAAGTATGTACGAACTGGGTTCTATATTAATTCTGCATGAAGTTCCAAAAGTATATGGCGCACTTAACAGTTATACTAGCTGTATCAGCGACTTAGTCCGAGTAGATTAGTTATTTTGGGCAAATTTTTTGTTTTGCATTGCTTCAGCTTTATAAATTAAAGCTATTATCCACGATCTTCAAGTTAATCTTAAAAGATAGCCGTATAGTATTGCGGACATTTTTTGAGAACATGTAAAGAGGAATCATTATTTTATACATACTTTTAAATAAAACACTTTAACGGTTTAAAAAGCGATATATTAGTTAAACTTATTTGAAAATGATTTTTAACTTCGGCCCGACATTTCGTATGCTTTGCAGCAGCCGTGGTCACGGGGAGACAGATATCATTTTTAAATAAGTTTAACTAATATATCGCGTTTTAAACCGTTAAAGTGTTTTATTTAAATGTGTACTACTCGCGTAAACTATAGACAGTATTTATACATACTTATTTGGTATCTTGAACCGTTTTTGTAGCTTACGCCTCGGCAACCCATAATGATGAAGAACTTTCCCATTTTTTTCACATTTCTCACTATATCTTCGCGTGTCTTAGTCATAGAGCGATGTTTAATAGCCTTCCTCGATAAATGCTCTAACTAACACAAAAATATTTTTTTTACCTACTGGTTTTAATTGAACCTGGGAGCAGTGGGAAATGTGAAAAAAATCGGGGAAAATTATTCCTCATTGAAGGGCGCTACGATAACGGTAAAAGATACCAAAGAAATATGTACACAAAGAATTATTCTTCTTGTTGTCTGCGGCAGTTTATCTTTTAAGAGAAACTCTCAAGAACCGTGATTGGAACGTCACATCGCACAAATACTATATTTTTCTAAGTGTTTATGTTAAATATTTTAAAAATCGATTGAACATTAAAGATTGAAAATCATACATGCATCTGCAATTTACGCGAGTAGTACAAAATTTGAATTAAACACTTTTTAACGGTTTAAATCACAAGCTAGATGAGACAATTTTTTTTACTAAATATAAGCGTTTTAAGCAGTTTAAAGTGTTTCAATGAATAATGCGTCAGAACGTTCGTATTTCAGTGATGTACTGTTATACTCTGTGTAAGTTTTGGATGAGACCATCTAGATGTAGGGAAGTATGTTTGTACAAGGGGATATGTTGGTTTGCTATAAGAGTTAAAACTAAGTCTCCCTTTTACATCAATCAGTCAACATCCATTACAGTAATGACATTTTTCGAATATCTATAGACGCAGCAAAACAAACTAATAAAGATAATACATTTATTGACACAACGTAAAAGTAATAATAAAACACTTTTAACGGTTTACATCGTACAATCGTTTGTTATAAATAATATATGAAATAATTGTGTGAAATAAACTATTTTTGGCAATAAGACCGGTCTAATATTTTTTTAATGATCGGTTCTCTTATTGCTCAAATTAAACTTTTTTTTATGTAATTTTGCCAAATAACCAATATAACATCCATGTCTCTTGTTAATTTCACCTATGTAGTTCTTTGTAAATAAAGTGTTGTTTTATTTATCCATTTAGTTACTTTTATTTGGGTTGCAGTCCCAAGTAAAGTTCCCAGGATGTCTGCTAGCCGGGCACATATTTCGACAGATCCTTTGATCGTCCCGCCAATTAAAATGCCTAAACCCAACCAATCCGAACTCTCGAACTCTTTATATCATCTAGCAACACTGTAGTTTTATATGATGCCTTCATTTTTAAACACAAGACTAAACTTATTATTAGTAATAATGTAATGTCTGCGTATTTTTTATTGTCTGTAGTTTACGCGAGTCGTACACATTTTAATTAAGTGGATTTAACGGTTTAAAACCTGGAATATTCACCGTGCCCCCCCCCCCCATGGAAACGACTGATAAAAAGCATCCGAAACGTAGGGAGGCCCGAATTAAAAATAAGTTCAAAAAGTTATTAAATTTAAAAGTGTATTAAATTATAAATAAATTTTATTTAAATTTAGCCATTGCTACCATTAAAGCAAAGAGCCTGTACTATTACATATGTACATTAAATATAGATCTGATTGATGGAACATAAGACGTGTATCAAAATAAAAAACGAAAATAATAGACGTAAGTTTTATTTTGCCCCATTTTTTCTCTTTG
Organism: Leptosia nina; assembly: GCA_963661955.1. Classification (NCBI taxonomy): domain Eukaryota; kingdom Metazoa; phylum Arthropoda; class Insecta; order Lepidoptera; family Pieridae; genus Leptosia; species Leptosia nina. The sequence continues at coordinate 327,901 of CAVLEF010000282.1, forward strand.
TTAAAATTCCCCAAAGCCCAATTAATTTAGCGAGATCACTCGATTCGTCGCTAAAATTTTGGAATGCGGTTCGTTTAGACCTGGGAACGCCCCGCGTTTCCCATCCGATAGGTATTTCGAGTTTTAGTTTATTTTCAGTGTAAAGCTTTTCAATATACAAAAAGTAGCATACCTTGAACGACCTTAGAATTTTTGTACAGTAGTTATGTAACTACGATAAATAATTGTTTAAGTTTGTATTGAAAACTTTAATATTTTTTTCAGTTTGTATTATACAAATTAACACACGAACAGTAGTTGCGGTAGAGCAACAACCAGTTCTAAAATTTTATGAACCTTTGAAAACATTAATATTTTTCACATGTTACTGCACATGAAGGAACTATAAAATTTATTTTCGATTTTTAAATTTTATGAACCTTGTTTTGTTCACAATAATTTAAAAAAATCGCAAAATTTGTTCAAATTGAAATTCGATAAAAACCGAAAGCCTTGTAATTTCAAATTTTTCGTTTCTGCGAATATCCCAAATTTTTAAAGTCAAAAAAGAAATTTTCCCAATTGATTTTCTACGTCTAAACCATAATTATCATCTCAACGATTGTATCAAGTTCAAATTATACCTTTGCAGTGACGTGTGTAGTTAAAATTCTTAAAAGTTATAGTAAATAAGTATACCTTTTACACGTGAAAGATATTAAAGTTTTCAAACACCAACATATTTGTGAATGATTTTGTTTTTTCTAATTAATATGTTTATCTACTGTAATTTCTGAAAATATTTCCCTTAAGGGTTTAAGAACTAACGTCCATACATAAAAAACTGTGAAGTGTAAATTCGCGTTTTAGTTTCAGTCATTTGATTTCCGTCGTTCCGTCGAAAATAGATCGCCAGCACATTGTAATAAGACATAATTGGGTTAAGGCATTTTATCTTCCTTTACCAACCAAGTTCTTTTTTCAAAGAAAAATAAACTTACGACCTTGTTCCCGTAACTTTTATTATCGTAAAAATGAAATCCTTGTAAATTAATCGAGCAAAAGTTACGTTTCACATTTGTGCCGTCATGATTTTAACGCAATTGAATAGCATAACAAATTCCCTATTTAGATAATATATTTTATTGAGTGAAATCTCGCTTCCGACCATGGGTCATGGGACAAACACATTTCTGTGTCCGTTTCACTAATCGGTTTTCTTAACAAGTGTATGCACAACCGAAACCATCAGTTCCATCCCCGGAATTCGAACCTCTTGCGCCTAACGCCTTATCAAGCAACAAGTGTAACCATTTAGGAATATTTTATACAAAAAATACTGTCAGTAGTTTACGTGCGTAGTACACGTTTAAATAAAATACTTTAAAGGTTTAAAACGCGGTATATATTACTGTCTCGCCGTGACCAAGGCTGCAAAACATCTGAATTGTCGGGGCGTAGTAAAAATAATTTACAAATAAGTAAAAAGCCATGTCTAGTTCGAATAAAGGGAAATATTGTCATTGAACTAAAACAACGATAAGTAATATGAAGAATTTAAAAATCGAAAATAAATTGAAAAAAAATTCGACTCGGGCAGGACTTGAACCGGCATCGTCAGCGTTCCGTGCAGTTGTAGAGCGAACATTTTTTCAATTTATTTTCGATTTTTAAATTATATAGTGCTTTCATGTGCAATAACATGTAAAAAATAATAAAGTTTTCAAATATGAAGAATGTTTAATTTACGAACAGTAGTTACAGTACCTAGTTATAATAATAAAATACAATAACCAACAAAGGCGTATAAAGTTATAAGCGGCGAGAAAAAGCACTTTCTTATTAAAAAGTACCCTAAAAAAGATCTTATATTTTACTAACTTATGTGTGTTTAAGCTTAAGCACAATTTAACTTATCTTATAATTATACAAATAAAAAAGTCTTATCGTCGAAACATACAATATAGTATGAATATGAAGAAGCCACATATAAGAAGAATTAGGGCCAGCACCTGAAATTAAATATACATATTAGTTATACAAAAAAATATAAATATGTATAAATAAGGTTCCATCCAACTGCCCAGTAGATCACGCGGTCCCGGAATCGATTCCGATGTCTTTAAATTTATTCTAAAATATCTAGTACTAGCCCGAAATTTGGAAGAAGATGTGTGAAGTGACATCACACCCATGCCATGAAGAATACGTTAAGCAGTCGGTCCCGGTATCACTTAAATTAGTGAATTTATCAACTTGCAAGAGAAGCATGGTGGGTCAAAGCTCGCAAGCTCCGACCCCACCTGTGGGTTACCCACCCACCGCCACCCATTATGAGGTTGAGAGAGAATCCATGCAAACAGTTTTTTTATATGTGAACTAAGACTCCGCTATCCATTTGTCTCATCGCCATAGCGGATTGACAAGATACATAAATAATACATATTTAAAAAAAAGTACTTTTAGTCTTTTACCTTATTCTGCCACTGTCTGTTCTTTACGCACTGGCTGTACGGCATCGTGCTGAATGTGACCGAATTATAGAGGGGCACCCAGATATCCGGTAGGAGCCAAAATATCATATCATCCACAGCTTTCCGAAGGCGGTAGGAGGGTCTCGTTACTAGATCACGCATCTAAATAGGGATACAAGAAAATTTGTAAATTTAAATATCTTAAGCGAGATTTTGATCAAATGTAAATAAGTTGATTTGTCGTATTCTTTAAGAAATTCATAAACTACTGTAATCTAAGTCTGCATCACTGAAAATCGGCGTTGTGACAACTTCCAGGTACAAAAAAAGCTGAGTGGTATCCCCCATATACATCTATTATTTATGTCATTGTATTTTTGTGTATTATTCTTTGTATTGTGTGTATGTGTGGATTAAATAATTCGATTTGATTAATTAACAAAACGTTTAAGTCAACGCATTATGCTAAGAAGAAGAGGTCCTGGATTCACAGCAAGAAGAAACGATAAGGATAAACGATAATTTAAGTCGAGCAGAGTATAATTCTGTCCATTTGCTTACTTGTAAATAAAATCGATCAGTGCAACGGATAGACGAGTTTCCACTTGACGCCGTTCACGTCAAACTATTGCCATAGACCACATCCAAAAAGAAATTTGTTCGTCTTTTATTGGGATCCAGAAGGTTCTACTAACAACTATAACATATATACTATGTCTAATCTACTTTACCTCAATGTAATTATACATGGCTAGATCGCAAACAGCAAAAGCGTCCTTCCATCTCATATTGGAAAAATCTGATAAGATTTCTGCCAAGCTATCGTTATGTTTCTGGAATAGCTGATCCAAGATCGTACAGTCTTCGAACCCAGCGTTCATCCCTTGGCCGTAGAACGGGACGACTGCATGAGACGCGTCACCAATGATAAGTGCCTTATTCGACACGTGGTAAGGACGGCACTAAAAAGAAATGTCAAAGATCCAAATAAAACACATTAACGGATTAAACGCGATATATATTAGTTAAACTTAATTGAAAATTATCAATTTTGCAAGAACTCGTCCAGTTTCGCCAAATACTTAGACAGAACAGATGGCTCTAGCTTTTAATTTGACGTCAGAGACATCCTCTATCTTTAGTCTCGCCGTGACCACGGCTGCTGCAAAACATCCGAAACGTCGGGCCGTAGTGAAAAATAATTTTCTAATAATGTTACATTACGATGTTAATGTTATATTACGATATATATCGCGTTTTAAACCATTAAAGCGTTTTATTCAAATGAGTACCCACTACTCGCGCCAACTATAGACTTGGTTTTTACGTTAGCTTGAAATTATAAAAACAAAAATCTTAATTGTCATCAAAATCTCTGGCGGTATGGTGAAACATATTGTATCATCTTAAACGCGAGAGGTTCTCTAAAACATAGCATTGTTCTTGATCTCGCAAAGAGCAGAACTCCAATTAACTCGATCAATTGAACAATAAACTATGTAGAAATTAATTTTCCAAAAGGAAGACTGTTCTTTCTGTACAGGCTTCAGTACTCAAAGAGTAAATACAGAACCCCACTACTGCTAGAGAGTGTCACTGTCTCATGCAACGCGATATCAAGAAAATTAAAATTCTTTATATTTTGCAGATTACAAATATAAACACGTTGAAAAGTATCTCTTATACAATAAAGGCAATTTGTAGCCAATATCGCTCTATCAATAAACTCTAACAAGTGGCTATGGTAAATAACTAAAATATAAAATATGTGTAGATAATGTTGTATATCTAGACAATCATTTGAAACAATTTATATGCCAATTCGAATGGCAGTCAACTATTTTGTTTGCTAAAACCAAAGTAATACCTTAATGGTTATCAGCGGAGAAGGAGATCCAGTAAAGAAGTCCTCAATCAATTTCTTTTCGCCTATCAAAGGCACAGCGTCAGGGAAGTACTTATCAAAGAATTCAAGAAGCTTGTTCTCAGAGTCGATGCTTTTGAAGTTTGAGAACGGCATAAACAGCGTCACTGTCCACGAACAGTCTTGGTTCGGTAGAGCTATCATCATGAAATTACCACGGGGCCAAATATGGAGATAATTCGGCGGCATCTGAAACTGAAAAAAAGATAGGTACTAAAATAATTATCAATGACACAGATTTGGTTTAAACCTACGACTGACACCGAATCCCATCAGTCTTCATCGAAATGAATAATTATTTTAAACAGAGATTCCTGACTATTACTTTTTTCACGTTTTAAACTGTTTAAAATAATGTGTACCTCTCGCATTAACTACAGATGTTTTATTTACGTGGAACCATACTAATTATTGTACTCATAATAATTGTACCACTATGCTTCCAACATCAATTTTTATTATGACATCGTGTCAAAGATAATATTATATTCTATATAATTATGAACTTTCCCCTTCTGAGGGTATGTAAACCCGCGCCCATTATTCAAAAAGCAGTTGAATACATACAACTACTATGAAGGTATTTTATCGAGTTATTTACTTAATTATAATCATATTTATAAATACAAGTTATTCCCAATTTTTGGAAGAGCAATATAATTACAAATTATCTCAATGTGTGAACCGAGTGATAAACAATTTTCGTAACGGGTCGAGTGTTACAATTGTGACTCCTAATTCACAATATAAGAAATTTGTTCAACTTAACAGTGATTCTCATGTATATGTTGTCAGGAACTATGAGCCTAACAACTGGCTTGTAAATACAGATATGTATGTCATATATTTGAAGAAAATTGATCCAATAGTATGGAATATCAGATTTGATGAATTGTGGAACCCGAGCGCTAAATTTGTGTTCGTCATAACTCAAGAACTGAAGGAAAATGATATGAAAAAAATGTTTGATGACTTCCTGAAATATAATGTGTTTAGTGTACATGTGATAGTAAGTGTTAATCGGTCTGTTAATGCGTTTACGTACTTCCCGTTAAAAGATCAAAACTGTGGTAAAAAGTATACAAGAATAAACCAACTGGAGTGTGGTGATTCTAGGCATTTCCTCAAAAACACCGCTAGTTATAAAGGTTGTACCGTAAACGTAATTGCTAAAAGATACAAAGAATATATTGGAAACTACTTTTTAAATTTAGAACAGTATGTTTTAAACTTGACAGCGAAGGCCAACAACGTCACTTTGAATTATCGATTCGTCAATTCGAACTCTGAGACTGGTATAGTCCTCTCAAATTTTACATCAACGGGAATGCTCAGTTATCTGCAGAGCAAGGAAGCTGACATCATTTTCGGAGGCTTCTATATGGAGAAGAATAGAATTTCTATAAACGATTATATATATGGATATAACTTCGCTAAAATAAAACTGCTCCTGCCTTGTACGAAACAACACTTATGGAAAATCATACTTAATGCGTTCAACACTTCGACTTGGTTAATCATAATACATTCATATATCTTTATGAACATCGTCACATTCCTGGTAAATCAGTATATTGTCAAAATCAAAAATCATAATAGTATACCATCTAAACTGTTGGATTACTTTTTTGGACACGGCAATAAACATCTGATCAAAGTCAAGCAATACAGAATACTTTTAATAATTTGGATCTGGTACACGTTTTGCATAGCGAATTTTTATAACAGTGGATTGTTTAGTCTACTGACAAGTATCAAACACAGAACTAGATTGAATATTCATAATCTATCTGATTTGGGTAAGGCAGGATTCAAACCGTGTCTAACGAATAGTATAAGAAGAAGCTTTACGATTGCCTTCAACAAAACGCTTCCGGGAGAAATGATTCCTCAATGTCAGGACACGAAAAGCGTTTTAAAAACAATGATGACGAGTGAACATTATTATACAATGGTAACAGACTATGACTACTATCTTTTCTATCAAAATCACTCGTACAACAACGAAAAGATTATCCACGCTTGGGATTTCTCAACGAACATAATTTATATATTTTACACGAATCGTGGTTTTTTTCTCAAAAATGTAATTCACAATGATATGATGCGTCTGTTTGAATCCGGGCTTTTGCAGCACCACTTTCATATGTACTTGGCAAAGTATAGAATTAAGCCGATAAGATTCCATCGTTCCACGGAAAGGTTCTTTAAAGTTTTGCGGTTAGTGGACGTAAGGATAGCTTTTATTATCCTGGTATTTGGTATTGTCTTATCATTTATCGTTTTTCTTATAGAATATATAAAAACAAATAAGTAATAAGTAGTTATAATAAGTTTTAATTACAGTACAATACTCCATATCTCTCATTTCTATCGACTTTTTGTTTGTTGTTTGATTCAAATCACTACAGAAATTGTTCCATACGTTGCTTCTTTTGCCATATTTTCCAACCACTTCATTACGTGATCTTATCGTATGTTTGGAAATTCTATTTGAATTCGAGGAAACACGAACCATATTATATTTGATTTTTTCGTTAAATTTGGCGCGTAACGTAGCAACTATGAAGTCGCTAGTTCGAACTACTATCATTATTTTATTCATTATAAAAAATGTTATCCTAACTCAGTCATCACGGGACAGCATAACGACCATATTTCCAAAAGCGAAAACGATGTTAGACAATTCGTTCGAAGAATGTCTGCAAAAATTGGTTAATAATTTTAAGTGTGGATTGCATATAACCGTTGTAGTACCAGATTTATATTACAAGAATTTCATACGATTGAACAGCAGCTGCCACAGCTATACTCTACGGAATTATGAACCCCACACTTGGTATGTGCATACTGATATCTATATAATTTATTATAAAGAAGTAACAACTGGCCTGACAGCATGGAAAATAAAATACGACACCTTCTGGAATCCGAGAGCGAAGCACATTATTGTCATCTCATATGAAACAAGTGATGCCAAAAAAACAGACATATTCCGAAAGCTTGTGAAATATAAAGTCTATGATGCTATCGTTATCACACAAGAAAATGGTACCCTAGTTACGTTAACATACTACCCTCTGGATTTTGGCAACTGTGGAAAGAAATATAAACGAATAGAAAAGTTAGAAGCCTGCACTGATAATAATCAGTTTTATCCAATTTCTGATTTTAAAGAATGCTCCATTACCGCTGTCGGAAGCGAGTACTCATTGAACTACTCCTTCGTAAATCATATCACCCAATACGAACAGCTCGTCCTTAATCTGAGTTCAGAAGCGATAGGGATTCATTTAAACTACGAGTTTGTTGATATAGATTTAAATTCTGGCGACACATTTCCCAATCACACGTCCGTAGGCATGCTAAGATATTTACAGAAACGCAAATCCGATATTGTTTATGGTGGATTGTACCTATCCAAAAATAGAATACAAAGTTTTGACTATGTGCACGGCTACAAATATTCAGTGATGAAAGTCATCTTACCTAAAATATCTCCTAAATTGTGGAAAATCTTCTATAAGCCATATGAACTGAACCTTTGGTTGTTGAACGGTTTTATTTATATCCTTTTATCTTGCATCATCATGATCGTTGCTCGCAAGTGCTTTTATATTAGGAATATCAGTGCGTTGCCTTTAAAGTTATTGGACTACTATTTCGGTCATTCGGATAGGGGGATTTTCAAACTTCGGCCATTGCGTATACTGCTAATATTCTGGATTTTGTACACATTTTGCATAGCAAACTTTTATACTAGTACGCTATTGAGTATAATCTATTGCATAAGATACCCTAATTTTGCGAGTAACAATTTATCCGAATTAAAAGAGGCGGGTTTCAAACCGTGTATATCTGATTCGACGAATTATTATTTTCGGTTCACCTATAACGTGACTTTGAACGATGGACAGAGGCCAGAATGTCGGCACACAGAAGACGCATTGAAGACAACTATGAAGAATTATCCAACTTATTTCACAGTAACTGGTTTTGCGTCTTATGGCTTAACTCTGTTTTCCAACCACAAATATGCTGAAGTGGAATATCCGAGTAAAATTATTTACGCGCTTTATGCCAATAAGGGCTTTTTATTTTTTAAACAATTTCAGAACATTTCAATCCGTATTTTCGAATCTGGTCTGATGAATAGGCACATGCATTTGTTTGAGCTACAAAAAAGCAAAATGATACAACATGAAAAACAGAAGCAATCCAGAATTCTTTCTAAAGAAGATCTTGCCATCACATTTATTATTCTCATGGTAGGATATGCAATATCCTTTTTGGTTTTTATTATTGAGATTATTTGGCAGAAGTTTAATAGGAAGTCTTCAAGGAATTAAATTTTTATAAATAACAATAAACTATAAGTTCATCCAACTGACTATAATCTATAATAGATAGATATAATAATAATCTATAATAGACTATAATCCAAAGAAATATCTGCATAGATAAAAGTGTTTAAATAAAAGACTTTAACGGTATAAAATGCGATATATATTAAACTTATTTGAAAATTATATTTACTACCGCCCGACGTTTTGGATGCTTTGCAGCAGCCATGAGGAACTCATGGGGAGGCTAAAAATGCTAGCTGTGCAATACATATTAATTAGCTGCTACGCTAGCATTTTAACAAATATATCTCGCGTTTTAAACCGTGAAAGTGTTTTATTTAAATATGTATTACTCGCGTAAACTACGGACAGTATTTAGATATTGGTGTGACGATGAAGAACTTTCACGTCACAAGTTTGTTTTATGCGCAATATTTTCTTTCATCTAAAATTTCCTGAGTTATTCAGGGTTTCAATTACTTACTCCGCCATCTTTGCCTGGTGGTATACACAGCTCCATATATCCATGTTCTATGTACTGCTGACTGAAATCAAACAATGGCTGCTTCAACATCGCTCGTCGGACAGTTGAAAATGCTCCGTCAGCACCAATTATCAAATCGGCTTTCACAGACACTCTATCCTTCGTGTCTGTCCTGAAAATGAATAGCATTGTCACAGATTCATGCTATTATATTAGATAAAGCTATTCTGTCTCTTCCTATGACTAAATAATTTAAACCCCATGTTTATCTGTCCTTTTTTATCATGAAAATTAATATAAAAAATATACATATATGTATTTTAACAGCAGGTTTTTAGGAACTTTAAATAAGACAAATTAAAACGGTTTGAAACGTATAAATTTAAGTTTATGTATTATAACTAAGGCTCTACATTTTGATGTAGTACTTAAATATTGCCTATATGTAATTTTAACCCGTTTTATATAGTTCTATTTACTACTATTGAAACGAAAAGTACTTACTGCATAAACGTAAGTTCACCGTTTGGTAAATTTGTATCAATAAGTTTGTGATTGAAGTGTCTCTGCACGTTCTTGTAATTCTCCGACTCTGCAAAATCCATCTTTAATCTTTATCACTGTGTTTGACTATAAAATTACTGCGAAATTTTTAGTAGTTATTGTCAATGTACCTTTAAGAAGCACGCTGTTCAAATAATTTCTTCCCACCGAATAAATGCACTGGAATTGTAATTATTTTTTTATTTCATTTAGTTAAAATATGTGAAAATATAAAAATCTCCATGCTAAACTTTTACGAGGGTATTTTTCTTTTCATCGAAAACTTCTCCCTTTTAGTTTACAAGGTAATCCTTAAATTTAGTACATATAATAATCTACATGTAGAGGACATGTAGATTATATGTATAAATGTTTATGCCTAATCTACAAAAAAGTCTTTACTACCATTTTTTTAGTTTTAGATAGTTTATGCTTCTGCAATAAACAAACTAAATAATATCTTTAAAAAAAATGAAAAATCTATTCTAATTGGGATTGGTAATAGAAGGGCAAAAGTTTGTATTTTTGTATGTAAAAAAGCATTGTTAGGGCGGGGGCTCGTCCATTACGGTATGAAATATTTAGAATATACAACTGATTCTCAGACCTACCTACTGAAAATGCCTACGAAAAATTTCACGAAAATCGGTCCAGCCGTTTCGAAAGGTTTAGCAACTAACATTCTGACTAAAAAGAATAATATATATATACCTGATTGGTTCTAGCGTCGTAAGGTATTGAGTATGTTGTTCCGTCAGGTCTGTGTATCATTCGAGACCTCATTGGAATACCATGCTCCTTAACCATGATGTCTTCTAAGCCGATATCTCTGAGCGCCCTGCGCCCTCGCACAGATAATGCCAGGTTTATTGACCTACCTCTCACGTGTGGCGTCTTTCGTATATCTGTAAGATATGTATATGTCCATTGATTATTATACATATTTTTAACAGTAATAACAAAACTTTTGCAATAATAAAGTACATTTATATGTATCTATGATTAATTTTCCCGTGTCGTCACTAACACTTACAAATTTTGGGTACATTTCTGTTTAAATCTAATCTATGATTTTGTTTAAAAAATGCACTCGATTACATAACGATGTTCTATCACATTATTAACAGTCGAGAGAAGATATTAATATATTTTTCATTTAAATAAATCACTTTAACGGTTTAAAATGCAATATATTTTAGTAAACCTTTTATGAGAATTATTTTTAAATTTTAAGTATTAAATTTTAAAAGTCTCCCCGTGACCATGCCTTCTGCAAAGCATCTAAAACGTTGGGTCGCAGTTAAAAATAATTCTCAAAAAAGTTAAGTAGTTAAAAAAAAGTAAGTAAAAACTAAAATTATATGATTTAGTCCCCCAGTGACCACGGCTTTTGCGAAATTAAATAATAAGCTACCTGTTATATATCTCGTTTTAAACCGTTATAAGTGTAATTTAAAAGAAATACCACCTTGCTTCGATAAAAGTAGGCGAGACCGGGGCTGGTTGACTATAGGGGTAGGTAAAATAACTATCAAAAACTCGTTCGACGCAAAAGCTTTAAGCCAACCAATGAGGCATGAGAATTTGTCACCTTCCCCCGCACCTGCATCGGCAGTGCAGCGTAGCTCACGCTCTTCGTTGAAGAGTAGGAGTGTAATATTGAAAATTACCACACGTAAGTAATTATTTTTGTCGTCATGTTAATTGTAATAGTACCAATTTATTAATGATTATTGATTGTCAATGTATTTGTAACGAATGTTTGATTTATGTTCTTTATTTTATATTATATTCTACTTGTTTTCCTCGAAGTTTTAAGGTTATGACGCGTGGTTAAAAATTATAAGGTAGCTCGGGGCTGGTAGACTAATTATAGCGGCTGTTGACTATTAAAATTTTATAAAAAAAAATTGTATTTAGAACCTTCACAAGCTAATAAGAAAAAAGTACGACTATAAAGTCAGAGTAAAACATTTTGTTTGAAGTGCACTGAATCCTTCAGTTCGAGTATTTTATGAAAAGAATGGGTGCAGTGCATGGGTGCAAGTGGGCACACATAAAATGTGTAAATAGGAATATTGTTCTATAAATGCAAAAATTGCTTTCAATTTAGAAACTATTGATAGTATAATCTCCAAAGAATAATTTTATAATTAACATATTTAATAATTAAGTAAAAATACTTAGTTAAGACTGTTACCAAATAGTAAAAATAATTATAATAGTTAGATTGCATTATTTGTTACCGAATGAGTAAAGTTTATAAAAAGTTGTTTAGTTTTGTTTTAAATACTTATAAAAAAGTACGCTTGGTTTATTTTTAGGTAAACAAATTGCCTTATGTTGAAACATTTGATTGTTTATTCTTGTTTGATTTTTATTGTGTTTAATTGAAGCGGCCAAACATCGCCTATTGGTTTTAATAAATAAAAAATGTGTATTACACCGATGTTTTGTGTCTTTCTTCCTATTTTCTAGCAGATATTTGCCCTTACAAATTCATAGGTCAACTTACCCCAGACGAATAGTCAATCTAACCCGGGAATGGGGTAGGTTGACCAGTTTTTCTTATCACACAAAAACTGGCCTGTACTCATTATTAAGATGAATAACCGGCTTTGTGCTACTTCTTTTCAAAGCTTAATAGTGTATCTAATAATTGCACCCGTTTTTAAAATAATATAATTTATAGAAATAAAAATATAAACATTTAAGCAGAAAATTGGTCAACCAGCCCCGGTCTCCCCTATTTCAGAAAAAAATGGTAGTGAGGTTAGTGATTGGTTTTCTGTTTAACTACAATCCATTATGTTTTTGACCGTTTCAAATCACTTCTCTAAACTTATTACCTTTTAGATCTGAGCTACAGAATTGTACAAATGTGTAAGTTAAAGAAAATTTGTAAAATCCACTCAAATTACAGATATAAATTGATTTTTTATTGTACGATTTATCTTGTTTCCGTTGGAGTGCTATTATAGTATGTAATTAATGCCGCCGTAGCATACCACGAAAAAATAATATACACAGAAAAACCAGGGCACCTGTTTACTAAGTTGTCTGATAGGTTACAACTATGACGTCAATCGGATCACATTATAATCAATATACGATGCTTTAGTTCCGCACTTAAATAGCCAATCTAGAATAATAAAATAAAAATAGAATACACATATATAAAGTCGTGTTAGGTTATTAATGATTTAATATTATATCTTTCTCTTTACACTTTTGAATATATTTATTTAAAATACGACACGAGCAGACGCTTGCGAATACAGTTCGCCATGCTGTTGCAATGTGCGATTGATCCAGATTCTAAGAAATATTTAATTTATATAACATAAGGAAACAACAGTGGTGGGTTTAAGTGGTAACATCTCCGTTCCTATAAATATTTTACAAATTAGTGCGGTTGAAGAATGTAAAAATTTTGTGATTTATTAAATAGTATGACGATAAACCTATAATACCGTAATTTATTAACAAAATTATTAAACTTGGATATCAAGGAATATAATAATAAATAATAATTATTGTACTGTAGCCTTTCTACTTTTTAAAATGATTGGCAATTGTTTTTACGAAATATGTATCTACGAACTATTGTCCTAGTGGATTGTTTCAAAATTAAAATGTATTTCAATTCCTAAGAACGTCACATCCTGTAGAATTTTTAAGTATAGAATAAAAATAGACAGCAAAACCAGACAGCGATAAAAAAATTACATATACGTTTATTTTGGCGTCCGTCGGTCATGGATTAAAGTAACTAAACAATATCTATTACTATTTGTAAACATGTAACTAGTCTACACAATTAGATAAAAAAAGGTTATCAAAATGGCGTTTGTAGAACAATCGATGCTTCCTTTATTTAATTTCAACTTACTTAGTTTATCTTTATAATTTAGTGTTTTATGAATAAGCGTTCTTAGGCGTTAAGACATAGAAAAACACTCAAACGCAACATGCATTATCTATTATTTAAGAACTGGATGTTTGAAATTATTTAACATAATTAGGAGCTATAAAAACCGGAGTTGCTGAGCAATGAGATATAAATAAAATTATTTAAACCAGTATGGGTCGTGCAACTAAATGTTTCTTTACAAGCTAATCCCGCGGCGTTACTCGAACTTTTAGATGTAACACTGAAAGTATACGGACTCGCTACTTGAATGATGGCAATGTGTAAGATAAAAATCAATGGGTCGTAGATTTGATTCCCACCGAGTGCAACATGGTTCTAATCAATTTCTATTTTTTCTGGTACGTGGTGGAGTTCGACTGGAAATGTAGATATTAAATGGGTGGTGGTATCGAAATTCCATTCGGGCACGAGCCACTGTCCACAGATTAAATAGCCTTCAAGTTTTATCAATTTTTATTTATATCCAAAGCCAAAATAAGTTGACAGTGCATGTTGTTTAGATGTTAGATGAATGATTTACCGTCAAGTGAATCCTTGTCTATCCTCCTTTATGAGAAAGTACCACTAAAATTATATTAATTTCAGAGATTTTGTGAAGGAAGCTGTGTAAAAACTCAATTTCCCCTTTTCGAAAAATGCCTACTTCACTTTTCTTTGATACGGACATATTATCAAAGAACAAAAGCGAAGTATCTATAAGATTGTGTTCAAATTCGACCACCAAACGAAAACAAACGCTTCTTTGTATACATAATGCAATGTAAAATGTTCCAAAGTATAAAATGACATTAGAAGTCGCTGACCTTCTCGATATTCGTATAGTGTCACATTGTGGCCTCTTCTCGCCAGATAAAGAGCTTCCAACGACCCCACCTGAAATAAAAAAAAAACTATATCTAGGGTCGTGGCTTCCATCCCCACCGGGTCAATTGTTTCTAATTTTTTTTTTTTTTCTGAAACATGTGGACTACTGGACGTCTGGAAATCTGGATATTTAATGGGTGGTGAGAATTTAAAAAATTCCGTCCGGGCTACGAATCACCTTCCGCAGACGATAAAGATGAAGTTTTATTCCGTTTCGGATTTCAGAATATCCAAAGCCAAAATAGCTCGACAATGCATATTGTTTAGATGTTATATGGCTGGAGTATTTCGCCTCCTATCAAGTGACCCAATGCTGATCTGTTCTCCTCTATCATAAAAAAATAATGGAAATCTACCGCAGGACTTGAACCTGCAACCACAATGCAATCCCTGCAATCGCCACTTTTGAATTAACCACTTGAGTTGTATAAAACACTTTAACGGTTTAAAACGCGATATATTAGTTAACTTATTTGAAAATGATTTTTAACTTCGGCCCGACGTTTCGGATGCTGTGCAGCCTCCCCGTGACCACGGCTGCTGCAAACCGTTAAAGTGTTTTATTTAAATGTGTACTACTCGCGTAAACTATAGACAGTATTCACTTGAGTTGTGTTTTTTTTTTATCTAAAATAGATTTATAGTCTCTATTTATAATCTGCAATATATATATATATATATATATATAATTCTAAGTTTAACGAGTAATTATTTTTCTGTAAGAAAGGATCATTTCTTGGCCCAATTTACTTTGCTGTATAGAGTAATCCTGTTTCCCCGCGTCGGGCTTGGGGCAAACTGATTTTTGTGTCCGCTTCAATGATCGATTTTTATTTACAGGCAGGTAGTTAATAAGACCCTACGATAGATATAGACAGTTTATTGCTTCCCCAGGATGCATATCTGGGGCCTCTTGCACTTAACGCCATGTTAGGCCATCCTTTTAACTACTTAACTAATGAGGCGAACTAAAGCTAGTTCTGGATTTATTTCAATAGCAAGGTTAAAGGAGAATACGCTGCAGCGTGGGTAACAACGTAGGGCGAGTCTAATAGCCAAATCACCAATTAGGGTACTACATCCAGGTTCTGATCAGGGTTAAATCGATTTCATTGATTAAACAAAGTACTATACGTTGGCTTTGACCTTTATCATTATATCATTAGTATCCCAGGTTGTCCATATAGCAGCTTTTAGTACATGAAATAATTTAAATAAAAAAATTTAATTGCGGCCCGACGTCGGCCCTAAAAAGTTTAACTAATATATATCGCGTTTTAAACCGTTAAAGTGTTTTATTTAAATGTTTACTACTCGCGTAAACTTTACAGACAGTACTTGCATTAGAGGATGTCAAAAATTACTGCCTCGTTAATATATTATAAGTACAAACACTACATCAGAACCACTTGCGCCGGAGCTACTAAGCGAAGATTTTACAGCAATTCACAATAGTAAAAAAAACCCTTTTAATAATGCGAAATTTATTAAGTTCCGCACCTAATCGTATTCGTGCCTGATGAATGGGTCGCAAGTTCGACTCCAGTTTGTTCAAAGATTGTTAATTATATATGTATGAATAAATATTTTACTATTTTAAAACTGTTCAAATTTCTAATTCCCGATAACTAAGTCAGTAGAATAAAAAAAAGTAGGTGCATTAAAAATACGTTTCAATTTAAACCAACATATAAGAAAAATCACATACCAGTCCACCGCCAACGATACTTATGTTCAAGATTTTCTCGTGCGAATTTTCTAACGCCATTTTCCGTTCGAGAAAAATATCCCGATAAGTTGTTTATTGTACCTCGCTCAAGACAAAACTGATAACTGAACGCGATTCTCGTGGACACTCAGGTCACTAATTTATACATAATGATGTATAGCTACAGTATCAGAACGAGCTCGAAGCCTTAAAAACACAACACAATCCTCAGTCCCGTTACCCGAAATAACATAAATACTTGCCTTTTTGTGTTTCACGTACGTACGATAACTCTTCTTCTACAAAACCCAATAAATGAGAATTTAAAACACCAATTAAAACAACTTTAACGGTTTAAAACAGAACATGCATTAGTTCGTTTTAAACTAAGACGCGACGTTTTAGAATTACAGCAGCCACAATCAATTTAACACGTTTAAAACCGTTTTATTTAATATCTAACCAAATTGAATGTATGGAAGGTTTAATATTTCTTAAAGTGTTGTCCCTTGAAAGAATAAAATTCAGTATTTCAATAAAATACTTAAGGAGGAGACAAGTGACCACATGACTACGGCTGCGGGCAAAGCATCCGAAACGTCGGGCCGTAGTTAAAATAATTTTAACTAATATATTTTAAAATATAATTATTAATATACACGTTTTGAACCGTTAAATTGTTTTATTTAAATGTATACCAGTCGCGTAAACTACAGACAAGATTCAGTATTACAGGAAAACTTAAGTGGTCATGCGCATAATTTTGTCGCGCCATATACTGGCATATCCTGGCAGTCACGTGTCGCCATGTTATATAAAGAACAACAATAACAAACAATACCGACCAACTGTCTGATCCTTATGTTTGTTTAATCCTCTCTCGTTCCTTCAATTATTTATGAATGGTTAAAGAACGAAAATTATTTTTGACTAATTGCGTTTGCGACTTCGTCCGCGTATAATATTATATTTTTATATATTCATATATGTGTAAGGCTTTCACTGCCATCGTTCATAATATCATGCGGGCTGTTCGGGTGGATCGAAAGTTTTGCTTTTTGCAAAGGCCTTGTCTTCATCAATAAATCCCTCAAGTGCTCGAAGAATTAGCCTTTCAAATCGGCCATCAGTCCGAAAGAATATCATTGCTTCTTTCGGTCTGTTAGGCCGAAACTGTGACGCGAGACGACGTTCTTCAAGTTAATCTAAAAGTTGCTCGCACATCAGGTCGTAGTGTCGCGAACGTTTTTTTTTAGATAATTTAAAGAGGAATCATTTTATCATACATATTTTTAGGGTATCTTAAGCGCTCCAATATTTATCACAGCGCGATGTTTTTTAGTCTCTAGCCTTCCCCGATAAATGCTCTAACCACCACATAAAGAATTTTTTATTCGAACCAGTAGTTCTTGAGATTACCGCGTTCAAACAAACAACCCCATTTTATGGAACTGGACAAAAGTGCACGCTGACTCAGGCCGTAGTTGAAAATAATTTGCTAAATAAGTCTACCTAAATATTTCAAGTTCTACCGTCTTTTATTAAAATGTGTACCTACTCGCGTAAACTGCAGACAGTATTTTAAGCATATTACGAAACAATTTTTATTCTTCACGGTTCACGCATGATAGGGAACCTTCGCGATCAACATTAGAAGTACCAGTTGGATATAACAGCGTGAGTTACACAATTATTACGCAATATTTGTTTGTTTTTTTTTTTTGAAAATTGTTCAAAACATATACAGCTATCGTTTGGCGTTCTAAGGCATATGTATAAATATTATTATGTATACAATAAGACTGAAGAAAACATAGCCATATTTGCGCTTGAAATAATTTCACAATGTTCGTAATTATTGGGACGTTCAAAAACTTTTTTATCGTGAGGAAAATTACTTAGTCTATAATTCAACAGTGAAGTTTTTGAGGTAATCATTCCACAGTTAGGATTCGGTGTACCTGCATCTCCTGTACCGATCCATTATGCTGGCCAAACGTGCATTGGTAGACGTAGATCTTTATAAACTTAAGCTGTTACCCGCGACGTCGGCCGCGTCCCTTCCCGTCGGTTTTGCAAGTTAATCTAAAAAGATAGACATATAGTGTTGCTGACTTTTTTTAGAAAATTTAAAGATGAATCGTTCGTTCGTACATATTTTTTGGGTATCTTGTACAGTTTTTGCAGCGTACGCCTCGGAAACCCATAATGATGAATAATTTTCCCATTTTTTTTATATTTCTCGCTGTATAGTCGACTGTATTTGTCACAGGACTATGTGTTATAGTTCTAACCAACACAAAAAAAAAACATTCGAACCCGTAGTTCCTGAGACTAGCGCGTTCTTACATACAAACAAACAAACTCTTCAGCTATATATTAGTATAGTACATAAGCACAACTCATCTGAATTTTCCCTCATTCGCACAACTTCGTTCTTGGCTTGATTCCCACCGGGTCCATGCTTCTTATAAATTTTTTTCAGTTTCTGAAACGTCAACGTCGACTTTATCTGGAACGTTTGGATATTAAGAATTGACTAAGAATTCGAAATGCCGTCCGGGTTACAGACTACCGTCCACACATGCCATGGTGGCAGAAAAAAACCTTAAAATGTAAAAAATTTCCGCTTCAGTCTCCGGTTACCTAAAGCCAAAATGGGTCGATAGGCAATATTGTTTAAGTGTTATAGGGCTGTGATATTTTTATTTACTATATAACAAAAGTGCTCCATACTTCTTATTGCTTTCAGTTACCTATAAACCGTATTTAATACACAAGGCTTGATGTTAACGTGATTATAGTGGAAAAATAGGACAAAGGTAATGCGAGCGGTCAGCTATTTGATCTTAGTCGTCTCAAGTTGCGTATAATCGGCTTGAAGAACCGCAACCTAATTATTATTCGTCGCTCGTTAAACCTTGTCTAATATAGGATGGTAAGTTTATATAGGGACTAGCGGTGTCAGCGACTTCTTCCGCGTGAATAGTTTTTGGGCATGCAAATTTGGTTTTGCAAACCATCGGTCGCGTGCCGTCCTCGCGACCGGTCGTTCTTGCAAGTTAGTCTTAAAAGATAGGCATATAGCGTCGCAGACATTTTTTAGATCATTTAAAGAGGAATCATTCTTTCATACATATATTTTTGTACGTCTTGAACCGTTTTCCCAGCGTACGCATCAGAAACCCACAGAGATGAAAAATTTCTCCCATTTTGTTCACATTTCCAGCTGTATCTTCGCTTCTATTACTTAGTCACAGCGCGATTTTATAGCCTATAGCTTTTCTCGATAAACGCTCTCACACGAAAATAATATTTCAATTCGACTCAATTCGTACTTCCTGAGATTAGCTTCAGCTTTAAAAACATATTCATATAAACAGAGTATGTGATCTTTTAAATTATTCATCATTAATTATTTTATTGTAACATCAATTCCGCTTTGTATATTATGAATTGTTTATTTAAATAAAATATATTTAACGGTTTAAAACGCAATTATATATATTATATTAATTGCTTTTCGCACCGTTAGAAGTGATTTATTCAACTGTCTACTATTCGTGTATACCACAGACAAGTAGAATTATAGAAATTCCGTGCAGGTCACGAAGCCGTGAAGATTAATCGAGTACCGACTTTTTTGGTTTTATGTGTATTTCCAATACCCAAAGTCGGACAATTTGTTGAGGTGTCATGGAGGTTCACCTTACTTCTGTCCTTCTCTAGGATAAAAAAAATACAATGAATCTTGCATGACACTTAGTTTCTTCTATAAGTATTACACGAGGTATAGTCATAACTTCAGTTAAAAATTAAGGGGATTAGTAATTTACGAACAATTTCTAATAAAAATACATATAATAATAAATTTCATTTATAATTTCCTTAACATCTATACTTTATTTCTTAAAAGGTCATATTCATGGGCATAGAGGATATATCTTCGGAAGGGCTCTGGCTGGAACTGAAAGAGCTGAGCGTTTCCCGCGTTTCATCTCTTATTTTCAAATGATCTGTGGTCGACGGCGGACGAGAAAGTTTGTCTTTGTGCTCTTTTGACTTGTCTTTGCTACTGTGTTTGTGTTTATGCTTGTGCTTGTGTTTCTTCTTTTCCTTCTTCTTCTTCTTGGCCTGTAAAAAAAGAACTGTTATAGTCTAAGTAAGTGAGTGTACACACATTTTTATGTCCGTTTCACTTATTTGTTTTATTTACAGGCAAGTAGTTGATCATCTTTCTGCGACCTACCGGACCAAAACAATCTATAGTTCCTCCGGCATTCGAAGCCAGGACTTCTCGCCCTTAACGCAATGCTACGCAAGACAAATACATTTAGTTACAGTTGCGGACGTGCTGACTATGTAAAATAACTTCAACTGGCACTGTTAATTCAGAGAGAAATTTAATATTTGTTTCTATTATATTTATGGATAGTTTGATTTAAAAGGTGTGTGTTTTGCAAAGTAAATTTGTTATTCTGTCTAGTTATACCGCAAAGACCAGAAATGTCTTTTTATTTGAAATATCTTTATTCTGTACATATTTTATATGGTCTTACCTTTGGTGCGCCCAGATCATCTTTGTCATGTCTAAACATACCCGGCTCAAATCCGATTGGTCCGGACGAACCGGGTATACCCGGCAGAGGAGCCGCGTTGTCGGATATCAAATCACGTTTTGTCTCCTCCTGCAATAATACATTTGCAAATTTTTCTTAGAATAAGAATCTTAATATAATAAAGACGGATAAGTAGTATTTACAATATAATAGAAGTTTCTAATTTTTTATTATGATAGAGAAGGACAGACAATTGTAGGGTTCACTTGATTGTAAGTGATAAGGCATCACATCGAAACATGATGCGCTGTCGAGCTATTTTGATTTTCGATATACGGACTGAAACCGAAACGCGATTAAACTCGACGGCTTCTCATTCGTGGACGGTAGTTCATGACTTGAACGAAATTTTTATGTTTCTATCACCCGGTTAAAACCCAGATTTCCAGACGAAGTTCCAACCTGTTTTAGAAACAGGGGTTCGTTGATTATTAGCCATACATTATCAACGAACCCCTCAAACATTTAATAGCACAAATTCCCTTTGAAGGTTCATACATACCCGATATCCCCCCACAGGTAAATCGCTTATACCCATTATATCCACCTTTTCGTCCTCTTCCTTAATACTAGACAATGGAACGGGTAAGTTGCTGTCCTTTTGCGGTTCGAGAGGCGGCAAAATGTCCATAGCTTCTGGTTCTTTTTTGATAATCGTCTAAAACAAGTAATTAACACTGATTTTACGTAAAAGTAAAAAATAATAGCTTTTATCGCCACGTTTAGTTCGATAAAGACATTTTTATCATTTTAAATTCACAAGTTACAGAAATCAAACGACATTGGCAAGAGGCAGATCAAATTGATGCAGGTTCGATTTCCACTAGTGTAATAATTTTTTTAACCCAATTACGTCAAAACAGGTTCCGTACTTACGTTGTAAGTTTTGTACTTTGTGTTTATAAATGGATTATTTATTTATTATGCAGTTCCACTAATTGATTTTAATCATAGGCAAAGTTTTAGCACTTAGTGCGCTAAGGGAATAAAACTCTTTATTATGAGACCCAGGATATGAATCTAGCACTTTCGTTAGAATTTTTTTTAATGCAGTAAAAAATCACCTCATCAATTTCCTGTTTAATAACTGGTTTTAGATCCAACTCTCTCAACCTCTCTTTCTCTCTGTCCTGTCTCTCTTTTTCTCGCTCGAACCGTTCCCTCTCCTTGCTCTGCATAAGTTTCATCATAGCCTGTATCTCTGGTAGCGGGACACATAAAGGCCTCTTCAAACCGTATAACGTATAATACAGGTCAACGAGATCACATCTCAGACGAGCGTCGTTTGATAAATGGCTGTTCATATTGTTCCATAATCTAAAACATAAAAAGAATTTATTAGCGTACCATAACCAGCGATAACAGGAGATAAAATACTTTTAAGCAATACTGAATTGAGTATTGTCTGTAGTTTACGCGAGTAGTACACATTAAATAAAAAACTTTAACGGTTTAAAACGCGAAATATATTCACATTTTAATTTCAGATGCTTTGCAGGAATAAAGATAGACGATGTCCTTTATGTCAAAACTGCTATGCTAGCGCCATCTAGCGCGTCGTTGACTTTGACATTACGGACACCCTGCGTTTCCAGTCTCCCCGTAACCAAGTCTGGTACATAGAATTTTATGAAGATAAGTTTATTAATATATTTCGAGTTTTTACCGTTAAAGTGTTTTTGTATACCACTAGAATAACTTCAATATATTTTTGTATGCATAAATCCCTGTAAAAGATAGTAGTAAAGAAGATAAACATGCGATGTATTTAAGATAACAATTTTTTATTTCTTTCATATATCAATATAATTTAATAAGCTACGAATATTCATTACCAAAAAATAGATTTGGATTATGAATAACCTTGTAAGTACTAACGCGTATGATTATTATTGATTTATAAATGGTTTTCTTCATCATTATTTCTTTGGTTTTCTTACTTTCAAGACTTACCTATGTACAACGGATTCCGTATCAAGTCGATGTCTCTGACCCCGTTCAAAAGGTGGCATTGCCACCAACAGTCGCGCCAGACCATGCCTCACCCCAGGGTCTGGGTCGCTTTCTACCGCTGTCAAAAGATTTGCTAAGTCTTCTGGCTTTCCATCGACACGCACAAAATCTACTAGACCTTCGAAAGCTGCTAATCGAACATCTGTAACACATTAAGTAAAATAAATCTATATAAAACACATTTGACAGTTTAAAATGCAAAAAATATTGGTTAACATTATTTTACATATCAATCGGCGTTTTGGATACTTTGCAGTACCGTCAAAGGGTCAAAGTTAATTGTTTATTTGATAACAGCATAAAAATAAGTCAATATATTACGTGTTGTAAACCTTTAAAAATGTTTTATTTGAACGTATATGAACTACCATGATAAAATTGACAATACTTTAAATAATGATGTAATGTTGGATACATACGTTAAAAAAACCTTGCTGAAAATCAAGTATTTTGATATTTTTTGCAATTTACTTTTAAAAAGATGAGTCCTTTGATCAATGAATTGACAATGTGAAAAAATACCTACTTATTTATAACCTAAAATATAGTCGGGTGAGTTTTTAGTTAAGATATGGTGTGAAAAATGGTAAATAAAAATCTATATGTTTCTAAAAAACAGACTTTAAGGTAGTTTGAGTGATAGTAAATTATTAGTATACAATAATTTATTTATTTAAATATAATGTAAATTACCGATATATTGTCCATACTGAGCGTAGGCCCGAAAAACTGTTGGAATACTAGGCAAGTGGCCACACTGTTGAAGTCTGCGAATCGCCCGCAAACAGCTTACAGTCACCGTATTTTTATAACAGGGCAACACTTTTTCCAAGTTGAGCACGCGAGTTATTTCCTCAAGGACCAGCTTAGTATCAGCAGATAAGGAGTCGGCTGTTATTGGAGCACCCTATAATTGGTAAAAAATAAACTTAGCAAATTACATATCCCTTAACTCTCAAGCAAGCATAATACACGAAGTAGCATTAAAAAGTAAAAAAATAATCTAATCCCCATATTTATAGGAGGGTAATTGATCAGTCATGCGTCCAGCCCGATCAAAACAATATAATTTCCGCGAGATCCGAATCCATGATAAATAAATGACCTCCCGCGTTTATCACAATGCTAGGCAACATTTAAGCATTGAGCTACCTACATAGGTGTACATTTCGATCACCATTATATTTATTATACAACTTAACATTACCGGTTGTAGTACTGATATGACAGGTGTAATAGTGGCCGCCAAAGCATCAACAAGGGCAGCACGGTAATAGTTGTCCGAAAAATGGTTCTTCGAGTTGTCATTGTATTTGAAAAGGTCTAACAAGAATCGTACGACCTCTGGAGGACAGATACCGTGGATGTTTCTTAGGCCTGTAACGAAATCGAATTCACACCACATATACACGTGCAATAACAGAATTACACATTATACATATATCAGAAGTGGGATTAAAAATGTAAAAATTAATATATTTTAATGTTATACAATTGCTTGACCATTTTGTGGAGTTATTGAGCTGCTTGACAGTCGTATTTGATTAATGGTTTTCACCTTCACAAGTGGGCATCAACGCATGTTGATGATGAGAAACAGCGAAGGGATAAGAAATTGTAATAAGACTAATTACACCATTTTACGCTTAAAATTAATTTCTTGACTGTTACAAAGTTGTATCATTTCAACGAAAGATGCGTAAATGTAGTATAATATTTATATTTAAAATGAGAAAAAGTTTTCGTTTTGCGAGAAATACGAACACTATTTGATATAAAGCCCGTAATCATAATACTATGTATAACAACACATTCTTACCTGCCATAGCAACAGGAATAGTCCTTTGTAAGAAGTAATGTTGCAAGTTGTCAAAATTGTTTTGTTTGATGATATGCGGTGCTGAGAACGAACCGAACATCTTTCGAAATATCGTTAACATAGCTGGAGGGCCTGCCCATGAGCTTATCATTGCGTTTGCCACCTGCAGACAATAAAATAAAAAAAATGCTAAACAAGATCTCTAAATTTCTTAGAATTTCATAATATTTTATAGGCTTGAGGAGTTTGTTCAGTTGGTGAGTAACTAGTAGTGCGATTCTAATTAACATTAAAGTCACTAGAACTATTCCAATAGAGTAGTAACGGTTTGAGACGCGAAATATATATAGATAACTTATTTTTAACAGTAACCCTATGACAGATGGCGCCAGCGCAGCAATTGACATTAGAGGCGACCATGTTTATTCACATAGTATTTAGTAGACACACTAGGTCAGGTCATAGTTAAAAAAATTCGTTTCGAACCGTTGAAACTGTTTATGTGGATTACTCGCGTAAACTCGCACATTGGAGTAAATTACTGCAAAAGTAACGTAAAAAGGTTATTAGCAGACAGGCAATTTTTCTTAACCGTTTTTCGTAATCCATTCTGCTTTATAATTTCTACTGAAAAGTACCTTTGTCAAACAGTGTGCCGCCCTACAACGTATCTTGTAGAAAGTTTGCTCGTTCTCAATTGTATCTGTAAGCGCCATTCTTGTAGCGGGTTCAGGATAGTTGTGTAATGCGTCTATAGCTTCACTTTGGGCTGTCACGTCACGCTCGTGACGTAATTGATACTGCCACTGGTAATCCGGCTGCGAAATCACAGTGCTGCGCAAGAGCGACATTTCTGGATCCAATCTAATCCATAGTACCGGTGAGTCGCTGTAATAAAGAATCAATATATTTATACATTTATTAAATTTAAGAGCGTATGTGCTTATTTTTGGCGAGCGCGTCTATTAAAAATGGTTCGGCCATCACAAAATTTTGAGACGTTTACTCTTAAATGAAACTCTGTTTGAGTAAAGATTGAGGTAAATGGCATTTTTTACTCATTCCCACAGTAGAAGATGAAAAATAAAATGGTCAAAGGTTATACTTACTTATTAAAGAAAATACTTTTACGATCTAAAACGCGACATTGAAATTTCTTTAACTACGGCCGACGTTCCGGATGCTTTGCAGCAGCTGTAGTCACAGCTTACTATTGAAACTGTTAAGAGTGCTACTCGCGTAACAATACTCACTCCATAGCAGAGAGGTCCATGTCTACTTCTTCCCCGGTGCACAGTGGTATCTTCTTTTTCTTATTTCTTCTACTCTTACTGTGGCAGGTAATGTCTGCTTTGACGACAGTGTTCTCAATTTGCAGGGTATGTTTGAAAGTCCCGTCTAACTCTTGCAGTTGAACCAGTAACGGGCCGACGTATTTGCGTATACCACGCTCGTGAACGCAGTCTTGACGGATTTCCAGTTCCACTGTATTCCTAGAGGAGTTAAGCTTTATTTAGTGAACCTTAACCGAGTAGATTATATGAGGCTTTCGCGGAAATTTTGCAAAGCTACTTGTGCCTTTCTACCAGTCATCAAATATTGCACGTTCCTCAACTAAGCAAAAATTGACGACTCGTATCATTTTTATTTAGACTTCCGTCAGTCAGAAAGTATATAGGAAATCCCGTTTCCCCCTCGTGGGGCACGGGGCCAACACATTTCTGTGTCCGTTTCACTGATCCGTTCTTTAACAGGCAGGTAGTTGATCAGACTTCTGTGCCCTGCTTGACCGAAACAATTTTTTGTGTCCCTGGTATTCGAACCCAGGACCTCTCGCGCTTACCGCAATATTAGGTAATACGATTTGGAACCATTTGGCTACAGAGGCAGAAAGTACGCAATAGATATTCTTACTAACAATTTCTTATAATTCATAAATAAAACATTAAAAAAAGTATTTTAAAGCCTGGGGGGGGGGGGAAGTTACAAAAATCCATAAGGAACGTTTTGCTGTAAATATTGTTTTAACTGAACATTTGATTTAGTTCTCATAAACATATAAACGTAAAACCCCATTTCCTCCTATGGATTATAAGGCAAACATATTCCTGAGTCAATTTTATTTACAGATAAACAGAGTTGACTAGGCTTTGAAGCCTTGCCTTAATAAAACAATTTGAGGCCGCTACAGGTTTTAGGCCACTATTCTCTTGTAGATTAACATTTTGAACATAGTATATTGACTACGAAAGTATAAATAACTGAAGTCATAAAATTGCATTTAGGCTACTCTGCCTCTAGCGGCCTCATTTATCTTCTCATGCTTAAAGCAAAATTTAACCCAGAAACTCCCTAGTTTCTTGGTTAAATGTCAGTCATATTCAATAACAAATAAAACTTGCTCAAGATATCTTTAGCTAAACAACACATACCTCTTTCTATTAAACACAGAGGTCAATTGGAACTTAGCATGCCCCCCGGTTCGCACCCACTGATCAACAAACACAGCCATGTCCTTTCCAGTCACTGTGAATATTGCTTTTACAAACAAGTTTGTAGACAGCAGCAAATGGCCCCATAAACCACTTCCGATCTTCGTATTTGCTGCATTGGCCGCTAGTGATAGTTGTTTGTTAAAAACTTGCAGTAAGAGTTCTTGGCCTATCCGTTGCTCCAACATACGGAGTACCAAGTGAGACTTTTTACGCATAACCTATAAAAAAGATTAATCAAATTATGGAAATTAAAAGTCTTTTTATGATAGAGGTGGACAGACAAGCATGGGATCACTTGATTGAAGGTCAATTGCCCCAGTTATATAACATCTGAACAAGATATGTTGTCGACCTATTTTCGCTTTGGATGTGACTAAATTTGAAGGCTTTTTCACCTGTGGACCATGGTTTGTTACCCGGACTGAATTTCGATATTCCTACCAACCATTTAATAACCACACTTTCAAACGAAATTTTAATTTAATTTAAAAAAATTTATTAACAACATGTCGGACTCGGTGTGGGTCGAACCAGACGCCTTGATTATTATTATTAGCTGTACATAGTTACCATAATACAAACAAGCCCGTCAAGTATGTGAGAGATATCTTGTCAGTGATTCTTATGCTTTAGTTTGTAAGTCTTTATTTTATTAATTCTGGATGCAATAAAGCATTCAATCCAAACAATAAATCATTACCTCAGTATATTTAGGTGACATTGTGTTAACATTTCTGACTGGAAAATAAAACACATCCTTGGGTTCAACTCGCGCGCCACTTGCGGGCGGTTGCCATGGGTCCAAGACCATGCCACCATATTGTTCTTCATATTGTACCACCTAATAAAGCGTAAATTGTTTAAAAGAACATATTATAATAAGATGCAGAGAAATATTATTTAAAAACTCAAACAGATTAACAGACTGTTTTAAATTATTGTACAGTACTGTCCGTATTTATTAACAGACAAGATCGTGGTAGGCATATGACCTCTTTCCAGTAAATAAACTATCAGGTTATCCCCTGATTCGAACCCAGAATCTTCAATTCCTATGCAAAGCGATTTACAATCTACTTATATACACGTAGGCTTAAACAGTAATAGTAGGTACAAATAAAATCTCGTTTGCCCTAATGGGGCTTGGGCAAATACATTTCTGGGGTTTACTGATCAGTTTATTAACAGGGAAGTAATTGATCAGATTTCTAGGTCCTGCTCAACCAAAAATTGTTTCTTTGGGATTCAAACCCAGTACCTCTCGCGCATAACAATGTTAAGCACACGTTTAATAATAATTATTAGTATATAAGAACATACCTCTTGAAGTTCTTGATGAATCCGGTATCTGTACTCATTGTTACCGAAACACTTTTTAGAGTATAATCCGCACAGATAGTCAGGTATACCTTTAGCGAGCCACAGATCTGACCAATTCTGCATAGTTATGAAGCAGCCAAAGAACTGTTCCGCAACCGCTTGAGCCATGGCTTTCCGACTTATGTAGGTTTGGTCTATGATCGCTATTGAATGTAGGAGGTGTGTGCTTAGGATTGACATCATTGTGTAGGCTGTGGCTTCATGTTCAGTCTTGAATAAGCAATAGATATATAATATTAATATTTTAAAAACATTTGTTTCGTAATTGATATAAGCGCCATCTATTGTAAGATTAGTGAAATAAATATGTATAAAAATCAGAAAGACTTAGTGATGTAACCTTCTGGATATTTTTTTAGTCTATAAGCTGCCATTTGTAATCTCTCTGATAATAAAGTTAAAAACTCTATATCTATATTTTAATTCACATACAAACCTCATCGACAAAAACCTGCTTATAGCATGGGTAAGGGTACCTAGTAGATAGAGTCTCCTCATAAAATCCAAATGCTTCATGCAAATATCGTACAGTGTTCTTCAAGATTTGCAGTAAGTTTGGCAAACAATAATGTGTTACTTCATTCATGTGAGGATCCACATATGTTTCAAAAGGTCTAAAATCAAAAACTATTTATTTAATGGGCTTCTTTTTGTCTTTCTATTTTGTTTTATTTTACGTGAAACAAATTGTAAGATTAAGAAAAAAATTTTTTTTTACAAATTTATCAGTATTTAGTAGTATGACCACAACATATAACATTAAGGGCTATTAATTTTTATATAAAAAAATAAAAAAAATTATATAAAATAATAAAAAGATAAAAAAAATTATATAAGAATAATATATTATAAAAAATTAATATAATCGAAAAATCTGCAGGCCGATGAAGCAACATTAATTGTATGTTCTAAATTTATTTAAAACTACCCATATACTTAATTAATCAATTCTCATATAAGCAATTAACAATTTATAAACTATTTGCTTTATCCTATTATAGCAAAGCATTTCTTTCCTAATGTATGTCTTATGAGCAAGATCTTAAGGCTATATTAATATTTTTCACATTTCAGAAGATCAATTTCTTTTTACACGAATATGATTACTTTACTTACCCTATTGCCAATGCAATGTTCGGTGCACAGGCTGGGGTATTAACAACATAATGGAATGTTTTTCGTCTGTGATCTGGGGTATATACTACATCCAACAGTTCTCCGCATGAAACAGCTGTAAGACTTTCGTCAACTGTGAATTCTAATTTCCAAGTGCACGGTTCAGCAAAACTATCCACACATGGAAACCACAACCTTGCCGAGTGACCATATGTAAACATGTGTGCCGATTTCTGTAAACAAATTAATATAATAAACATATATATAATGTGAATTACAGAATTTCAACCATTCATCAATGATAATAACTGAAGAGTTCAGAAGTAGCTTTGGTAAATGGCTGCAAAAGTATTCAGAGTTGTGTTGTGTGTAGTAATCTCAAATGTATGTGACTTTTAATGAGGATGACAAACTTTTAGTTTGTTTCTCAATCATACACAAAAAATAGTTTAATTTGTATGTATTCCATCAGTGTTTAAGATTTTATTTTAAGACACATTGCTGATAATATTATTAATAAACCACTCAGACCTCAACTAGGGATCCTTCACCTTCTGGAACAACAAAATGCATCCCTCCTTGCGGAGATTCCAATGAGAACTCAATCCCTATTCTCAGTCCCCGTCCTTCCCCAACCAAATGTGCTGCTTCATCTGGCACTTGTATATGTAATTCACCAGAATTGTGATCAGGGTCTATTTTCTGTGCTGCTGATAAATGATACTGTGAAAACACTTCAAGAGATCTCCTGCAAAATAAAATAAGGAAATTAAACATATTATGTATTTAAAATAAGAATAAGAAATACAGAATATGTATATAGGATATCAAAAACTAAACATTGGGATAAAATATGGTTTAAAAACTTGTCTCAACAGACTTCATTACAATCAACTCCAGCACAATTCATGTCTATATTATACATACAAATAGGAGTAAACTTTTAAAAAAATAATTTTATTTTTTAAAGTACTAGTATATAATAATAAATTATAGATCCAATAAGTTCTACTCAAAATGTTGCAGTCTAAATGCCAATAATGGCATGAACACATTATTATGTTTTTAGAATACCAGTTACTTACGTATTGGGTTCATTTTGACAGATGTCCAAAAAGGGATCAAAATATTGAAAGTTAGCTTCATATTGGTCATTGAGACAAACTCTGTATATTCGACACTGTTTAGCATTGAGTCGTATATATCTGAGGTTATCTTTTAGTGGGACTATAGTTAGCTCCACAAAACCCTGAAAGATAGTTTCAAGTTTAAGTTAGTGGTTTTTGTACGCAAACAAAATTCAAGTAGGTCAATGGTTGCTTACAATAACACTTCTTCTCTCGAAACTTATTCCTGTCAAACTTAAGATTTGATGGGCTGTAAAATAATAACTTCATTCTTAACTGCCTGTTTATAATAAATAGAAGGGATTTTATTCAATAGATAATAAGGAATACTTATAATTTGAAAGGGCGGCAATTATCGCCGGTGCGTTCTTTCTTCATAGTGCCCTTCATTCCATCTCTAATTATAACTAATGCTCACAAAACCACAGTGTAATTTATCTAGCTTCGAGGGAAAACTTAATTAAAATAATCACTATTTCTTTACTTTGAAAATAATGCATTTATTATGAATTTTAGTAAAAGCAAACATCAATTTATACAATGACAATTGACATCTTTAAACCTGACAGTATAATGTACTCTGACTTTTTGAATAAACATGAAATACCTTACACAGGAAAGTATCTTAATTGATGATGGAGACTATTCCTAGAATAATACTTTTATTTTTAAGTAATTTTAAGTTTAAATAAGCACTCGTAGGATTTAAATTTCTTTAAAATTTACTTTTGTTAGCATACTAGTGACATCTGACAATTATGGTAACAACTTTCAAGTTAGTTGGCAGCATTCTACACTACGGGCTATCTGTCAAAATAAAGACAAGGAAGAGGCCTAAGAGGACATTGCGATTAAAATTAATTGCTTGCTTTTTGTGCCCTAAAAATTGTGTGAAAGTTATAGCAAATAATAAATAAAGCATCTTTAATGTGTGCATTTAACGTAACGAGTCAAAATGGGAGATTTGCCGTATTTGACTTGTTTGGTTTTGTACATATTTTCTTTTCAAATTATTGCTACTAACTCGCGAACCTCCAATATTTGGAAATTAGATGTTGAACAAGGTCAAATAGTGGATGGAACCACTATATCGCAAGTGAGTCTCATTTATTTTCATATTTTATATAATCGATATTTACCAGCACTTTGTTCTTTTGAAGGGGCTTAAAATTTACTTCTCATTACTAATTTTTCACTTATTTATCAATCTTGTATGCAAAGTTTATTATAATAGTACCATAAAGTATAATAATAATATTAAATTTATATACCACAGGGCTATATTTTTTCCATATTATGTGTTTCTTCAGGATGATACTGAGAAAGCTAAAATGAGTGAAGAGGATGTTGTATTCAATATAATAACTTCTACTGTGTATTATGGCAACACTTGGACTAAGCACAGTTTTGATATGTTTTGCACAGATTGCCAGTTTTATGACCAGCAGAGGTACATTTTGTATGCTTACTGAATTTAATTAGTAAATAATATACGAAAATATACTATAACTAACTTTCACTATAAGTCATCTTAAACACTCTCATAATTATATAGCTTTGTACAATATTTTTATACTGTATCGCAATAACATGTCTTATATTGTCCACTTAGTTATTATTAAGAAACAACTTCATATTGTATATCTCTGGTGGTTTATCATATTTTTCTTACTGTAGCACCCATTCTATTTTATTTATTTGCCTTTTAGAAGTGCCTCGGATAATAATGAAGAGATAAATCAACAAGATATTAATGTAGCTGAGCCTGAAGATGAATACTTAGATTGTGGAAAAGCAGTTAATTTTACATATTATGACAACCTCGTTGGAGTTGCAAGACGTCACAGACACCCTAATGTACCTGAACCACAAGTAAGCTATGTTTTTGTAGTTTTTACTGTATGTTATGGTCTACTGAGCTAGCCTTTAAGCTTTAATGAGTGAAATGATCAATAAATAGTGTGGGTTGATCACTAAGCCTTCTATTTGTGTCCCTAAAGAAAATAATAATAAGCTAGCTAAACTGTCTATTAGATGGTGAATGAAAGAATCCTTTGCCAAATTTAATGTACATAAAGTTCAATATGTTGATTGAGGACTTGAAATCAAACTTATAACAATAACTGAACTTGGATACACAGATACTATTAAATACGCAATAATTAAAATTGACTTCTGCCTGCTTGCTGACATTAAAACAAATTTTAAAAAATGATATGTATATGTGTTTAACTTGCAATTCAAAAAAGAACTATAATTACATATTAAGTAATGATTAGTTTATCAATTATATTTTCTGCATATGTAGTAAAAGTAATCAATTTCATACATTGGATGACCTATCTATTACAAGTTTTCTTCTTCAGGTTGCTCTTATCTTTACAAAGAAAAAATCAATCAAGAATGGTGTAACAGAATTAGACATCAATGCCTTAGAGAAGCGCCTTAAAAAAGCAAAGAGGGAGAAACCAAAGTCAGTTCAACTGTACAATCAAATTGGAAATTTTTGGAGAATCAAAGGTGATACACGGCAATCGATTGAGTGCTTTCGGCGGGCACTCGCTGTTTCTCCTTATAATGCAGAGGTAGGTGAATACAACTCTATAAGCAAAGTTTAATAAAACTGTTTGATTTAAATAAAACACTTTAATAGTTTAAAACATGATATGTATATTAGGTAAACTTATTAAAATTATTAAAAAAAGTACTTTAACGGTTTGAAACGCGATATATTAGTTAAACTTATTTGACAAATTTAACTTCGGTCCGAAGTTTCAAACCGTTAAAGTGTTTTATTTAAATGTGTACTACTCGCGTAAACTATAGACAGTATTTATTAAAATTATTTTAATAACGGCTCGACGTTTCGGATGCTTTGCAGCAGTCATTGTCATGCGAAGATGAAGAAGTACAAGAGAAGTTAACTAATATATCGCGTTTTTAAACTGTTAGTGTTATTACTTTCAGGTCTTGTTGAACCTAGCGAGGGTATTATTTACCCTGCAGTATCTAGACGACGCCATCTACCTGACACGGCGGTCTCTGGAAGTGCAGCCGCCGGACCGCAGCGCGTGGCAGCAGTACTTCACACTGGGAGAAATATTCAAAGCATATGGACATTATCAGGTAATTGGAGACCATTGAAGGAATTTATGATGATAAAAATAAGTTTTGGAATTGGCTACTAAGACTATAGGGGACCGCTAAAGGCAGAGTAGCCTATCTGCAATTTTATGACTAGAGTTATTTAAATTTTCATAGTCTAAAAATGGTAATCTAAAGTGCAGTGACCGAAAATTATTAACATAATTCTTATAGAAATAATAGTTAAATTTATTTTCGCCTAAGTTTTTGGGTTTTTTTTGTTATTAGGCCACTCTGCCTCTAGAAGCCTCATATATAATATAATAAACCATACTTCACTTTATGCTTATACTCTAAACACATTTATTTAATCCCAATTTCTTGTTGGTAATCTGCTGTCAATCTTATAGGAAGCCGCAGTGCATTTAAGGCACACACTTGACCTTAGGCCTGACTTCGAGCCAGCGCTGGTTGCCCTTAAAGACATTGAAAATATTCCGGAAGCCTCTGTACATGTGTATACTCTTCTAATTATTGTTTGCTTGGTATGTATTATAAGTAAGGCTTGTTAAATAACTTTCACTGAAGAATTTTGAATATTACTAGATGGCTATTCATTTGTGTTAATATATACACTAAAGTTATTTTAAACAAAATTTGCCATGTACAATAATATTTTATCAACTCTTGAGTTAGTCCAATTATGAATGAATATATAAAAACTAATTTAATTATTATAGATCGCATTAAAAGTCTTTCGAGATATTTTTATTCTACTATTCATTTATTACTAATAATAAATTGATATACAGTACCTAAATCGGAGTTAATTTAATATTAAATTCGCAAGAAAATACGAAGACGACAATTTGACACGCTCGTTAGTTTGGATTCGATCCCCACGGGTCCAAAAATTTTCTATTCAATTTATAATTTTTCTGAAAAACTGGATTGCCTGTTAAAATGGGTGGTATGAATATCAAAATTCAGTCCGGGTTACGCACTATTGTTCGCAGATGAAAAAGCCGTCAAGTGTAATCGCATTTCGGTTTCAGTGTGGATTTCCGAATATCGAAAGCCAACATACGTCGACAGCACATTGTTTGGATGTTATATGATGATAGTTTCTAGTATAGATTAGAATTCCACGCTTGTCTGTACTCTATCGCCAAAAATTTTAATGAAATCTTTCTTACATATTATGAATAATAAAGTGTTACAAAATCCAGAAACCCATGTCTACGCTTATTTTCCTCAGGTGATGGGAGTATTGCTAGTGATCCTCTCATCAGTCGACAGCGGCAGCGAATCAGAAGATCACAAAACTCAGCGGCACTTCAACCGCGCAATGGCGATGCGTTCCCTCCGCGGCGTGGTGGGCTCGCGCGGTCGCAAGAAAGGCGGCTCTTAGACTTTGCGTTGCTTACTTACGATCTCGGCAAGTTGCTCAAAATATTGTTTTGTAATTAACGTATTATTTATTCGTTTCATTAAAAAATAATGATACGTGTGTTAGTGATGTTGGTGATCGCTACGATTTGTTACTTTTTATTCCAAAATAGACTAGCTGTACGCTTAAAATACAATTCCGATCCAATCATATTGTAACATCCTGTGTATATGTCAATACTCAGTAAGTACAGATATCAAACTTCGTACTCTAAAAGAGTGGGTAGTCAAATGAAGGTACGGTTTTAAAATACCTTCTATTATAAATACCGCCAAAACATGTCACAAATAATTACTACTATAATACGAGTTACAATGTAAAAAAAAAAGTTTGAATTTGTTCTGTGCGTAACTCGGTTAACTTGCTGAAGATCGTAACTAGGATTTTTGAGAATATTCGATTTTTCGCTTGCTAATTAAAATGAAAAATATAACGCAGGCTAAAATTTTATTAATAGTGTTTAACGCTAATACCGCGTTTGGGCGAGGACTGTTTTTGTTGTGGTACTGTTCTATTGTTTTTTTTTTAATAATCTCATTTCATAGTCACCTAACTGATGTAAATTTCTACTCATTATTCAAAAATAGAACTTCCTATCATAAAAAAATACTTAACACTGAGTACTTATAAAAAAAACTAAATTTAATAATACACTTTTAACGGTTAACCAAGCGAAATATATTTCAGCTTTTTTAAATACGACCTACGTCAAGTGGTATTTAAAATAAAAATAAGCAAAACATCCAACACGGGCCATAGTTAAAACGTTGCCTAATATATTTCCTTAGTTAAACCGTTAAATGTATTCTATTCTCTCTGTTAGGAAGTCACATTGTGAAACATAGCTGATACTTCTACTTATTGACTAATGGCGGGTTGTGTTATAATTTTTGTTTAATTTTAAGTATTTTAATGGAACAGTACCGTCAAGAGGCTATAATGGCTTATGTACAAATATTACTTAATTATAATTAAACAGACCGGTTCGGTCTTGCCATGTTTAATTTGATCTCTGCTACATAGTCAATCTAACTTTTAGTAAACGAAATCTTAAAAAAAAACTATCAAACGTGAATAGGAGTTTGCTTTAAATATACATTTGTTAGACGTGTGAGTCTCGATTCGTATCTCGAATTAAGTATTCCGAAGCGGTGTTTAATGAGAATGCCGTTCTGAAAAAAAAAATAGCATTGGATGCGTAAAGCCAGAATAGAAGCTGGACCTTGGCCCGTCGTCGGAGCGTTACACTGCAACCTAGTCATTCACTTAGACAAGTTTGATCGCGCGCGCGGTTCGGTGTGTAATTCGTAAAGTAGTGCATGAAAGTAACTTGTTAAGCGTTCGTAGCGTCTAAGGATTTTAAGAGGAATTCTTGAATTCTGAGATTGGTAAAAGTGTACCTGTTTTCAGTGGTTCGTTTGTTAATTTTTGACTTATTTATTACCTAATACATGATTGTCTTAGCATCTGATTTTGTTTTATTTTGATGCCTCAAAACTGGCCAAGTGTCATCCATTAATAAAACACTTGTATCGCTTTAAAAGGCAGAATACAAGCTAACTTATTTACAATTTATTTTAACTATAGCTCGAAGTTTCAAACCTTCAGTAGTTGCTACGCTAGCGCCATCTGTTTTATCGTTGTAGCTTTTCTTTGGGATTAAGAACACGTAACCCTGGCTACTGCGAAGCATCCAAAAGATTAGACCGTAGTTAATACATTTTTAATAAGTTAACTAACACATTCTGAGCTTTAGACTGTTTAATGGGTTTTTTTATGTGTACTACTTGCGTATACCGCAGACTTAATGTGTTTTTGCATATAATAACTAGTTATGCCAGCAATATAAATGCATCATATGTGACCACATGACAAGTTAGTATAAAACGCTGTGAAGTTACTTGCCATTTTCAACTTCTGTAGCTAAATCAAACGAGGTAAGAACAGTAGACTGTCAGAATTTTTTACATTTAGAATAAGAATAATGACTACAAAATTATAGTTGTATTTATTACAAAATGTATACATGTAACTGAAAATCATCCCCACAATAACTTCAATAATCTTTTAATTACAATTATCTAAGCCAAAGTAACGCCAAATTAAGGATAAATATACAAGATTTAAATTTAGAGGCGATAGCAATAAATTCTTATACCTAGATAAACAATATAAGATGTGTTACAGCATGAGTGATAGGGGTTGTTCATTAATTCAATAATTACAATAGGATAACTAAGCAATGTCGTGGATACCAAGACGGAATATGTCGTGTTGCACAAAGAAGGAGTCACCGAGTGGCTTCAGCACAAATGTCTGCATGTATGGATGTGGTGGGTCTTCATCACACTGAAATTTAACGATACAAATTATCTTCCAATGTACTTATTGTAAAAAGTAGATTTTTAATTCCTGGCAACAATGAACCAACATACAATCATGTATGTTAAATACTGTCTATAGTTTACGCGTTTATTACACATTTAAATAAAACACTTTAACGGTTTAAAACGCGATATATTAGTTAAACTTATTTGAAAATGATTTTTAACTTCGGCCCGACGTTTGGGATGCTTTGTGACCATGGCTGCTGCAAAGCATCAGTTAGTGTTTTATTTAAATCATGTGTGTGTGTAAAATAGAATAAGCATGCACGCCAAATGTCTTAAAACAGTTGCATTTAATTAATACAAAATGTTTAATTAAACACTTATAACTGTTTAAAACGCGAAATACATTAGTAAACATTTTTATTTCAACTACGACCCGACGTGTCCCTTCGTGGAATAAAAAAATATGATATATTTACGTTACGTTTTAAACCATTAAGTGTTTTATGTAAATATGTACTCGCATAAAATACAATACTAGGGACATACTGTTATATAAATATGGCTGGGGCAGTTAAGTAATGAGGAATCAATAACCAACTTCAACTTAGGTGTATTAATTTTTTTTAAATATAACACAATATTAGTGACAACAAAAAACTGTAGCTAGCATATTGTACAGTTCAAACCAAGAACGAACTGCTTACTGGTAAAAATTTTATATATCATGAAGCGCCAATCTGAACATATCATGTTCAACATAGAAAGAGTTGCCAATAGGCTTGAGGACAAATGTTTGGAAATATCCATGAGGTAGATCGTCATCTGTCTGCATAAAACAATACAGCTAACTTAAAGGCCAATGTAAAACTGACCAAGTCAGAAATGAGAACTAAAGTTTCTATTCAACAGAATAATAATACAGAAAAGAGACTGTCTATTAATAGTTACTTCTCTGTAAAGGGGAGAAAAAAAGGGGGGGGGGGGGGCGGGGTTTATTATTTACATATGTTTGCAAATATATGGTCAAGTCATAGGTACCCTTTTAGGTTTAATCTGTACCCTTTCTATACCAAACCCTAGATAAATATTGAGAAATCTAGTCACGTAAATATATCTGTTAAATGTTTACAAAGGTTTACTAACCTGCAACCTGCCGAGAACATTAATTAAAACACCTCCATCAAACATTGGTTGCGAATCAACTGATGTTACTATTCTACCAATCTTTTGAAATGTTAAGGCCTGTAACAAAAAAAATAAAACTTGTATTTAGTAATGCTCATACTTTTTACCAAAACTATAGTTGAAGAAACAGATGATAAGTTAAAATTAAGGTATATTGTTATCTGAGACTTTAAATTGCAAATTCATTTTAATTGTGAATCACAATGAATATCGGTACACTGAAAGTAATAACAAATCATTATAACTGTTAGGGTAAGTACATAATACAATAAGATTAGCTCCAACTTACATTTAATTTCTCCATTATTTTAACAGCACCTTGAAGTTGTACTCCTTCAAAAGTCATAAAAGATGTTTCAACCTGCAAGGTATGTGAAATTATTTACAAGATATCAACAGAAAAATAATAATCTAACCGGATATAAACAAATTCGAAAAAACTGGTCATTTTTCGGCGGGAGTCTAGGTATATGTAAGATAACCTTAAACCAGTAACGAAATTACTTACATTATAAAACAAGATAGCGTAAAAGATTTAGAGAAAGTAAGTGAATATGATAAACAAGTTGACTTTTAAAAGTACTCACGTTGTACATCGATGCAAGATTTGCTCGTTGTGCCGGATCGTCGAATAAAGTGTAATATTGTTGCACAAAGCCTCTGCCGATAGCATCGTATTGAGGATTCAGCGCCATTTAGAATATTTTGAAGTAGATACCAAATTATGTAAATAGAAATCCAATTTAATTTTTATTTCAGGCCTTTGGTGGGCCCCCGAATTTCACTTTCATACAGTAAAATTTTAGAAATAATGTTGCCACCTCAATGTTTCGGCTTTGCAACAAAATTCGGTTATCTTATCACAGCATTGACATTATCCTCCTCTTTCCTAATTCCACTTTAAACAGACAAAAATTATCTCTATATTTGTTTGTTGAAAAATAAAGAGATGCTTGAAATAACGCAATATTAATGTTTGTATTTTACATACTTAAAACAAGTTTTTGGAAAATCATAACAAAAAAGGTAACCCAGCGTCTACAGAGCTACTAGAGAGGGACTAGAACACATTTATAGACTGCTAACAGATTGTGTAATGTCATACTCGTTAATTGTCAGTGATAGCAAGTATCCAGTACAACCACAAGCAACTCATGTATACTGCAAGTTTCTTCCAAACACAAATATTCTACAAACTCAAGTAATGTAAGATTTATCACACGGTTTTGTAAAAAAATATCATGTCTCTCGCTGACGAATTACTTGCTGATTTAGAAGAAAATGATGACGTTGATCTTGAAGCTACTTTAGAGCCAACAACCTCAGACCAACACGAATTCGCGGTTCCTTTTCCTGTTATACCGAAGGAAGAACAAATAAAAAATGTTTCAATTAGGGAATTAGCCAAGTTGAGGGATTCCGATAGTCTAAAGCGTGTAAGTAAACAAATAAAAGATTATTTCTGTCTTCTGACAATGCCTCATGAACATAATATGAATCTAGGAAGTTTAAGAGCAAGTTCCCGTAACTTTATTACCAAGTTCAATGTTTTTCTTCAGGTTGTAACTGAAATTGCATCAAATGCTGGGCACAATAGGAACAAAATGGAAGTAACTGGACTAATGGAATCAGATCCAGAGTATCAACTAATTGTTGAAGCAAATAATATTGCAGTTGAAATTGATGGTGAAATAGGTAAGGTTACATGGCCACCATTAAAATAAACACTAACATATTTGGATGCATGCTCATATGTTTTTATAGATCTGAGAAAACATTACACTTTGCAGCTATTATTCACAGATTTGTCCGAGACAAGTACCAGAAGCGCTTTCCTGAACTGGACTCCCTGATTGTGACTCCCCTTGAATATATCCGATCAGTAAAGGAACTCGGTAATGACTTGGACAAGGCTAAGAGCAACGAGACATTACAAAGCTTTTTAACACAGGCAACTATAATGATTGTCTCAGTTACTGCATCTACAACACAAGGGTACAGATATAACATTTTTTGTTTCTATTATTTATTTACAGAGTTAATCTTCAAATAGTAATTATTATATCTGCCTAAAAGTATTATACTTTAGTATATCTATATAATTTAATATTGTGTTTATATCCATCAGCTTGCTGGTTGATGTAGTTTATGATACCTAATCCCCCATGCGTTTATCTACAGTGATTAATGTTGATTATAATCATTGACCCAGGTTGGACTTTGACCACTTGACTTTGAGAAGCTGGTTCCGAACCTGTATCAAAGGTTTTCAATAATTTTAATTTCATAAATCATATTGAATTCTACGATATCTTTTTTAGGAAATTACTATCTGATGATGAATTAAGTGAAATCAATGAGGCTTGTAACATGGCATCAGAGCTAAATACTTTCAAGTCGAAGATATATGAGTATGTGGAGAGCCGAATGACGTTTATTGCACCAAATGTTACTGCTATTGTTGGTAAGATAATCTTTAACGAACACATAAGCCTAATATCCTGGTTTAATTGGTAATAAAAAAAAGTTCACACATCCTACTAATATTATGAACGTGAAATTTTGTATGTATGGATGGATGTTTGTTACTCTTTCACGCTAAAACTACAGCTAAAATTACTTAATTGATTTCAATTAAACTTTTCCATAATATAGCTTATACATCAGAATAACACATAGGCTACAATTAATAAAGATATTGTGTGAGCTGTCCAAAATATGATATTAAGTGACTAGGAAAAACCTACCTTTCAGCGAGCTATTCTGGCGTGCACTGCCATAAACGTTAGTTACACGTATTTATGTCATATTGTTAGTTCTTTTCTATGCCACGCTAATATAAGCTACTCTAAATACTAATCCTGCGTAGACGAAGTCGCGGGCACCAGCTAGTACATTATATTTTTCTGTCTTGATTATGTTGGGCTTGAAACATTTACGCTAGTCACCAAAAATAATAAGCAGCCTTTATAGAGGATACAAGTGTCCATCTGCTAACTGAATGCTCAATGGACTTCAAGTTAAGGCATTTATATGGGAACTGACAATATGGCAGACGTCAAAGAATTAAGGATGAAACAAATAGCAAAGGGACACAGTGAGAGATAAATAACCCAAGGTCCTCTATAAAAGGGAAATTGTTGAAATCAATAGCAGCTAATTTTTTAACTAAGGCCCAATGTTTCAAATGCTTTGCAGCAGCTGTGATCGCTGGGAGACTACTGCTGCAAAACATTTGAAATGTTGCTAAAGTGGTGCACTACTTGCGTAAACTACAGATAATACTTATAAGAATGGTGTTCTGTATGAAATGACTGTAGTTTACGCGAGTAGTACACATTCAAATAAATCACGTAAACTTACTTGACATTTTTTCTGCGGCCCGTCATTTCGGATGCTCTGCAGTAGCCGTGGTCACGGGGGCCGTTTTTTATTTTTTATTTAAACTATGTATGGTTAGTATTTGGCCAATATATTTAACTTTCGTAGTTACCTTACCTTTCTGGTATTTCCAGGTGCTTCAACAGCTGCTAAAATTCTTGGTGTGGCAGGAGGTCTCTCCAAACTTGCCAAAATGCCGGCATGTAATGTTCTGCCCCTGGGACAACAAAAGAAGACCTTGTCTGGTTTCTCTCAAGCAGCTGCTCTTCCTCACACAGGCTTTATATACTTTTCACAAATTGTCCAGGACACAACTCCAGTAAGTATAATATTTACAACAAAGAGAACAAAAATAACGTCTAAAGCCAAAATAGGTCGACCACACATCTTGATTAGTGTTATATGACTGGGATATTTCACTTACCATGACTTCATCGATTCGTCGATGGATTCGATCGATCGTCGATT
This sequence comes from Leptosia nina, assembly GCA_963661955.1. Lineage (NCBI taxonomy): Eukaryota > Metazoa > Arthropoda > Insecta > Lepidoptera > Pieridae > Leptosia > Leptosia nina. The sequence continues at coordinate 370,627 of CAVLEF010000282.1, forward strand.
TTTTTAACATGTTGATACTTGCGCAATCAACCTTAATACGCCTGGTGTTAAGGTTCGCTAAATTGGTTTGAGCAACAACACGGAACAATCTCTGCCCATGTCGTAATATATATATATTTTTTTTCAATATATAATCGATTTTTTATTTATGTAGAGTCATAACATGTGAAATATGTACATGTGCAATAACATGTGAAAAATATTAAACTTTTCAAATGTTGTATGTTTTTCACACAGGAGCTTCGATATAAAGCAGCAAAGTTGGTGTCGACGAAGCTTACACTTGCTGCTCGCGTCGACTCCTGTCATGAGAGCCCCGATGGACAAATTGGTCGGCAGCTGCGCGAAAATATTGAGAAGAAATTAGATAAATTACAGGTGATATTTACATTTCTTATATTTTAAAGAACATTAAATCTTTATTCAAAAAATATTGACGCTGCATATTTTTTATTTTATTGTTTCTTTATTATTTAAACACACTACAGAAAATACATATTAACGAGGAAAAAAAATAATCTTACGTACTAACTTATAAATAAAAGGCGGCCTTATTGCTAAGTGGCGATCTCTTCCAGGCAACCTGAAGTACAAGAAAAAATAACGTATTTAGTTTGTAGGTGTAAGGAATAACAACGAATAGCAAAGGTACATAGAAAAGTACACACAATGAGCAAGAGGGGAACTAACTGAAATATTGGACCGTAAAATTTATACAGCAAACTTTTAAAAGAACGGAGTGATTGAGCTTTTCTGATATTAGTGGGAAGACAGTTCCAAAGACGGATAGCTTTAACTGTGACGGAATTATTAAAGAAAGAGCTTTTATGAGTAGCATACTCACCTAACCTAACCGACTAAACCATTTTCGTCATGATAATTTAAAATTGAAACGTTGTCATACAAAAATTTAACAATCGTTAGTCGTCGCGAACCGTTTCCCAATCGCGACATTCAAACAGCTCAAGAATTCATATAATTTATATTAATAATTCTTTGAACTATTGTTTTCCTTTTCTTCTAAGAGAAATTGCTTTTATTGAATGGCATTACTTAAGAATTTTTTGATTTGGGTTTCACGATATCAGAAGGCCATATTTTTAACTACAGTTATTCTTATAAATTTTTATATGTTTTAAAACATTGATAAGCAGATTGATATATATGTAACTGATTATAGATGCCGAGTAACAACAGCCACTATAATTCAATATAAAAAATATTAATCTTCTATTAAAATCATGATTTATATAGGAACCGCCGCCAGTGAAGTTCGTGAAGCCGCTACCGAAGCCAATAGAGCAGAGCCGCAAGAAGCGGGGAGGCAAGCGCGTGCGCAAGATGAAGGAGCGATACGCTATGACGGAGTTCCGCAAGAACGCCAATCGGCTCAATTTCGCTGACGTGAGTGTAACGTGGGACTTATACATTAGGCCTGTATATAATATTGATTAGAAAAACGAATACATAATATTCAAATCAATCACTTTTAACGGTTTTAAACGGCAACGCATCCGAAACGGCGAGCGTAGTTAAAATATTTTTCAAATAAGTTTAACTGATATATATCGCGTTTTAAACCGTAAAAGTGTTTTATTTAAACATGAACTAATCGCGTTAACTACAGACAGTATTTGAATTCTTTTTAAATAATTTAATCCACACTATAAACAAACAAACAATATCCATTTAGAAACTGTAAAATAATATAAGAAAGGAATAAATGGTTTATAATTGTCACATACACTACGGGAGGATATCACTCAGTTTTTGCTGCAACAGATTTGTTGCAGTGCCGATTTTCAGTGGTGCCCCATGGATGGCTCTTAGCATGACAGTCAGAAATAATGAGGAAATACTTAAAATAAGTTACTATACAACAAAAATCAAATAAAAAAGTTATATATTTATTATATCTATAAAATAAAATATATATAAATAATATCTAACATCAATCTCTCTGCAATAAGTACCAACCTCAAAAAAGTCGTGAGTAATGGCGTTTCGGGCTTCTGGTGGTTCAAAATCTATTTAGGTTGTCCACACATCTTTCATAATAGCATTAGCTAACAGCAATTCCCTTATTCCGTGCTGCTTCACTAAGATCAATCAGGTTGCCAATACAGGCGCTGGTCTCCTTTATTACCCGGTATATAAACAATTCGCGTGGCTAAAGTCACAACAGCCTAAAGATATTATCAAACATACTTAATTATATCCCATTAGCTTGTTTGTGTGGCTTCACACGTGTTTGATACTCATAAATATTCGTTGTCCGGCTTTATACTACGCTTAACATATTATATAGATATGGATGACTACTTCGTTTACATAATCTTCATAACCTATCGGTCTATAAGAATATGAAAAAAGTAGAATTATTTAAATAAAATACTTTTGACGGTTTAAAACGAAAGTTATATAAGTTAACCGATTCTTAATTCATCATAAGTCCGTTCCGGATGCTTTGCAGCAGCCGTATCCACAGGGAGAGTGAAGATGAAGGGGACACGTTCCATCTAATCGTAACAGTGTTTTATTTAAATGAGCTTACGTAAATTAGTATCTCTGAGCTTTTGAGATATTTATGTCTTAATGGAAAACCCTGTCTCATAAGAGAGAGTTTCTCTGTTGTGGGTAGCTGAACTATCTACTGCCACTAAATTAGTAATAATAACCTTGCTTTACATAAGTTAAAAATCTAAAACTTTGACGACATGGACGGGACCGGCACCCACATCGTCCCTGGTTCTGCTTTAACCAATTGAGTTAACACATCTAAAAAAAAATGTGTCACAGATACTGTCTATAGTTTACGCGAGTAGCACACATTTAAACAAAACACTTTAACGGTTTAAAACGCGATATATTGGTTAAACTTATTTGAAAATGATTTTTAACTAAGTTTAACTAATATATCGCGTTTTAAACCGTTAAAGTGTTTTATTTAAATGTGTCAGAGATGTGTGGATTTATAATCTCAATAGATTATGAACTGTTCTACTGTTCGTTATTGTGGGCACACACTCACAATTAAGTTATAAGCAATTAATAATTAGAGTTCCGTTAAGCCAGACCAAGTTGCGTTAAAGTAGGCTGCAATAATCCTATTATAGGATGAATTCTAATTATTGCACAAATTGCGCCAATTATATTGCCATTCTCGGCGACTACGAACGAGTCCATTGACTACCGTAATCGAGTTGAATATTGATATAGACTCGTTCCATAAGTACATAAATCTATTTACCTTTTTTAGCCTAGCGTTAAGTATACTTTACCGTGTAACTTGCTTTATAATAATGCGTTTAAACTTCTTTACCCTTAAAGTATTAATTAATTGTTTTAAAATATATGGAAGTTTATATATTAAAACAAGTAATTTAGAGTCTGTTACTAAAATTAAAAAGATTTTTATTTATTTAACCTAGAAGCCAGATAGAGATGTAATATTAAGGTTTCTTAAAGTAACATATCAAAATATGAGGATATTTTATTACAGACACAAAACCAATAAATTAATGTGTATTTTTATGGTATTGTTAAAAGTCAGCAACACGGGCGCGATTCAAAGCCACGACCATATTTCGTGCTGTACCAACTGAGCTACCGTGTAAAGCACACGGCAGCAAAACACTGCGTTGTTAATCAGTGTTATCGATTTTTTGACAATATATTAAGCTATTGTCAAATATAGTATTGTATTTGTTTGTAGCATGTTGCACTACTATGAGTATATCAAGTCTATTTTGATATCTTGCGTACGCAACGCAACCCTCCAATATGAATAAGTGTCCCCGCTTTTTTTACATCTTCCTCTATTTCTTTGCTCCTATAGCCTTTTCTGATATTGGTCTAAATAACACAAAAATAATATTTCAATTCAAACCAGTAGTTCGTGAGACTAGCGCGTCCAAACAAACCAAAAAAGTCTTCAGCTTCAGAATGTAGGCTTAAAATTTATTGTATATAAAATATTATAGTTATAACTTAAATATTTGTTTGAATGTACATATATGTTAATCAACATAACCGATCCGTTGCGGTATGTTCGCGGAATCTTTAATGCGATTCCCGATCTACCGCCGTACTCCAACTGCGGGTGAGTCGCTTTTTTCGCATACTTCAAATAGACCGGAACTCAAAACTGGTGGAGCGATAGACGTTCTGTTACAGTTGATATTCAACCAGTATGTCCAACCATTATTTGTATAAGAATTTACGGTACAATTAATAATACATTTTATATAAACTTTGTTCGATTTTGAAAGCCATGTTAAAGTTCTTAATTTGTTTATTTGCATACAGCGAGTTGATTAACCTATTTTTCACGGTTTAAAACTCGAAATATTGTAGTAGTAGTTGAGATCTATTGCAATACAATAAAAATATTTTACTAGGCCCACTTTTTATGTTGCAGTCAGGTACTTGGTTTTATAAACAAATTGTACAATCTCAATTTTATTGAGCATTTGTTTTTAGGACAGCCATTGAAAACTATGTCAAGTGATAGCTTATTATTTATTGCATGGATTTCTTTGTAAATCTTCTTCGTCCCCTATAAATATAGCTATCTATTATCAAATATCTTGATATTGTACTACTGTTTGACTTCATCGGAATAAACTGTACCTAGATAACCTCATTGCAGTCGCCGTCACAGCGACGCAGTACGTGCTCGCGCTTTCGTGACCATTAGCGAACTTTTTGTTTGAATTATAGAGGAATCTGTAACGATCGTCTGTAATTCGTTAGATATGTGATCGAATGGCTTAAATAAGTATACGTCCCGGCACGCTCGACAAGTAATAACTGAAACGAATCTATTTAAATAAAACACTAACGGTTTAAAACGCAATATATGTTAGTTAAACATCTTTGAAAATTATTTATTTCTTCATCTTTAGTCTCCCCGTGACCACGGCTGTTGCAAAGCATCTGAAACATGGGGCCGTAGTTAAAATAATTCATTCAAATAAGTTTAACTACAATACATCGCGTTTTAAACCGTTGAAATGTTGTATTTAAATGTGTACTACTCGCGTTAACTACAGACATTAAACTAATCTACTTCAAAATATAATCTTTATGGTTTAAACTCCTATAAGATGACTCCTTTTTATTTTTTTTCCTGTTTATTTTTTATAAAATATCATTTCAAACGAGTGATAAGCGTTATCGTTAATTACCGGATATTATAGATAAATGTAAATAAAGATCATTTTTGGTTCTAGTCTCGAATCGGTCTTAAATTTTAAGTATAAGTATATTTTTTAACAAAATATACCCAACTTCAAATTGCAAACGAAACAAAAGAAATCAAAGTAATCGTGTTTGGGTTCCTATATTAAAATTAAAATCTTTATAATATAACTTTGAAGTCGGCTCATCAATTTAAATAAATAAAGTTCAAACACAAAATAGCTACAGGCAATTGTTCAAATCCCTAAAACTTCCCTCGTGTTCAGAATTTAGACCCCTAATGACAGTTACCATCTAGAGTTCTTAACAATACAAATAACTTAAGCTCAAACCGAATTGACGTATAATTTAAAAATCGAATAGATTGAAAAATATTCGACTCGGGCAGGACTTGAACCATCATCGTCAGCGTTTCGTGCTGTTGCTCTCGCATTGGAGCTACCAAGTCTGTTGGTAGAGCAGTCCTGCCCTTGGATTGTAATTGTTTTTTTACTTGTATAAGTTTACATCAAGTAGTATTAATAACTTACTTAAATGAAGTAACGAACACAATTCTGTTTGGATATATTAGTTACGAATGTAACCAAAAGCAAGTAGATATTTTGTTACGAAACCTCCTTGCCCACAAGACAAGGTTATGTTCGAGAACTGATAATTGATATTGAGCAGATTTACGGTAGCACCGAACTTGTAACAAATCTGAGTACACTGAAAATAAAACTGTTTACCAAGATTCATTTTAAATTAATTCATATAATATCCATTAAAATTGTAATAACTTACATAATAAATCCAACACGATAATACTATTGTCTTAACATTAAATTTGTTTTAGCAATAATCTATACTATTGCCTGTAGTTGACGCGAGTAGTACAAATTTTAAGAAATCACTCTTAACTGTTTAAAACGCGCAATATATCGGTTAACTTGTTTACAAATACTTTTAATACGGCCTGACGTTTTGTAATATACATATTACAATTACTTATTTAAAAATTCATAAACGTATAAATTAATTATAAAATTAATTGATCGGATCTGTACTTTTCAGTTTTACTGTTTAAGGTTTGGAAAACCGAAATCAATGGACTGAAATTGCTTTATTCATGCTTCACGGCCTTTTCTTCTGTAGATGGTAGTTCTTGTCCCGATGAAATTTGATATTCCCATCATCCATTTAATGTAATTTTTTTCTACACATAAGCATTTTGGCCATAATCAGAAAATAGTTACCACACACGTTGTACGTGGAAATCAAACCCACGACCCTTTAGATATTACCGATACATGTCTATAATTCAATCGATCAAAAGTTTTTTTTTATTTTGCCAACAGATTGAAGATGACGCGTACCAAGAGGATTTGGGTTACACTCGTGGTACAATTGGCAAATCCAGTACCGGCCGAGTTAGGTTACCGCAAATAGACGAGAAGACCAAAGTCCGCATAAGTAAAACACTGCAGAGGAATCTACAGAAACAGCAGCAGTATGGGGGCGCGACTAGTATTAGACGCCAGGTGTCGGGTACGGCGTCTTCGGTTGCCTTTACCCCGCTACAGGTAAGAAAATGTCACATATTCTTCATATATTTAGCTAGTTGTTCCAGCAAATGTTGTTTTGTTGTTTGATTCATATTATTTTATGTTGATAAGTAAGTGGCATCTCGTTTCCCCTTGTGGGACTTGGGGCAAACACATTTCTGTGTCAGTCTCACTGATCGGTTTTATTAACTAGCTTCTTCACCTATTGTAACCCCTGGGATTCGAACCTAGGACATCTCGTGCTTACACATTAGACAATTTATGTGCAGAGTCGGTTAATATATTATGTTGATACAATTCTAACAAATAATTGGTAATAAGGCATTATTTCGACCATAGACATATGTTAGACACTAGCTGTGCCAGCGACTTCGTCCGCGAAAGTCGTTCTTTTGGGCATCCTAATTCGTTTTTGCAAACCCCTTCTCATCTTTATAAACTGAAGCTGTTACCCACAATGTCGGTTCCTAATTGCGAAATTTATTCATCATTATTGGTTACCGAGACGTACGCTGCGAAAACGGTTCACGACACCTAAAAGTATGTTTGAAAGAATGATTCCTCTTTAAATGATCTGAAAAAATGTCTGCGACACTATATGCCTATCTTTTAAGTTTACTTGTAAGAACGACGCGTCGCGAGCGATGTCGTGGGCAGCATAAATTTATATAGATGTAGAGGTTTGCAAAAACTAATTTGGATGTCCAAAACAACTTTTCTACACGGACGAAGTCGCTGACTCAGCTAGTACGAGATATTATCACTAAGTATCCTCTGATTTTTAAGATCAAAACAAAATCGTCCAAGTACAGGCTTAGCCTTCAATTAGGTATTAATGGAAACCTTTGAAGTTATGACAAATACTTCATACGACTATAATCCTAGTAGCCTGACAGATATTCCACATTGAATAAAGGCATACATATATTCTATAGTTTGTAGTTTACGGGAGTAGTCACATTTAACGGTTTGAAACGTGAAATAATAATAGCTTACTTCTTTTGAATGTAAGTACGGTCCGATGTTTCGGATGCCTTGCAGCAGCTGTAGTGACGAGAAGATAATAACTAGAACTAAGTAATTTATTTCGTGTTTCACACCGCTAAAAGTGTTTGATTTAATAAATATATTTAAAGTAATTTTCACTATATGGTGGCACAGATTATCAAACTTTAGAGTCTTAAGCAACGGGAACTATTCAGTTTTTCCAGAATTCGAACTTAGGACTCAAATAACAATTTAGCAGTGTAGTTTATAGGAACTATTCTGTTTCAATAATCGGTGCGGTTGCGCTAAATTTAACATCTCAATTTAAAACCATGTCTTCTGAGTATTTCATTTTCCTTCTACATTATCTCACGTATTCCGCAAACAATCTTTAAATTCAAAAACGTGCTTACGTTCGCGCCGTCTATAAATGTGCTTTTGTATACATCTAACGACTGGTGGTCTTTGTAAATGGTTAACAATGGTTTAATTTCATGAGTGGATGCGGAGGTATATGTAATTTGTCTGATATCAAAATCTCTTCTGCTATTGAAACTATTGTAATCTAACATTACTCATGTTTGAAAACTTTATTATTTTTTACGTGTTATTGCACATGAAGGGACGATATAATTTAAAAATCGAAATTAAATTTAAATAAATCTGACTCGGGCAGGACTTGAAGCGGCATCGTCAGTCTACATGGTAGGACTCGGTAGCTCAATTGGTAGAGCAACAGTACGAAACGCTGACGATGCCGGTTCAAGGCCTGCCCGAGTCGAAACTTTTTCAATTTATTTTCGATTTTTAAATTAAAACAAATATTAAAATAAACGGTTTAAAACATGAACTTCTTTGCAAATCATTTAATACGTCGGGCAATAGTTAAAATAGATCATTAATAAATTCGAGTAATATATTTCGCGTTTTAAACCGTTAAACGTGTTTTATTGAAGTGTCTGATTACTTAATTGTTTAATTTAAGTGAGCAGCAATTTTATACTTATCAACCTAACTGATACATTGTAATATTTTTAATCACGGTCTCATATTCTATAGCAGAGCTTTTAACTTAGACCCACCCTCCGCTCCAGAGGGGGTTGGTGGGCTAGTAAACTACGCTGTCCTATAGTTTGTGAGTTTGACGTTTACTTGCATTCTACTAGATCAACGCGGCGTTAAACAGAATGTCACGTAAAAGAAAAAAAAGCAACTAGCCTAACTAGATATGGTTACTGATCGTATAACCACATTCTAATCTTATTCTCAATAATGGAAATTCTAAGTGTTCCAGTTTTCCGATATAATTTAGTGCTATCTTACAAGTTGCCATTACGTGAAGATTCTATCGGTACAGTTACGGCTCATTGGAGATGGACACAGCTGATGATGGAGTTTATTAAAGACTAGTTTACGCCCGCGACTTCGTCCGGCAAAAGTTGTGGCGGCTGGGAGTTTTTTTCATGTTTAAAAAAAGCTTTTTGACTATCGTGATAATTTTTGCGTTGTTCGGTTGTCGTGATTTTTTATGATATAGGATAATAGATAAGTACGGGGTTCTTAAGACTGAATGTATTTCATCTGTGGACGCTCGCGAACGTTCATAATTCAAAATTTTCCTACCACCCATGTTATTTCTAGATATCCACATGAAGACCAACATGTTCTAGAACAATTATAAACTAAAAACATCTTGGACACGGTGGTGATCGAATTCACGACAGTTTGATTATAAGCCAAACATTGGTACCATTAGAGTTTAGATCATCGAGCCCTGCTAGTTGGCCTTCACCCAACTAGATAAAGACTTTTTATATATAACAGAACGATTATTCTGTCATATCCATATTTGTGCATTGTGATTAAAAGATACAGATAGAAATTTTCTATAGCTTTATAGTATAGGAAGGTTGAGATCTAGTAAGCTAAAATGACTACTTATATCTATTTATATTTACAGTAAAAACCTATTATATATATATATATTGATTTCTTAATTAATTACATCTTCATAAAAATTTGTTATTTTAAATGTGTCTATTACTAGTTGACTTTTACAAATTTGTTTTCTAAAAAGTAAAGTAAAAGTAGAAAGAGAGATTAGAGTTGTGCATATGCAATGAAACAGCTCATTTTATGCAGCATAGCGTACACTACTTTTTCCATGGCGCGAGAGGTGCATGTATCAAAAAATTTACGACTCGGGCAGGACTTGAACCGGCATCCACAGCCTTCCGTGGTGTTGGTTCAACTCCTGCCTGTGTCGTAATTATTGTCAACCTAAAATCGATTTTTAATTTACCATAATTTTTGCTCATTTCGCTCTACTCTGTATTATCTATAAGCTGTACAATATTCTAATGTCTGAATTCAGGGATTTTATATAATTCATGACAATGCCTGCGTACACGCATAATTCAGATGCAAAGTAGAGAAAACAGGCTTTTATTTAATGATTGTTACGTCAAACTGCTTTGTTCTTATCCTACACATATTATTACAGCTTTTATATGGCGCCATAGATAGACACGTTCAAACACCGTCCAATATAGGAGGATACGTTTGATAAATTTACAATAGTCAACGTTAGCAGCTAATTTACACACACATCTAAATAAATAACGGTTTTAAACGCTATGTTTATTTTAATTAACATATTTTCAAATAGGATTGTCATGTGACGTTTTTTAGTATGGTGCCCCTGGTCCTGCTCTAACCGATTATTTGTTTATTCGTTTTGTTAATATACACTAAAACAAAACACTATGAATGGTTTATATACGTCGGACTGTAGTTAAAATAAGTTGAATTAATACATTTCGCGTTCTAAACCGTTAAAGGTGTTTTATTTAAAGGCTACATTTTTTGCTATATTTTTTCTGTAACAGTATTGTAGTGGATGTGCAAGTAGGTATACTTAAAGTACGATAGGTATACCAAATGTACCTTATATAGACATGAAGTGTCAAACTTATCATGAAAAATAAGACAAAGTATAGTTACTGTAGTAGTGTAATAGGACTGTCTTTCACGACTATTGCGGACAGAGGAGAACGGCCAATTGGTATTTTAGACGATCTTGTTAGAACTTTCACCGTTTACATTTCTCTGTCACTATTTGTCTTTGCCCTTTACAGAGGCACCAACCATATATTCCTATACTTGTGTATTTTAATTGTGCTTTAAACCTATGTTCACAGATATGACTTACTTACTTAGAGTACTTATTTAGAACAAAAAACGAGCTTAACATTCTAGACGATTAGTTTGTATCAAGAAACCGAATCGTATTGTGCAACGCGATGTCGTTACAAAAACATAAATTTGCTAATATTAATTGATAGCATACATCTGCCTAAACACAATACAGACTTGTATTACTTTTAGGGTTCCGTACGCAAAAGTAAGACCTCCACACTAAATCTATTCTATTTTTCCGAATCGATGTAGCCAAATTACTGCTAGGTGCATGTATAAATACTGTCTGTAGTTAACGCGGGTAGTACACATTAAAAAAAAACACTTAACGGTTTAAAACCTGAAATTTATAGTTAAACTCATTTACAAATTATATTTGCTATGGCCCGACATTTCAGACGCTTCGCAGCAGCCGCAGTTACAGAGACATTAATGATTAAGGTTCTGCAAAATACGACGGAACAGATGACACTAGCGTAGCTTTTTTTACTTTGACATTAGGTACACACTCTATTTTTAGTCTCCCTATGACCACGACTGCCGTCATAGGGAAACGAAAAACCTCGGGCCGTAATTAAAAATAATTTAACAAGTTTAATTAACATATTTCATGGTTTAAACCGTTAAAACTATTTTATTGTAGTGCATGTTTTTAAATATATTTTAGATAGACTTTGTTACAGTTGAATCCCATTATGTTTAAATCCGCCTCGCGCTTGGCTTTACTGAGTTCCAATGGTATATTCCATTATGTACTCCGCCCATTATGGAGGCTATTTCGCAGTCCCAACACCAGATAGCAATCAGCGAGATTATGCGCTTGCGCCGCCGCGGGTCGAATGCGTGATATCTTTAGATTTACAGTTTTGTAGGGAATTGTCCAGTTTATATACGCTGTCATTACATTTTTCTCTCTTTGCTTTTAGTTGCACGCCCGAGGCTGAATTAAAATAGGCGCGTCGTGGTTCCTATAAAACGTCATCTCGCTTAGTAAGAAACGAAAGAGGTCCTAGATTCGACCATGGTTGATATATTCATTATTGGATTGAGCAGAATTTCGCACAATTGAACGAACTAGGTCAAATTAAAGGACGTTCTTTGGAACTAAAAATGTATACTAGAAATACGACAACCGAGCGGGACTTGAACCGGCGTCCATAGCGTTACGTGCTGCTGCTGTAACCAATTGAGCTACCGTGTCCTACAGTTTAATTATATTTGTAATTTACATAATGTCATCATGTGCAATAACATGTGAAAATATAAAAAAAATTAAACGTCCTTGAAATTAAAAGGTTACATTCGGAATTTGAATTTCGACTGAAACTACGAGTAAAAGGTTTTCCAGTGATTCAAACCCAGGACCGCTCCACCTTTTTAATATTTATTTGTTAGTACATAAAGAACTTACAGCAAAAGCCAAACATGCAGTGTGTTAAATTATCTATGAATCATAATTAAATACTAACATCTTGTTTTAAATGACCCTAAATTTACAACAACTAATAATTTGCACTGCTTTCCGCTAAGAAATTATTCTTGCTATGCTAAGCCACGCTTCTGCCACTAAGCCACGGTGGCGGTCATCTTAATAGAAATGATAAAATAACTTTTCCATTAAACACGTGGCATAATATTAATGTAATTTAGAATTTCACTATTTTGCATAACTGTTGGCAAATGTACATTTTAGTTATGTTAATGCCAACTTATTATGTAGATATGCACACGTCATTTACTGATAAGTATCCAATTACAAAATACAAAGTTTGTGTGAAAATAAAAATGACAATCGAACCTACGACAACATCGTACGGTGCTTTACTTTACCGAATTAACTACCATTTAGTACACACAACAGCACGGTATGCTTTGGTTATGGATCAAGACCCGCTTGCGTTTTTAATTTGATGGTTAAAAAATACGTAAATTATATTCTGAAAAGCGATGTATTTTTTTCTTCTAGACTTATTATTAGGTGCTAATAATACATATTTTGGATCTATATATATACTGTATTACATTATTTTAACTTCGTGTTGGATATACTTATTGTAATCAAATTAGTTTCATGAACAAAAAACGAAATCGATACAATTTAAAGAAGATCACCTTTTAATATCACGAAAATGAAGAGTGTTAATATCTAAATAAAACACTCACGGTTGAGAACGCGATATATATTAATAAAACTTATTTGAAAATAATGTTAACTACGGCCCGACGTTTCGGATGCTTTGCAGGAACCGTGATCACGGGGGGAATAAAGATGGTGGGTGTCTCTGACGCCAATGTAAAAAAACTGCTAACTGCTGCTCGAAGTTGGTATTTGGCATATTATATATATTGCATTTAAAGTCGAAACGTCAGGCCGAAATTAAAAATCATTTTTCAAATAAGTTTAACTAATATATCGCGTTTTAAACCGTTAAGGTGTTTTATTTAGACCCTGTATATAATAAAATTATACTTATATAAGATGTAAAAAGTAAGCATAAGCAAGCTTATGGCACCTTATCAGGAAAAAACATAGTCATGGTTCATTAGATTTTTTATTATGATATCACGAAATAAGTGGTGCGTGCCCAGCAAGTTTTATTTGCATCGCGAACATGACAGACGGGAATATTGTAATCATACCAAATCATTCGCTAACAATACACGAGTCAGAAAAATATCGCGTGCAAATGGACAGTCATTGTTTCTATTAGCTTACTTGTCTACGATGTATGACGGAGTGAATTCTCTTATCCACTCGCAAAACTAAGAAAATATTCCAAGTAAGGTATAAATAACAGATAAACTCTACTGCAATTGGCTCGGTCTAATTGTCGCAATATATTACTAATAACCGGGGTCGCGGATGTGATTACCACTAAGTCATGTTTCTTAGATTTATAATCCTCTTCTCTTTTGTATTAGAAGCTCCTGAAACCTGGATATTGAAGATAAAAGAAAAAACCTATATATATATATCTATATATATATATATCTATATATATATATATATATATATATATAATATTATATATAAAATAGTTTGATACGGCATCTTAATTTAATGTTATAACATAAAAGTTTATCTTCCATCGAGTGTTTATCCGTCTTTCTTTGTCAAAAAGAAATAATTTTTAGAATTTAATTCCGACTTCTTTCGAGGCTTTGGCGCCATTCATTATTAAGGGATTTTAACAAAAAAATAATCTTGACTTTTCAAACCTCAATAAAAAGAAATAATACTTGATTTTAATGGAAGAAACAACATCATTCATTATTTTTATTCTACAATGTGAAGGTTATAGATCTTTCTAATAGCAAAAATCCCACGATGTGAAGCCTGTCGGAGTCTAGACGCAGTAATTCGATCATTGTGGTGTCATATCACCGCATACATGCCGATTTATCTATTACTTCATGTGTTATGTGAAAACGTCATAACTACAATTGCTGTTTAGTTTTCATACATATTTTTCATCACTGAAATAGATCCAATAAAATTCTTGAAAGGGTATTTTAGAAAGGTTTAAAAAATGGATTACGCCAGGCCTAAAATCAATAGATATTGTCACAGCTATAAGTTACGGATACTTACACAATATAAAGCAAAATACGTAGGTATCAACCCACGCACAGTGCCGAAAAAAATAATTTGTGGAGAGCGAACAAGTAAGTCACAAAGTTTTGCATTTGAGAGATCTTCGTTGCCAAACGGTTATTCTACAAATTGAGCTATCGTGTCGCCGTGTAGGTCTTATTCTCAAAATTGTATCTTCTCCATTTTCTTGGTAATCTCAATGAAACTTCAACATATTTATTCAGAATTGTGCACTTAAATGATTTCACACATACGTTGTAAATAAAATCAATACTTTCAATAAGTGGTCCACCTAAGGCCTGGAACCAGCTCGGGGGTCATGGATCCGCCGTTGGTTGGGTTAATTAATTCGTTATCTCGTTTTATTGTACCAAGATAATTCTGTTATAAGGATGCATCGTTATCATAAAGTTCGATATGTAGAACGCTTTTAACTAGTGCCCTGGACTAAGTCATCTGCTTCTTATACATCGTCATTAAGAGCATTGTAATAAATGGGTGTCAGTTTTTCTGTAACAAACTCGTTTATAAGTGGAACACGTTTCCATTATTATTGCTTTTCTCTAAGAAATATCGACTGGCGATGATATACCTACTTTCTATAGGCAATTTTCTTCCGCTGTAACTATCAATGACTAGCTGATTCGGCGACTTCGTCCGCGTAGAATTTTTATTTTGGGCAAATTGTTTTCGCAAACCTACGTCATTAGGCACGTCCCGTCGCTCGCTTTTTCAATTTGAACCGATAGTTCCCGAGATTAGCGCGTTCAAATAAACCAAGAAACTCTTTAGCTTTATATATTAGTATAGATATGATACTGTAATAAAAATGTTCTGTTTTTGAAATTGTTTCGATCCAACGTGGCCCAACTGCAATTTTATGGCTAGAGTTATCTATATTTTCACAGTCTAAAAATAAAAATGTTAACCTACAAGACAGTTTTACACAAATAATAGTTAAATTCATTTTCGCCTAAGTGCGCATTTTATTTTACTCCTTATTGCAAACCATGTTTTTTGTTAATAGGCCACTTAGCCTCAATTCTGACAACTTTTCTACTGTTAAATAAATTTGACCTCTATTATTTACTTTGGAATCACCAAGATCACGACGCGACGAAGGAAAGACATAAATTTATATCAAATATCTTTTCAGGGCTTGGAGATAGTGAATCCTCAGGCGGCGGAGACGAAAGGTAACGAGGGAAACGCAAAATACTTTTCCAATACTTCGGGTTTTCTTTCAGTCGGCAAAAAGACCACGTAGTTTTAATGAAGTTAGTGAAGTCGAATGAAGATTTAATTTTGTAAGTTATTAATGTCTACGTAATAAATATAAATTTTTAATTGTTGTTTCTTTTATTTACATGCATATGTTCAAAATGTTATAACGTACCTCCTTGATGCTTTATAGGTCAATAGTAAAAGTCTTGCATAATATATATTAGTAAATATAACCCAAATGTTTATAGTACCTACATATGCCCGTATAAGTCTTTGCAATTATGTTGGACTTTTACTCAATATAATATAGTTGAGTTACTTACTAAATAAAAGTATTTTTTGTTTTCATTAGCAATAAATATCTGTCTATATTATGAAGCTCAAGTAGGTTTTTTTACCGTATTTGTCATTATTTAAAGTATTAAAATTTAAAGCCTATCCCCCCCAACCCCGTGCTTGTACATGGCATATATATATGGCAAAGACATCGCTCTATGCGTTTCACTAATTGGCTTTAGTTTCAGTTACTGGCCAAAACAATCGATTGTTAATCTGGTATTCGAACCCCGGACCTCTCGCGCTTAACACAATGCTAAGCACGTTTAACGATTTAAAGTAATAAAGTACATATTCTAATTTCTTGGTATTAAAAATGTAATAGTAAGTATTGTTGTTGTGTAAACCGAGAAGACACAGTGGCCGTGCAGTTACCGCACTATTACAAAATCAGTGATACACCGTCTTAGGGAACACAATACTGCATAATTTAGTTCAATGTTCGCCACGTCTAGACGATTTGGATATTTATAGCCTGAAAGATATTGTTACTTGTAATATAATGCATTTTTGTTACTTATTTGTTTTTTCACGTATGCCAAACTTACAGTTAGTACAATAAGATAGTCGATAAATTAGATATCAGAAAGTTTTTTTTTTTTCAAAAAACTGTGAAATATTATTATATAAAAATGTTAACAAAGTGTAGATACAATTTTCGTAAAGCAAAGAACTTTTTGTTACTTTATCGTTAATATAGGAAGTGTATTAATTTACAAAAATAAACACTTTACCGGTAAACGTTGAAGTAGGTAATTTTAAGACTCGCTTTTTTAACGTCCTGATTAATAAATTTATTTTAATTTAAATAACCATTTTAGGCTACAGGTGGACAATTGGAAAAATAATCTACTTTATGAATTGTAAATAGTCGTTTCAAAAGGGGAGGCGTCATAACAGTAGGTCCTGGCTAGTAGGGACGGGAATCTAAAGAGTATCTATAGATATAACACATTTTGAAAATTTGGTGCTCTAGCATGATCGCCTCACGAACGAAGAGCTCGTATAAAAAACATGACCTAGCATCGAACTAACGAACCTTTGCCATGCTCATGCCAGCTATGATAAGCTTGGTTTGTTTTTTTTACGCGAGAGTGATACATTTAAATTAAAACACTATCGGTTTAAAACGCGATATATATTAGTAATCTTTTTTTTTATACCATTTTTTTCTGAAATGTGTTGCACTTCGTCTGGAAATCTGGATAAGAAATGTGATCCACCGTCCACAGATGAAAAAGCCGTAAAGTTTAATCACGTTACGAATATCCAAAGCCAAAATAGGTCGATCGCGCATCTTGTTTAGATGCTTAGGCTGAGGAATTTCACCTACCATCAACTAAATCCCATGCTTGATCTCCTGTATCATTAAAAAAAAATTAACTATGACCGACGTCATATCGGATACTATGCGGAAGCCGTGGCTCGCCGTAACCACGGCTTCTGCCAAACCATAAACAAAAGTACATAAAATCTTTCGCGTTTTAAACGGTTAGAATTGTTTTACATTAATGATAAGCTAAGAATCTTCGCGTAAAGCTAAATGCGGTTGCAATAATTCCACGCGGCGAGTGTGTTGCCACAGTTCAAGGGCGACGTGCTACGTTAACCGCTGTTAAATTGTAATTTGATGCGTATTCTTTCACTTTCTTCTTCTTCCACCGCTCATTACGTCACTAACAACCCAATTAATTCCTATAAGAATATGAAAGACAATAAAACGTGTAAAGTGCTTTTATACTTACTAATTTATGAATAATTTGTAACACTTACCGCTTTCTCGGTTTGGCTGTGATCGAGCTAGCGGTCGTAACGAGTGCGATATAAAATACAATTTACTTAGCACATCCTAAAGAATTTGTAAAGTTCTACCTACCGCTATTCGACTTGCCGAAGATAAAAAATGGAGGTAGCTGGTTGACAAGGCAGTACGATCTCAAGATAAGCAAAGCACGACCTTCAGCAATGGAGAACAAGATTAAGAAGATGAAGTCTAATTACTCTTATCGTCCGTAGTTTACGCGAGTAGTAAATAAAACACTTTAACGGTTTAAACTCGATATATTAGTAATATAAATAAATAATTTCTTTTAACTACGACCTGGCGTTTCGTGTCTGCTGCCAGAGTATTGGAAACGCATATTTCGCTTTTGAACCGTTAAATGGGTTTTGTTTAATATGTACTACTCGCGTAAGTTCCAATGCATAATAAAATCTTTTAGTTGAACAGAGAACTTGCCCGTAAAATTAAAAAATTATTAAATCTATCAGTAAAACGTTTTTCTTACTTCACTATTATAAGAAAAGATTCGGACTTTATTATTCACTTTACACGTAACTATTCCATGATTATATTATATGTTTTATTATGTTCGTGTCTATAATATTTTATGTTGGGCTACATATATTCTATTATGTTATAGTAGTTTCGTAACTCAAAAAGAGATAGAATAATTCGGTGTTACGTTCAGAGACGGACCTACTTAAAAAAATACTACTACCTACTAAATATACATTATTAAAGGTTAAATGTAAGCGCCACCGTGACATACTGTATCAGATTCCGATCTCTATATGTTAACGATGGAAGAAATCAGAGATCCGATTCTGGTAATTTATATGGACACACTGTCACTATAATGATCGCGGTACTAAGTAGGTACGTGGGGCGAAACAATTATGTTGGAAAAAAAAAATCGTAAATTAAACTTTGATTGAAAAAAATACTTTTTTTACTCTGTGGTTTTAATCTAAAATTAATTAAAATATATTAAAGTTTTCAAAAGCGCAAATCATTTTAGTGAATCTTTCGTACGGCGCATGATAGCACAAGTGCAGCACAGTGCAGCATAACCGTTCTATATTTTTGCATATTAGCAAAGTAAGTAGTAGAAACCTATTGTAAGTTTTCTAAAAAAGCAGTATTAAGTAAGATCATACACAATTACCCTCTAAACCCCTTTATATGTTAGTTACTAGTCTAAGAACCAGACTAGCGAATGGCTAGTGTAAATATCAGAATCAGGCTTCTGTTCTACAAGTTGTTGTCACACTTTATATTCCTCGTCCGGAAAAGCAACTGCAAGTTACCATTAGAGGGGTGTTGCAGGCTTATAGCTTAGCATAAGCTGTTTTCCGCATTCTTAAGAGTAAAAAGTACTTAAGATTGCATATAATTATACTTTTATATAAATATATAAGAGTGAAAGTTGTCTATTTCGAAGATCTTGTAGCGTAAGTCTTTCTTTAACAAATATCCATAGAAAAAAGTACCTGTGTTTTAAATAATGTTGAACACAACGCCTTTTATATATTCTTTACTGGAATAATCTAACAAAAATATAATAATTATCATGAATATATGCGAATAATTAATCGATTATTTTGTAACCACTTGTCGTAACACATCGCGGTCGTATTACGTGATGCGCTGATGGGACCGAAGTAAGCGTTAACGGTTCATTGAAAGAGTTAAATCAAATAGTTCGTACCCGGAGAACAGGTTTCGAGCGACACATCCCAAGTGTCGGGTCCGTGCGGTTTGCGCCGCGCAGTGCTCCACCGGCCGCCCATGTGTCTGCGCGTGCGCATATCAAATTTGCTCACCGCGAACTCACCTGCCGCGACTAGTGTAACGCCGATCACTGTGTACATTTCGTAAGGACATTTGATGTTAGTGCTTATTGAAGTGTTGGTGTAGCATGTTAATAGTGGACTAAAGTTTAAGCCGAGTCATGGCTAGCTTCGAGAATCTCGCCTTCGACTGGTCGACGCTGTGTCAAGATTGTCCTGAATGCTGGACAGCTTCAGGTTAGTGACCCAACGTTAGTTCCACACGAATTCCTGTCACAAACGCGGCCTTGTTGACTTTGAATCATCGTTAATTTGAAATTTGCGATTAGCGAGGACCTAAACCGATTCTTCTTTCACAACGATACATCAAGTAATTATTAGAGCGCAGTTTAATCCGACATATCCATCGTTTCAACATGAAAGTTAATGGCGGTTGTATTGCATTTACAAGATTTTGATTTCGCACTTTACGGTTTGAAAATGTGAAATCTTTTTTTGGCGCCTACCCTCAATTAGACTTATTAATTATCCAAGTAAGGTTTGTGTACTATATTAATATTCTTTTTTATTCATATTACTTTAATACATATTTTATTGGAACAATAATATTTATGTAATAAATTTATTTCATTTTAATAAATGTAATCTTGTCCCTGTATCCGTATATACAAAATCATGTCAACTAATAATAAATTATAGTATTTCATGGCTGACAACAATCTACTATGGTTTCGCTCACAGCTCTGAATGGAATTCACTTTTTATTTAGATCGAACAATTAAACTGAGAATCATCTTATTGTAACTAATCGTACTTTTGAGGTCAGGGTTAACAATTGTTCTCAGATAAAATGGTAGGGTACCTACGGGATTACCTACCAACAGAATGTGTTAGAAAAGGTACAAAAATTATGTCGTAGTGGTCAGTATTAAGAATTAATTGCTTGTAAATGTTTCCATTTATATTCGCTATCTCAATCTTAAGATGACACGTCCGTTGTCTGGCTTTCTTCGAAAAGAAATTATACGATAATGGAATATTATTAGTTACGTCACACTAGAAGTATGCATTTACCACAATTGTCATTGCGTGTGTAATATTTGTTTTTTCGTTTATCGCGTTCTGTCGGGCTGTTTTTAAAAAGGTTTATTTTTCATAGCAATTTACGTGGTACGTGTAAATTTCCATTTAATTTATTGAAGTTTAAAAAGTTATAATGCGCGATCAAACAATAAAAAGCGACGCGTAACATCAAATAGGAATCGACTTGAAAACCTACTTTTTTGTGGTCGGTTAAATTATTTTGGTAAAAATATTTCAAAAAATCATCAAAAAATATAATTTATTGATACATAGTATTCTTCTACGATAAAGTACATTTTCCAAACTTACATAATACTGACAAAAGAAAGACTAGAAATTATTCCCTTTCTTTTTCAAATTTTACAATTCATCCAATCGAGTAATTATAATAATAACGATGTAAGTGACATTCAATTTAAATCATTAGATATCTCACACCTTTTCATTCGTATTCTGTTATAGCTTCAAATAACATAATGCCTTTATTTATTAAGTTATTAATACAGACACATTTTATAATTTAATTATTAAAAAAAACCCCGGACTCGTTGATCGGTAAACGTCGTGTTACAATTCCATGGCTGAACAATTTGCAATCCTAATGAACACATTGACGACCAAATGAAACTGAATTAATTCAGTTTTCAAGTTGAGCATAATTATAAATAATAAATATGATAATTACGTCTGTATATTGTATACCTGAGTGAAATGTATTCAACTTAATAAACTTTCTTTCTATACGATATATCTTATTTATATAATTAATTTGTATTTTTTTTATCTTGCGACATATGGGTATGTAGTAATTATTAAATATAAGTTGAGAGTACTAATACTCAAACATACATGCTAATGCCATAACATTAGCGATCATGTTTTAATTGTTTAACAAAATAAATGTTATAATACAACAATGTTATACAAAGTACTAGAGATCTATAGCTTGGATATTAAAGGTTTGGGGTACTAAGGATAAATAAGTCTTACACTATGGGTAAAAATAAAAAATCTTCTTTGAAATGCAAAAAAAACAAGTCTCGCCTGAACTGATGTTAAACTATGGGAATTGTAATTAGAAGACTGGCGCTGTCACGCGTTACGTAACGTATAAATTTAACGTAAATTACACGTTTCATACTTACTCCATATACTCATCCCAGTTTAAAACATTGTTGTGAAGACTTACGAGTGTGTTGTTAGTAGTAGTTGTAGTGTGTACTTGTTACTTGCAACAAGTAATCCACGACAATTAATTACAACATTCCACATCTTATCTGCGTAACATGAACCGCTATTACAAAACTCGCTAGACGTGGGTGCAGCGATAGTTTCCCGTAGTTATTTGAAGAGTTGATGGTATAAAATGTTCAATTTACATTCTTATACAGTCTCCGAGAAAATCGCATGTACCTATAGAATATAAACATAAATAATAGACCAAAATAATGCGTAAAGTTTATATTAATTATATGTCTATTAGTTATAAGTATTAGGTATGTTAATATACAGAAACACCTAGATAATAATTTGATATCAACACAATATAGAGGTGAATCCTAAAAAATGTTTTACAGATAATTAAAATATTATTAAAAAATAAATAAAACGATATTATAAATATACTTGGAATTACAACAAACACTATAAAAGTTGCTATGTTTAATGAAAATTACTTATTAAATCTATATTGTTATTAAAAAGCTGAAGAGTTTGTTTGTTTGATCGCGCTTATCTCAGGAACTACTGGCTCGAATTTAACAATTGTTTTTGTGTAGGTTAGACCATTTTTCATAGGAATCGAACTTTGAACATTATTTCATATCGTATCGATAAAAGAACATTTGCCTGGTCAGCTAGTTTTTAAGTAAAACTGACCCGACTTTTGCGAAGCTTTTAGCAGCTAGGGGACGGTTAGATTAAATAATACTACTAAATTCTCGTCATAAACCTTCAGAAGTTTTTTTCTCTATTTTGTGATGAGAAAAGTTTTATTTCGTGGTTTATTCTGATTGCTAATTATTTGAAATGCTTTTGGTGTACCTGTTACAGTGGACAGTTACCAGGAACCAGGCTAATGACAATTGCTGGTATACCTATCTATTCTCAGTCATCGTTTTGTTTGAAAGTTCCTCGTGTGGAATGACAATTAGGTGTAGCAAAGCAAACAACCGTTAAAGTATCCGAATTCCTGACCTGCCGTTGCGCATTCAGAGGTCCGGTTAAAGAAATGAAAAAAAAATAAACGTTTAAATAAAACACTTTAACGGTTTAAAACGCGATATATTAGTTAAACTAATTTTAAAATGATTTTTAACTTTTTCAAATAAGTTTAACTAATATATCGCGTTTTAAACTGTTAAAGTGTTTTATTTAAATGTGTACTACTCGCGTAAAATATAGACAGTAGAAATTTAACGGTTTAAGACGCAATAGATTTTTTATTATGATAGAGGAAGATAGACAAGATGCGCTGTCAACCTTTTGGCTTTGGATATTCGGAAATCCACAGACTGAAACCGAAACGCGATTAAACTTGACGGCTTCTTATCTGTGGACGGTGGTTCGTGACGCGAAATTAGATATTCCTACATCATTTCATATCCAGATTTCCAGACGAAGTCAAACATGCTTCAGAACAAATATATATTGATTAGGAAACTGCCCCGTCTTCATAACTGTCGGAAGGAAATGGAATAGGAAAAGAAGGAAAATGTAAAATTTGAACATTTTCCTCATAGCACAACTTTCACAATTTCTCTGAGATTCATGTCTGTCTCTGAACTTAACTATGATTTACAAGGCTATTCTCCACGGTCCACTCCATTGCTTTTTGTTTTCTAAAATAGATTTTGAGTCGTCAACATAGAGATATGCTATAATTTGTTATTAAAACAAACGGGGTAAAAGTCCTCATTCTTATCTAAAATCAATCAGATAATTTAAAAAAAGTTATTAAATGCGCATTGTCGTTTACAGATTAAAAACACCTTTATCGGTTAACAACGTGATGTATATTAGATACTTGCAAGTTAATGTTATAAGATAGACATATAGAGCCGCGGGTACATTTTCAGTATCTTACCGTTTTCGCAGCGTACGCGTCGAAAATCCCCAAAGAGGAATCATTCGTTTCATATTACTTTTTTAGGTATCCTCGTAAATGCTGTACTTTCGCAGAGAAGAACTTTTCAATTCAAACCAGTAGTTTCGGAGATTAACGCGTTCAAACAAACAAACTCTTCAGCTTTATAAATATTAGTACAAATTAGTTAAGCTGAACAAGTTTCAAATGAACAACAGAAGTGAAGGATATGTGGGCCCACATACTAGTTAACAATGATTACCTAAATATTTCACATTTTAAACCTGTTAACGTGTTTTATTTAAATTGGTATCTTGTAACTTTATTATGACATACCACTTCATTCACAAATATTTGTATAGTATTGCGAGCAATTGACAGCTAAAATTACGTGTTGTAATGCGCAAGCGCAAGCGTTTTGCGAAAATATTTCGCACTGCACATTTGCAATTAACATTTATTTTGTTAAATTATTATGTATATATTTGATGAAGCAGGTATGGCATATAGTTGAATAATACAACAGGAGTTATTTTAAGAAATATAATAATTAATCATTTTTTCAACAAAGGTTTATTTAAGCAACCAAATTAAATTAGATTACACCGCCTTTGTATGGGTAAACGTGTTGCCCCTCATTGCGTCCTGGGTTCGAATCCCAGTAAAACAATAGTTTCGGTCGAGCAATTGCACAGAAGTCTGTTCAACTACTTGCCTTTAGAAGATCCGATCACTGAAAGAGACACAGTAATGTGTTCGTGGCATGCCCCACGGGGGGGAACGGGAATGTAATAATTAATATATATATATATACTTATTTACGTTTTCTGAATTAAGTTAAAATAATGCCTGTTCCTCTATAGAAGTAGTAAATTTAATATGGTCTGTATTTTACGAGAGCGATACAGATTAATAAATCACCTAACGGTGTACGTTACACCAGTGACTACGGCTGCTAATTTATTTCGCTTTTTAATCAGTTAAAAATGTTTTATTTGTAGTAGTAAATTAATCATCAATTGCACATAGAACTTTTGATTCTAAAACAGTTTGATTCCTTAGTCAATACAAACATTACGATACCTTAATGTTTTATGTACGAAATAAAATATTAACTGTTTAAAACGCGATAAGTATTAGTTAATATATTTACACGTTTCTGTTCCTTTGCAATTTCGCCCTCATAAAAAAATCGTTGTGAAGTTTAATCGCGTTTCGGTTCGTGAATTTCCGAATATCCAAAGCTAAAATGGGCCAACAACGCATGTTGTTGAGATTTAGTGCTTGTCTGACCCCCTCTATAATAAATGTAGGGGGAAATATAAACGAAGACATTTCAAGTTTTAAGTTTAATACGTAATATAACGGAAAGATAGTTTGAGAAGCTAGCAAATGATTTGCTTATGTTCTTGTCTCATCTATGATGACACTCAAGGTTCACAACTCAGACATGCACATGAGAACAGATAACGTGGCTAATGACTGTTTTCACATCGTCATAAGGGGGGTTATGTTTCCTGGTTCTTACAGAGCGGCTCTTTCAACTATCCGCGTATAATTTTCATCAGTCTATCTTTATATAATCTACTTAAGTCTAAAGTAATAAGTAATATGGATAAAAAAACTTTATTTATTATATGTTAGTTTAGTAAAGACATAATACTGGCAACAGACAAATACGCAAGTTGGTAAGGTTCGAAATTACATTGCGCGAGAGTGCATTTTCAATAAGTTGAAAAAATTCGACGATGAGGTGTAGGACTCAGTAGCTCAATTGGTAGAGCAATAGCACGGAAATCTGACGATGCCGGTTCAAGTCCTGCCCGAGTCGAACATTTTTTCAAATTTAGCTTTTCAATTGTTTAAATGTCTACCTCAAAAATTCGTTTAAGAACTACAATAAGGTTCAGCTTGTGATAATTTGCTGAGCGCTGAATATCAGCCTGTCACTTATAACTCCGCTAAAACCCACGGCCATTGTAAGCAAAACTGTAAACAATTCTAAAGTGTATATATTAAATTTATATGCGACAGCTGGTTATGCATCAATAAATTTGCATCTTCGCGTCACACTCCACTGACCATAATATTCTGTTACGTAAATAACTGAATTTGATACTTAGTTATTTTTTGCATTGCTCACTTTATGTTATAAATTTCTATAGCTGGCGCAAAATATATACCTATTTTAACACCACTGTGGACAACTGGCAATCTAATCTTATAGTCTTTAGCCAAACTAAGAGAACATTGTTTTGTGTGAGTTAGTACTTCAAATTGTATCGCTTAGTTACAAAAATTGTCGCAAAATATGTATCGCAGACATTATTAGAATGAATTTATATCTAATACAAATGCGCTTTACAGCTAAACAATCCCACTCAATTTCACGATATTAATAAATATTTTTTTTATGATAACAGAGTTAACAAGTTGACGTCTATTTTTACTTTGGATGGAAGCCGTTATACAATTAAACATTACGGCCTTTTCAACTCTGACAGTAGTTTGTGACCCGGACAGAAAAACGATTTTTTTACCACTCACTTAATATCCAGATTTGCAGACGAAGTCCGGCACGTTTTAGAAAAATTATAAATTGATTAAAACTAGAGATGCGCCGAGTAACTAGTACCGAGTTTTACTCGGTTCAAATATTTGTCAACCGAGTAGATACGAGTATCAAAAAACCTGTCGAGTATTGAGTACTCGGCCCATCTCTAATTAGAACCATAAGGATTAGTCAGCCAAACGTCGCTACCATTAGATCAACAAAGCGTTTTCTATAAATCTTCCTAAACAAATGTCCCTTAACAAGAGAAAGATATTTTATAATAGCGGCAGTAATAAACACATTTAATAATAATTTCCATATATTGCTAATTGGCATTCATGTAACACAGGCCGTTGACCGGATGTGTGATGCTGAGAGTCAAGTAAGGAAGTGATAGCAATTGTAAATAACAACAATAATTGATACGTAAGTACTCTGCGGATATGTCGCTGCAATTACATGGCGACTCGCACTTCAAATGTAAATAAATGTTTAAGAAAGTTTGAAGGCTCTTTGTATTCGATAATATCTATATACAGTGTAATTG
Organism: Leptosia nina; assembly: GCA_963661955.1. Lineage (NCBI taxonomy): Eukaryota > Metazoa > Arthropoda > Insecta > Lepidoptera > Pieridae > Leptosia > Leptosia nina. The sequence continues at coordinate 397,555 of CAVLEF010000282.1, forward strand.
TGAATTGTGTAGTTTTATTATAACTTGGATTGTTCAGAGCATATTTGCAAAATTGCTACATTGCAAATTTCAAGCCTTGTAGTTTGTATATATATAAAATAATGTGACTACAGCTAAAGACGCTAGAAAGTAACACAATCATAGATAACTTATTACAATTGTTAAAGAAACGTTAAAAGTGTAGTAAAATTTAAACGACTTCGTGATATTGACTTGGTATAAAAAAAAAATGGCTTTAAATTTTTTCTACATTAATTTATGTTTTTTAAAATTATTTTACAAGGAGAAAATAGCATAGGTAAATTTATTGCCATAAATCTGACGGCATCCTGGAGATAGAGTATGTTTTAATCATAGTATTTGCGATTAAATACCATTTAGTTAACTATGTTTTTATATTTATTTAAGGCATTAGTGAGTGAATTTTTTTCTATAAATGTTTATTTACAACGTTCCCAATGTAGTTTATACGTAGGGGTAGATTTTTTGTTGGTCTACTTTGATTTATATGTTATATGACCTTAAAAAATACGCGAACAAGATCGCATTTCTCATACGTGGACTTAGTACTTGACTCTGTATTGGTCGTCTTACTTCCGGCTTCACTAAACTAATATATAATATAAATTAATATTGATTAAGTTTAAAACACGCGTAAACAACACGTTAATTGAGTTACGGAGGCGTATAAACTAAGTTAATAAGATAAGGGCGTTACAGAATAATATTTATTTTCCCATAAAGATCGATCTCTTATTAAATAGATAAGTGTGAAGTAATTTCGTGTATAAAACACAATTAAATGGTTTAAGAGAAGTCGTGTATTTCCCGCGTTGTACATCACGCAAGCGATTCACGTTTTATTATGAAATCACATAAAATAATAGTTTATCGTGATTTAAGTGGTGTTGTATTATAGAGGAGGATAGACAAGCATCGGAAAAATTATAAATTGATGAGAAACATGTTCTACTTAGTGGGAATCAAACCTACGAACCGTTGATCATTACATAGCATACATATACAAAGCAATCATTTGATCAACGAGCCCGTATACTAACATCATATTTTATTACGAGACACATAATGACTACACGTACATCTCGTAACATGAGTTTATTGTATTTAAATTGCTTAAATGCTTGATAAAAGTTAATTTTCTTCTTTATAACAAAATATAATAAGAACTTGTTAACCAATATTTATAACGACGTCTTTCAACGAGTTAAGTACGGGACTTACACTTGAAAACAAAAGAAAACCTAAACATGATTCTTCTAGCAATCGAGGAGTTAACATCTCCTGATGAGGCCTCTTCTCGCTCACGTCGGCCGAACAGCCTGAAAGACGATGATATGCTGAACGATGGCCGTGAAAGCCTTACACAATTTATTAAAAGAAAACCTTTCCATGCATTATACCTTTCCACTTTGTTAGTAATTGTGAGGAACCTAGGGGATGTAATGTAATCCTATCGTGAGCTGTGGGGTCCAGACAACGTGGTCCATCAAGCGCATCCAAACAAACAAACAAAACAAAAAATACTTTATTTTCACCACAATGTTACAAAATAAACTTAATTAAAATTTAACAAAAAGTAGCGAGAAAAGGCGGCCTTATCGCTAAAAAGCGATTTCTTCCAGGCAACCTTGAAAATGGAGATTTACAATAATACATGATAATAATAAGGGTAACACTACAGCTATAATAAGTTTATACAATACAGCTATAATAAGTTTATACAATATTAAGTATGTTTTTAAAGTTTGACTTAATAATTAAAATAATTTACCCAATCAAATGACTGTGTAAAACTATGCACATAAGTGAGTATCAACCATTGCCATTTAAGCGTAGCAGCATGTTTCACCGGGAAGACAATTTAGACAGGTTAAATATAAATATATATATTTTTAAAATATATTACTAAAAAATATAATTAATCCTGAAGGAAAAGGTTTTTTAACTTGTATTTAAAGCTTGATAGTGACTGCGCTTTTCTAATCATAATAGGTAGGGAATTCCAGAGTCTAACAGCATGAACTGAAAAAGAGTTAGAATACGTTTTCGTAGTATGTAGAGGCATAAAGAGAAGAAGATTATCAATTGATCTCAAATCAAGTTCGTGAGAAGCACCTAGGAAGATAAATCGTTTTTTAAGGTAAGAAGGAGTGGTGTGATCAAAAAGGATTCGGTAGAGTAGACAGAGAACGTGCATATCACGCCTCTTTCGTATTGTCAACCAATTGAGTTTTTTACGGTATTCAGAGACATGATCATATTTTCTCAGTCCAAAGATAAAACGAATAGCATAATTTTGCATGCGTTCCAATTTATTTAGTTGTTCTTCAGTGATGTCAAGGTAACATATATCTGCATAATCTAGGATTGATATAAGAAGTGACTGCGCTAGCACTTGCTTCGTTGGTACTGGTAGGAAATTGGAAAGTCTGCGAAGAGATGAACCAGCAGCAAACACTTTCTTACGTACTTCCTCAATCTGTTTTGTCCAAGACAATGTCTGGTCTATATAGATACCTAGGTTTTTCGCACAACTACTGTATGTGAGAGGAACTCCATCAACGCATACTGACTGCAAGTTTGTCCAATCAATCCGCGATAGCATACTCGATGTGCCAAATATAAGAACTTGCGTTTTTGTTGGATTTAGATGCAGGCCATATGACTTGCTCCATTGCATAATTAGCGCGAGATCAGAATTAATGATATCAATTGAGTTATTTAAATTATTGATATCAGTTTGAGCATAAATTTGGAGGTCATCGGCATAAACATGATATGAAGAGGAGAGGTTTGCAGTGATAGTCTTGATGAAGAGGGAAAAAAGAAGAGGAGATAACACCCCCCCCTGAGGAACGCCAGCTGGAACAGTACACCAAGAAGATATCTTATCATCTACTCGTATGCATTGCTGGCGATCAGATAAGTAGTCTTTGAACCAGTTAGCGACCGAGGGAGATATATTAAGGTTGTTGAGAAGAGCTAAAAGAATGTCATGGTCCACTGTATTGAAGGCATTGCTAAAATCAAGCATAGCTGAGATAGTATAGGTCCTGTTATCAAATCCCCAACGAATGTCGTCTGTTACCTTCACTAGAGCACTGACCGTGCTATGACCGGTACGAAAGCCAGATTGGTAAGGATCAAGCAATGAATTAGAAATAAGGAATTGGTTGACTTGTTGATGTACCAATTTTTCAAGAATTTTAGATAGAAAAGGAAGAATGGATATAGGACGGAAATCGGGAAAACTTTGCGGGTTGCGTTTTTTTGGGATTGGCAATATATAAGCTTTCTTCCATAAGTGGGGAAATGAGCCGGATTCTAGAGAAAAATTGAAGATGTGAGTAATGATAGGGCATATGATATCAAGGATAGGGATTATCATAGCACGGCCAATTCCATCACACCCTAAGGCATTAGAGGAGACGGACATTATGCTTTCTTTGACGACATTCTCAGTCACCGGCGTAAAATTAAATGTTTGATGATTTGTATTGGTCAAATGAGATAAGAAATTTAATGTTTTAGTTTTATCTAAAAGATTTAGGCCTGAAGTGGCAGAGGAAAAGTGCTGATTTAATTGGGTTAAGCTAATACTACTTGGGATAGGAGAAAGAAGTTGTTTTTTGCCGAAACCTAAGGACTTCAAGAATTTCCATGTTTTAGCAGTATTGCCACCCTCTACTGACTTGTGGATATATTGCCTTTGAGCGTCTCTGCATAACGTGTTGCATCGGTTTCGTACATTTCTGTATTGCTCACGATGATAGTCACTGTTGCTCTTCTTCAGCTTGGCCTTAGCAGCAGTTTTCTTGCGCATAAGTTCTTTTAGATCATTAGTCAGCCACGGCGCAGGTGTGTGCTTGATTTTTACCAATTTAAGTGGAGCATGTTTATCGAAAAGTCTTGTTAAAATTGAATTAAGAGCACTGATTTTGACATCAACTGTGTTTGCGTATAAAACTGAAGACCAATCAATATTTTGTGTATCATCCGTTTGTGATTCCACTGCCAACTTGTACTGTATAGGACAATGATCCCGGAGGATAGAAAAAACGCGTTTGCTGGTAGACTAAGTTGTATTATCTTATTATAAGCTTTGAACGCGACTTCGTCTGCGTGGAGTGGTTATTTTCAGCATCATACTATTTTTGCCAAGAACCGCTTTAGGTAAATAAGCTACTCAAGACGTCGTCCGCGTCCCGTCCTTCGTTAATTTTAAAAGATAGGAATATATTGTTACTGACACGTTTTAGGTTATTTAAAAAACAATCATTCTTAACTCATATCTTTTGGTTAAACCGTTAATTAAACCGTTTTCGAAGTATACCCAACGGTACCTTTCAAAGCTGACAAATTTTGTTCACCCCATTGGTAAATGCTATTCTCGATAATAATGGTCCAACGAACTCAAAAACAATTCTTCAATTCGAACCAGTAGTTTCTGAGATTAGCGCGTTCAAACAGACAAACTCTTCAGCTTCAATTAGGATGCTTATATTAAGTATTGAAAAATTAGGCTATGATATGATTAAAATAACATAGAGACTGTTCTTTTTTACTTTGATCATTAAAAGAAAAGAGGGCTCCCAGGTAGGTATGCATAGAAATCTCGTTTTCTCAGCGGTCAAACTCAATATTATGAAATGTTGTGCGCAAAACCGGCAAAGCTTACATGAGGTACAAATAGTTAAGACTTCCTGGAAAGGGCGAACTACAGAATTAAACGCTAAACATATTACATTTTATTTTCCTTTTTTAATAATAAACACGAGGCAAATATCAGGTTTTTTTTTTTCAAGGTAAGTTGTATAATTTTAAAGATTACTAACTACGAATTTTTATTTATCCTTTTTAATTGACCGCCTCAGCAGGTAAATGGTTTAACGTGTTGCTTAGTATTGCGTTAAGCACGAGAAGTCCTGGGTTCGAATCCTGTGTAAAAATACCGATCTGTGTAACGTACATAGAAAACGTTTGCCCCACGTAGGGAAACGGAATTTCACTTACTATCTAATAATTTCACATCTCCAAATTAGCTTAGAGTTAATATACATACCTACATAAATGACTGGTAAAAACATTACCCCCTTTTGTCGTCAAGTTAAAATAGCGAAACACTGCCGAGTGCGTAGGTGGAGTTTTGTAAGCATATGAGATTGTTGTAAGAGTATGATTTTTATCTTTCGATTTTCTAACGCCCCGAGTGACTATATGTTACAAATTGTCTGTTACTTAATGCGAAATGTTTATGTCACAATTTCTTTTTAAATATACTTGGTACCGTATTTCTTTTTAGAGCTCGCTAATGCTTAATACTGTAATGTACTTACTGTTAATACTGTCTGTACTTTACGCGAGTAGTACACATTAAAATAAAACACTTTAACGATTTAAAACGCGATATATATCAGCCGCCGCACCCGTCTCCCCGTGACTACAGTAGTTGAAACAATTTCCATACTAGTTTAATTAATACAAATCGCGTTTTAAACCGTTAAAGTGTTTTATTTAAATGTTCTAAAGGTGTTCTATACAAAAAGATGAATGAATGTTTTTGACCTGTTCGAGGCTTGATGAAATTCTTTATAACTTAGTCTCCATTTTATTTAACTTATTCGCCATAACGAGCGGATGACATCATCGTTTTTAACGTTCCTCCACTAAGGAAAGACTAACCAGCTTCGTCCTTGAAAGCCTTAACAACATTTGTAGGCATAACAACATAAAAACCATTATGTATGCACCACATTCACAATATTCAATCGTAAATTGTCTGTTAGTAAATTAATCAGTGAATAAAAAACTTTTACTCGCTTAAAACACGAAATATATTAATTAACTTACAACATATAACCTCAATCAATCTCAACAAGATGTATTGTTGAACGTCAATTTTGACTTCACGGCTTCTTCATCCGGCCGGAATTTCGATTATTCTAGCCAAGTTCAAGATGTTTTAAAAAGATGAGAATTAGATTAGAAAATGTTCGATCCAGTTGGGATCGAAGCTACTATTAAATTGTTACTATTAAACTTACGAGGCCTACAAAATTAGAAAAAAAAAACAATATGGGGCAAACATGATTTCACTTAGATACTGTCTATAGTTTACGCGAGTAGTACACATTTAAATAAAACACTTTAACGGTTTAAAACGCGGTATATTAGTTAAACTTATTTGAAAATGGTCTCCCCGTGACCACGACTACTGCAAAGCATCCGAAACGTCGGGCCGAAGTTAAAAATCATTTTCAAAGTATTTTATTTAAATGATTTCACTTATCAATGATGACACAGTTAGCGGCATTTTCCACATCATAGAGTCTCTACGCTCATACTAATCCTTATTTAAATTACCTATTAGCTTAAGTAATTACTCGGATTTAATTACTCAAACCAATGGCTTTCTCACAGTAAATTAATTCGGTAAGATTATTTCTTCGAGTCGATCGCGTATGGACATTTAAGTGGTTTGGTTACTATCGTAGACATTTAGTTACATACTATGTCACAGAGAAATATGGTTTTGTATATAACTATTTCAGCTATGTATTTAATGATTACAACGCACTGCAATATGATGCCACGACCAAACTTCAGTTTCAAGAACAGCCCGCTATGTGGAACGAATTTTGAGACATTCGCATCATTAAGTCGCTTCCAGGACGCGCAGAAACGGAATCCAAATTTGCAAATGCTCCATAACGGAAAGTGTAAGAGGTTATGTCAGTTATACGCACCGGTTTGTGGCAGTAATGAGAAAACTTATCACAATATCTGTCATTTGAACTACGATAGGAAGAATTCGGGAGATCTTTTCTCTAGATACAACGGGAAATGTGTGAAGAGCAAGGGAAAGTTAAAGGCGAAACCGAAATTGTTTGGTTATAATTATTATGAGGATGTGAGTTATGTGCTGCATTCAAGGAAGAAGAAGAAGATGTGCTTTCTATCAAAGTGAACATGAAAAATTTATTATTATTAAAAGATAGCTGTACTCGCGACTATGTCCGCATGGCATTTATTTGGGCATCATATTAATATTTTTTCAAACAACCTCCACTTTTTATTATTAGCTGTTACTCACGACGTAATCTGCGTCTTGTTGTTCATGCAAGTAAATCTTAATCAATAAACGAGGATTTTTTTTGAAATATTTAAAGAAAAACACAAACACATTTTTTTTCAATTCGACCCAATAAAATCGAAACATATAAAATCTTATATATATCATATATAAAAGCTTTATAATAATAGTATAGAATAAACAAGAATTTACTTTAAAAATCGAAAATAAATTGAAAAAGTTATCGACTCGGGAAGGACTTGAACCGGCATCGTCAGCGTTCCGTGCTGTTGCTCTGACGCTGACGCATCGTCAGCGTCAGATTGATCAGGGTGATTTTTAAATTGACAGTGCCTTCATGTGCAATATGTGAAAAAATTAAAGTTTTTCAAAGGATTTACTTAATAAAATTCGTATATACGTTAAGGATAAAACAATTTCCGAGTGCCGAACTGATGCTCTAGTATTGAGCAACCGTATCTTGTTGTGTTATGTACTGTCGACGTTATAATAAAAAAAGATAAATTCGATTTGAGAATAATTTTAATAGAGATAGTTTCATGCTGGTTTGGCTGTAGTCTCTTCAGGCTTACCAAAGCTTATTTGAAACAAATTGCTGTTTCCCGTGGTTCCTATGCTATTCTGCTCCATATTAAAATTGTTGAAAGCGCTTATAGTTCCTAGAAGAAAGAAAATTTGAAGCATAGTTTAGTTTTTACGGTGTTATATTTAAAAAAAATACTTTGACGGTTTCAAACACGAAATTATTATTTTATTTACCAATTCGACGACCATTGAAAAGTTGGGTCGTTGTTTATGATAGAAGTATATTTCTCGAATTTTATACCGTTAAATGTTTAGTTTATTGTGTACTATACAAAATAGTATAGGCTTACCCACTGAATTAAATAGTTTAGAGAACAGATATTCTTTTAAGAATTCATTTTCTTCGTACGACGCATCGGTAGACGACATCCTATATCTTCTGAAATTTGTTAATTATTTATTATACAGCTTAAATTTGCACTTTTTTCCAATAGAATTATCAAAGACGGCCTCATTCGCGCGTTCGATCGCCAACACAATTTTGTCTGAAACAATTTCGTCTGAAAACCAGGATATTGAATGGGCGGTAGGAAAATCGAAATTCCGTCCACAGATGACAGAGCCGTGAATTCTAATTGCCCTTCGGTTTCAGTCTGTGGATTTCCGAAGCCGAAATAGGACGATAGCGCATCTTGTTTAAATGTTACATGGCTGGCGTATTTCACGTGAACCTCGCGCTTCTCTATCATAAAAAATATAACATTACTTGTTCTTGCGCGGTCGTTTCCGAAGGTATCTTCCACCAGACCCGTCTATTAAATGTATGACTCCACTGGCTCCGAACTGATTTCCTATTGCACAACTACCCAAATGCCTTACACGGAGCTCTGGGTATATAGAACGAACAATTTGCAAATCGCAAACGTTGTTATATGTGATGCCGTCGGACCCACAAATCGGGTTGCTCCCATAAATGCATTTTAACTTAGCCGCCTTGTGAAATGTCGGATTTATTGCCACTAGGACGAGGATTACTGCAATTGAAAATTAATAATCAATCGTTTAACATTAAAAACGCTTGATTTTCTACAAAAAAATATAATCACATATATTTTATTATTAAGTTCTATGTTTCGTTTTTTTTAAGTACCTAATATCTGTAGTTTACGCGAGCAGTAACACCATTAACGGTTTAAAACGCGAATATATTACATAGTTAACTTATTTTTAATTTATCTTAGCTGCGACCTGACGTTTACATGCTTTGCGGTAGCAAACGAATTGCGAACATGTTAACTAATTAATTTAGCGTTTTAATCCGTTACATGTGTTTTATTCAAGTTAGATGCTGATGTTGATAAAAGTTAGATTATAAAATTATATGGACATAAAATAAGCAACTTATAAAAGCCATTATTTATATAAATACTGCTTTCGCAGCATTGTGTTGAGTCCTGCGTTCGAACCCTGGGGAAACGATAGATTGGTTCGTACTAACAGGGCAGAGTAGACAACTACTTGTCTGTTATTACATTCTATTACTGAAACGGGCTAAGAAATGTATGATTCACTATATTAATTATAAACTGAAATATATTGTAATTGTAATACGTACGTCTCGCCGTTCTTAACATATTATTACCATTGCAAAGGAGAACAGAAAAGAAAATGGTTTACTGTAGATTAATGGAAACATAAAACCTTTCATCTTGTGTTGATAATTTTCAATTTTTCTTAGAAGCGAAAATTTCATGCCAATTAATTGAGTTGTTAATTGGTACAAAATTTTTGGTTTAATATTGATTTTAGTTTACCACGTGTATGCAATAGTGAAATTTTGTAGACATACATTTTTTTACTGACGGTTTTTATGATGAGGAGAACAGGCAAGCAAGAGGTTCACGTGATATACCCCAGCCTATAGTATCTAAGCAAGATGCGCTCTCGACCTATTTTGGTTTTGGATATTCGGAAATCCACAGACTGACACTGAAACGCGATTAAGCTTCACGGCTTTTTTTGTCTGTGGACGGCGGTGTGTGACCTGGACGGAATCTCGATATTCCTACCATACAAATTTTCAAACGAAATTCAACATTTATAGAAAAATTACAATTGAAAAATTAGAAACATGTTGGACCTGGTGGGGATCGACCCACGACCCATAATAGCCATACATGGGTACAAAAATTAAATATAATTTATCTAATTTTTTTTGTGCTTTAAACCGTTATAAGTATTTTTTTAAAGATATATATGCATTATTTAATTTACTTTATAAGTTCCTGACTGTACTAGACAGTATTTAGGATCAGTACATGTCAGGTGGGTCACATCCAGTAACTCGTACCAGTAGCACTAAAACCTAGGACAGTGAAAAGCAGGAATAATGAGGCCTTTGGTATGACGAAGGTGTTTAAATAAAACACTTTAACGGTTTAAATGGCGATATATTAGTTAAACTTATTCGAAAATGTTTTTTAACTTCGGCCCGACGTTTCGGATGCTTTGCAGCACTGGTCACGAGGAGACTGTTTCTGTTTTGTTAAAATCGCGTTTTAAACCGTTAAAATGTTTTATTTAAATGTGTACTACTCGCTACTTACAGTATGTAAATTAAGGTGTTTCAATCTCTTATGATTTGTAACTGTATATAAAAAGGATTTCTTTTTTATTATCTACTTTGGATTAAGGTACTTTTAAATATTAGATTTTGGTCACTTTTTATCCTGTGACATTTCTAGTGAGATACTTTTTATTATTTAAAAATCAAATTTAATACTTATTTATTGTGTGTTTTCTTTTGTGACATTCAACGCTGATCACATAATATATGTAACGATAGAACTAATTAATATAAAGGTTATTGACTGCGCATGCGGCGTTTCGTGTTTTTAACGCTAACTACTTTAATCAAAGAGGTAGATATAGCGATCTGCTTGAAATAGAAAGTTGATTTGATATTCTTTTAAATACTACAGATAAAGTAAACATTTAATTTTCGATAATCAATTTTTAAGATTTTATTAGCCAAACCAACTCCAAAATTTCCACAAATTCCACCAAGAACGCTCCGGTTGAGCCTGAGATGGAGGCTTAGAAGGAGGCTTTTGGGGATTCAATTCAACACCTTCGTTGTCATCATAGCTTTCTCCATCTACCTTCAATAAATTGTTGTTTCCTTTTATGATAATATGATTATCTTTGAAACGCGTAAAGGCGCTGATAGTGCCTAAAATAAGGTTAAATTAGTAAGTTATTAAGATTTCAATATCAATTAAAATTTTGAAACTTTTGAAAGTTAAGTAACTTACTTGAACTTTAGTAAAATGTATGAATTTTATGTTATCTCTTGAAATATTTTATAAGTTTCTGTAGAACTCAAATTTTAATTTATTTATAAATATTACAATACTTACCCATTGAATCAAACAAATTGTTGACCAATGATTCCGTGTTTTTATTTGAAGACGACTCTCTAAGACTTCTGAAAAACAAATGATTGCTTGACAAAAAGCAATGCTGCTAATTGGAATGAAACGTTTTCCACGTAGAATTGCATTTTATCGTGAAATATTTTTTTCTATTTAAATATCGTGTTTTATCATAAAAAGCTCAGAATATAAAATTGAAATCGACGGTAAAATTAAGTGGACTTAATTATTCAATTGAAAACGATAAAATTGACAATACAGGTGAATATTGTCAATTGTCAAATTCGTAAATAATTATAACATTAAAAATATTAAATTCTAGCTGTGCCCGCGACTTCATCCGCGAAGAGTAGTTATGTTTGACATCATACTATTATTTATTGCTAACAACCTCCTCAGTTTAATAAACTACGGTTACCCACGACATGGTTCGAGTGCCTTCGTTCTTGATGAATATAAACATACTCGTATATAGTGTGGATATTTTTTTTGGATGATTGAAAGAGGAATCATTCTTTCATTTCTATTTATTGTTTGGTCATCTTGACACGTTTTTGTACACGCGACGGAACGGAAACTCTCAAAATTAATCATTTTCCCCCGCTTTTTTCACATTTCTTCGCTCCTATTGGCCGCAGCGTGATCTCTCATTTCACAGCCTAAAACTTTTCCTCAATGAACCAACACAAAAATATTTTTTCAATACGAACCAGTAGTTCCTGAGCGCGTTCAAACAAAACAGACTATTCAACTTTATAACATCAGTATAGATATTCACTAACCAACGAGTCTTTTTATAAAACGAATGTTATATTACTTTTCCAAACGTCGAACTTGCGTTTTTCCATTCTGGCGATAGGTTCCCCTGGTCCCGTCCAATAAATTAACTTTTCCACTGAGAGCCATAAAATCTTTCCTTACTGCACATGGATCTAAATGTCGTACTCGAAGGGTTGGATACATGGCACGAACGATTCGTAAGTCGCACACGTTATTGTAAGTATTTCCATCACTTGCACAAATGGGTTTATTGCCGTAAATGCATTGTAACTTTGCAGCTTCATAAAATGTCGGACATATAACCAAAACGACGATAACTGTTATTAAAATAATAAAACATTAATCTTTTACTGTTCTCTTTTATATTTATTCTCATATACCATGTTAACTTATTAATAAGTTAATATTATCTCTGGTTAATATTTAATAAAAAAGTAACAAAGAAATAAATAAATTACTTAATTTAAATTTTATTACAATTCTTTACATCGATCGCTCAACCCACAAAATCGTAACGAATAAAATATAATTAATTTAGTTTCTATAAACCAATAAAACAGTTTATTTATTTTTTATTAAATATTTCACTAATATGTTTAAAACACAGTAATACTTACGTCTCGACGTTATAAACATATCCGCGGCATTGCAACGGAAACAAAGCCAGATTTCTGTAGGTTTTTTTTCTCGATAATTTAAAATTCTATTTCAACCAACAATGTTATGCTAATGGAATTTACTAACAAAGACGCGTAAGGTACATGCAATACGTAAATATGCATTTTTTTTAGATTTACTTTCATCAAAATGGAAAAAAAATGTGAAGTTCCATATTTACTAGTGCGAACTACTAGAGGTTTAAAAAACAACACTTTCGTCTTGTTATGTTTCAGTCAGCCTATCTAGTTCCACTAATTTGTTTTCAACCTTTTAGTGTTTCATTTTTATTGTGACTTCTATATTGGCTCGTAAGTAATTCATTTTTCCAGCTGTTGTAGTTTCCAGAATAAATAAGTTATAATGAATTATCATTGTAGTTTTTTTAAAATAATCAGTCACTACAAGATGTCAAGGACCAAAAAAGAGAATTACATATAGGATAGGTAGGATAACATTATAAGATAGGTATTATAGGACCGGCTCGAAGGACCAGATACAAACGAACTGTAATTATTTTTTCTGCCTAAGCTTGAAGACCGGTAGAAGGTTGACTAACTTAAAAGAAGATAGTGGGATGATGTACAGCCGAATGTGTTGGCGACATTTAGAAAGAGTTGGTTTAAACCACAATTACTACAGTTAAACTGAAGTATCAAATAGATATCTAGCGGGTATTGATAAAATTTTCTATCTATTATTTTAAACATAAAAGGTAAATTCAGACGTCTTACAACTCTGACGTCTGAGACACTCATTAGCCAAACCAAAAGCAAAACCAATTCCACAAGAAACAAGAAGATGATGGTTGCTGTGGTGGTGGCTGTGGTGGAGGTGGTGGTGGACGCTGTGGTGGGGGTCGTGGTGGAGGCGGTGGTGGAGGTGGCGGACGTTTTGGTGGAGACTTTGGCGGAGGCTTTGGAGTAGGCTTTGGCGTAGGCTTTGGAGTAGGCTTTGGAGAAGGCTTAGGACGGTTTGTAGGCTTTGTAGTCTTTGCAGTCTTTGGCGGCTTGGTTGGCTTTGTTGGTTTTGACGGCTTTGGAGACTTCGAAGGCTTGGACGAATTGGTCGTAATATGACCGTTATCGTCAATCCTAATTTCCATATAATTGTTGTTTCCAATCATGTCTATCTTATTATTCTCCATATTAAAATGAGCAAAGGCGCTTATAGTTCCTAGAAAATATGTTAATTTTAAAATGTATAAGGTTTTATAAGATCCCTTTGTTGCTAGATTTGAGTTTATAACATGTTTTTATGCCTTAATAAAAAAAACAGGACATCCATACAGACTCCTTATCACTTACCCATTGATTTTAATAGTTTATTTATAAGGGTTTCTTTATAATATTTACTTGAAGTCCATTCCCTGAAACAGATTAGTTGACAATCGTGTTAAATAAGCCTTGTTATATAGTAGGAAAAATTTAATAGTTCTCGCTTGACTGAATAAAAAATTCGCACACTATACTATGCAATCCTTATTTTCAATCGTTACATCTATCATCCTATATTAATATTAATTTACACAAAACGAAATACTGTATACTGCCTGCGCGTAAGCACAATATGTATACTTTTAAATAAAACACTTTAATGAATTAAAACGTGAAATATATTAGTTAAACTTATATGAAAATTATATTAACTACGTGCCGAAATGCTTAAAAGCAGCTTTTTTGGCTTCAAAGTTTTACTAACATATATCGCGTTTTAAACCGTTAAAGTGTTTTATTTAAATTAAGATATTGTTTAAACAACTATAACGAGTTACGCCAAAATCTAATTTCTTACCAACCTTTTTGTTTTTTACGTTTCCGTAGATAGCCTTCTCTTGGTCCATCTAATTCATTTAACGTCCCACTAGGAGCCAAGAACTGATTTCCTATTGTACATGGTCCTAAATTCCCGACTCGGACGTTTGGATATACCGAAGTAACAATTTGTAAATCGCAAAAGTTGTTATAAGTGATGCCATCGGTCCCACAAACGGGATCGCTTCCATAAATACATTTAAACTTAACCGCCCTGTGAACTTTCAGACATGTAATCAGAACGAGGATAGCTGAAATCAAAATTAATACATATTTATTTTTGGTTTAATAATAATTAATAAGTATGATATACATGCAGATTTTAGATACATACATACAAACATCTTTTATCATTTGTATATAGCTAGCGAGATTATTGCGGACAATAGATAACTAAATATAGATATAAAAATTCTCATACTAATTGTTTCGTTTTTAAAACATCTGTAAACCAATAAAAAGAATGGTACGAAAAAGAACAAAAATAATGTAAAACTTAATGACAAAATATCGTCCGAAATTTACGTGATGTAAGCTTTAGTAACGAAGGTTTTTATATCACAGTAAAGTAAAACTATAAAAAGATGAATCAATAACTATATTACTACAATTTTATTTATAAGCAAATATATGTTAGTAAATACGTTATATTATAGTACATACATACCTCTTGCTGTTAAGAGCATTGAAATTCAACAATAAAACGAACCACCACATACACACAAGTTATACTAAAACTTAACATTTAGCACCCTGCTAGATAAGATTAAACTATCCATATAACGTGATAACTTGATAATTAATTTTGGTTTTAGCTACTATAGTTAATTGCCTTTTAATTAAAAGTGTGAGAAGTCATGCAACAGCGTCCAACTGACCATAAATTATTTAAGGATATATTAGATAGAACGGTGGGTAGTTAACGTTTTTAAGAAAGGATATTAAAGTAAGTTTTCAACGACTAAGTTGGCTAATATTTATTCGCGATAAGTTACAGTCTAACATGCGCAAGACCCTATATTTGACCTTTACCAGTGCAAGAAAGAATCAATACTATTTTTACCCTCGTGAACATGTAAATAAATGTATGTTTTTAGATATGTGATATAGGTCTTCGTATTAGTTATTCAGAATCAGAATTGTACTGTAATAGTAAATAAAACATTTTATGAAACTTTATTGTAAGACCTTACACTTCATGCAGTGAATGTATTGTGCGTATAATTGTTTCATTTCACTTATTATAAGTTATTTTAAAGCTATTTTTATTTCCTTGGGTGTTCAAAGCGTTGCCTCCAAAATGAAATCCGTCCAATGTAGCTGAAATAAGACAACATATTTAATATTGACTTTCTAGAAGTAATTAAGTAAAAAATAATAGCTTACTTTGTGATTTTATCATTTGAGCAAGCAGCATTCTTGCTAACTGGCGATTTTTTTTACGGTATCTGTAATCGTATAAAAAATTAACAATCTCTACGAATCGTTGTACAATATCTTTATAAATATCGGCAGTAATAGCTAGTTAATTGATAAATATCATTTAAATTAAAACACTTCAACTGTTTAAAGTAACCAAAACATTGGGCCGCAGTTTAAATAATTTGTAAATAACTGTAACTAAAATAATATAAATCCGGTTTTAAACGGTTAAAGGTTTTTTATTTAACTTTGTACTAGTCAGCAATCAGTATACAAATATCATATATTATATTTTGTGTAAACATACTAATTGTACCTTAATGCGTTATTATCATCAAGGAGCTTTAAAATGGACTCCAATGTACATCCTTCTGTTCTTTTCACGCGGCAAGCACCCATATGTTTGACAGTTAGGGTAGTTTTGACAGATCGAACAATTTCAAAGTCACACGGGTTGTTGTAGGTAGTTCCGTCGCTGCCGCACATTACTTGCTCTCCGTAGAGACATTTCAATCCTGCAGCTGGAGTGCTATACACTAATATAATAAACAAATTCACTACCAAAATATATTTTTTTAATCTATAGTTACATGGCACTAAAAGGAGTACCATACTTGGATATTTTTAGGAGAGGAATGCATTTTTCAATTGCAAATGCGTTGCGTAGGAAACTCGCTTTTCATGTACCAACAATTATAACGGTAAAATGAACATGGCTTGCAATTAAAACAATATTGAAGTAATAGCTTACGTATTTTTTTTCGCGTCTTGAACATTTCTAATTCAACGGGCCTTAAAATGACGAACAATTTTGTTTTACAAAATATAATAAATTGCAAATTATAAAGTGTACACAAATAGAAATAATTATATTGTGCAATCAATAGGTATACACATTAGAACTGTATGAATTGTACCTTATAATATTTGTCAAAAATCAAACCTCTAAAAGTAGATAAAATGCTTCGTTTAGAACAGTTAAATATTAATGTTCATTAAGATATTCTCAATGAAAGATGGATTGATTATATTTTATACATCGTTAATTATTACTTATTATGTTGTCTTTATTCTAAATTTAATTTAATGTATAGTCTTTTCTACGACAGTTCTTCAACCCATAGAAATTTTAAATTGGTTTTGATCGCCTTGGGTGTTGACAGTATTGTTCTCGAAATTAAATTGGAATCCTTCTAAATTAGCTGCAAAGAAACATTGTTTATGTATTAGGACTTATATAATAATTCAGAATTATTTACCACTTTTAAAATTAGATATTCTTAATCGTAGTGTTAAGATTCATTGGATTATAGTAAACATATATAGATTAACAATACTTACTCTGTGCACCTATTATTTGAGAAAGTAAGTACTTCTTAAAGTAATTCTTCTTAGATTGTCCTTTTTTATCATGTCTGCCTTTGTTCCACCTAAAACAAATAATTTTAACGGTTTAAATACAAGATAAATTGACTAAGACTTGGCCTTTTTGTTGTAGTATCTTGTAAATTGAAAAATTAGAAACATATCGGACCCGGTGGGGATCGACCCGTTGATTAGTAGCCATACATCGCTACTATTAGACCAACCCGTCAAAACTTTTAAAGTAATTAATTTGAATTTGAAAATCTTATATTAAATCTTACTTGGGCGGGCGCCGATAGCGTTGGCTTCGTAAAGGACGGTTCTTTTCCAAAAGTCCAAACACAGACTGGAGAGATCCTGCATTTTCATCCACAGGGCCAAGATTGAATGAAACTGCTGCATCGGAACCATAAAACAGAATTAAAATACTCGCAACTAATAGCTGTAAAAATATAAATCGAAATGACGGTAGGTAAAACATTTTTGAACGGATCTAAAATAAAAATGGTCGTGTTCCATAAAATACGTCGCTATAAGCTCGATGGTTAATTATTTACCTTCTTAATGAGTTTTAAAAAACATGTCTATCCAATTTTAGTTAATTAAAAGTCTAGCTATAATTACAAATTTTACTCTGAAGCGTTTATTTCAGTTATACAATGTAGTATAAACATTTTATCATTGTTTTATTTTGTATCATATCTGGCTTAAAAAGTAAACACTGAGAGCGATCTAACTTAGACTAACACTAATTTGAATCTATCTCAAATTAAGAATGTAACACATTGTTCTTATATTTATATTTGTACTTTGATAGTTCCCTAATTCACAAGCTTTACTTATAACACGATTGTGTGTATAAAACACATCTTAGCAAATATTATTCTAATTATGACGAGACGATTTTCATAATGTAAATACCATGAGAAAATTTCTTTTATTGCCTACTACTAATAGTACATCTTCAGAAATATCTTGATTCCAAATAATATCTCATAGTTACCTGCGTTAATTTCTGGCTTAGCTGCTGCTGAATGGTTAAAAAAACCGTCTCTTGAACAAAATTTAGAACATCCCATTAAACTCTCCATTGACATACTTATATATTTAAGTAAGGAATTAAATAGATCAAGTAATACTTGATTAGATTATAAATGAAGTCCCGTTTCCCCCTCATGGGGCATGGGGTGAACACATTTCTGTGTCCGTTTCACTGATCCGTTCTTTAACAGGCAAGTATTTGATCAGACTACTGTGCCCTGCCCGACCAAAACAATTTTTTGTTTCCCTGGGATTCGAACCCACGACCTCTCGCGCTGAACGCAATGCTAGGCAATACGTTTAACCATTTGGCTACAGAGGCGGTGATCATTAGATTATAATTAAGTCGATATTGAAATTTTAGCATTCATATATCAATCACAGCGTTGGTGCGTGGGAGTTTTACAATCTAATACTTCTTTTGTAGAATGATCGTCAAGACGAATGGTCTTTTCATCCTGAAGCCAAAACCCATGAGTCAAACGAGCTGCTTTGCTTCACCGTTTCTGATGCGAACCGCTAAAGACTGGAATTTACTCCTAGCCTACATTTGTTTTCTCAGATGAAGTCAGTATGGGGGAACTTCAAACGCATAGTAAATAGGCTTTTAATAGATCAGCACGATTCATCAACTTAGCCTGGATCCACCTTTACCATCAGGAGCGATAATGGGATAGCGTCGACAGCAACGTTCGACAAGTTAAAAAACAAAAAAAAATAAATGTTATCTTTTTTTATTAGAGCCTTAAAAGATATAAAATCCAGCAATAAAATTCAATTATGTGTTTAACTTTTTAATTTATTAACACCACCAGACAGTATTGACAGAGATCCAGATAATGGTCTTCTTCAGCCGTTTCCAACATTAAACGCCATCGAGTTTTGGTTTCCTTGTGTATTCAACACGTTATCATGGAAAAAGAATCCTCCAAGGTGCGCTAAAATAAAAAAAAATAAATTTTTTTTAGATCTAAAATATTTAGTTTTGCTAGTGTCTTTACGTACATCATAGGCTTTTCCTATTACAAAACATTTTTACTACTTACTCTGTGAGTTTATTATTTGTGCGAGTAACATTCTTGCTAAGTTACCTTCGGAGAATGCATTTATTAGTGGCGGCCTGAAAAGGTAATATTTTCTTTAATAATGCGTAAATTATTATTAAATATTATAAAGATACTAGTAACTTGAAAACATGTTAACAATAACACGTATTGCTTTGAAAATTTGGAAAGCATATTTAATGTTTTAGATAAGATAATAAAGTTAAAATCTCAAAAAGTTTAGCATTGTTTAAAAATAAACTATTAAGTCACATATTAAACTATAACCTATCTAATTCTAGTTTTATATAAAATAGCCTGAGGCACACCAAAGTTATTTATAAAACAATGTATTTCTCGTTCTAAGTGAATTGTAAATTCTTACGAGCAATAAACATCTTTAAACCTTTTATATTTTATAACACCTCAATTTTATAGAAAAGTTCAAGATATAGTACACGAACGCTTTGGCATAGATAAATAACAGAAAGGTATTTTTTAAACAATTTTTGAATTATATATAGAAAGATACATCTCAGTATTACTAACGGTTGGCGAAGTCCACTTTTATTTTGGATGTATATTTCTTTTGCATTTAAAGCTTCGTTATAAGGGTTTACAACATATCTGCGTCCTGCACAAGAACCCAGGTGCCTGATAGAAATATCGGGTTGGCTAGACTTCACGATTTGGAAGTCACACATGTTATTGTAAGTGAAACCATCGCTGCCGCATACAGATCCTTCTCCGTACATGCAGAGTATGCTTGCGGCATCACCGTTATAAGGCAGAAGCACAACAGCGAGAACTGAAATCAGATTGTAATTTACATGTGAGGAAATCAATGCACAAGTCACAAGACCTCGTTTTGACGGGACGTTGGTCTAGTGGTAGCAAAGTATAGCTTATAAACAACAGGTCGTGAGTTCATGTTTTTCATTTTTCTAATACATATTGGCCTTCGTCTGGAAATCTGGACATTAAATAGGTGGCAGGAATATCGAAATTCCGTCCGGCTCACAATCCACTAAATGAAAAAGACGTGAAGTTTAGACGCGTTTCGGCGGTTGATTTCCAAATATATATTCCAAATATACCTATAATAGGGCGACTGCGCATCTTGTTTAGGGATCGTCCATTAATCACGTGAGGCTTGAAAGGGGGGGTTTTAAAAAAATCACGAAAATAACACAAGGGGGGGGGGGTGTAGTAAGATATCGCGTGTATTTATTTTTTCGTTTTCAATTTCAATTTTTCGCTCGTCAAACGCGCGATTTTTACACAAATGGTGTAGACATTTTTATTATGGTCTTTAATTTCAGAATAAAATAAGATTATAGTCTATACCTGTATTTAAATTAAGATAATATTCAGAATATATTAACATAAGGGGGGAGGGGAGTTGTCGTAAACCTCACTACGTCTAACCAATGGGGAGGGGGTTAAAAAAAGATCACGTGATTAATGGACAACCCCTTATGTACATTGTATGGTATTTCACCTACCATCAAATGACACCCATGCTAGTCTGTCTCCATCATTAAAAAAACACCACCTCTGTTAGTCTAGCGTGTATTCTAGTCTAGAATGTGCCAGTCTCTTTAGACCAAAGATCGAACACCCGACCTACAAACTATGTTTACTAAATAGCGCGGCAGTGTTGGTAACACTTTTAACGGTTTAAAATGCGAAATATATTGTTTTATAAGCTCCCAACATTTATCCCTCCATCCCCATATATTACTTCCACCATGACTATCGACTCGCAGTTTAAAGTACTTAAGCTAAGCTAAGCCTCTTTATTTATTATATTTTTTTATTTAAACCTCTTACGATCTAATGGCGAATCTCAAAATGTATTCGAATATTGTACCTACATTTGTATATAAGAAATTAATGGATAGGTCTCAAAAATATGTTTCAAATTAATGAAGTCTTGTACTTACGTGCGAACGGTGTTAACATTTCTTGGTGTTGAATTAATGTGAATTTATGTTAGCTTTATTAACAAGGTATTCAATTAAAAGCCGTAATGAAAATTTCACCGTTGGCGACTACTGACATATTATAACTGTTAGTGTTTAATGTGATAACAAGTATTTGAAATTAAAATTCTATTTTATATAACCTTGAAAACTCGATCAGAATTCGAACCCATGATTATAGCGTACTATGCTGATGCTCTCTGACCAGCTAGACACGGAGTCTTATTATATCATCATTTATAAAACTTTCTGATAATAAATATAGATAGATATTATTCCAGTTGAATTAAGAAAAAAATTAAGTGACGTCATATTTCGTTCATCCCAGTTCCATATTTTAACGTGTCATTAATAACCCATAAAAAACAAAAGAAGTAAAATATTTGATTATGTTTATGAGATTAAAAAAAAATGGACTTTCTATTGACATTTTAATCGTCTGTATGTCATTAAAACTAAAAACATTGGCTTAGTAAACAGGTGTTGGCTCTCGGCAGACATATGGCACGCCGCACGTGGATATAACTTCCGTTGAAGCCTTCTAATTTTTACACGTAAACAAAACCAGTTCTGCTCCGTTAAAAAAGTAACAACAGTTGCGCTGTTTTACTTGATTTGGTAGTTGTATCACATTCTTAATTTGAAAGAACATAATAGGCTTTACGGAAAGAAATTTACATTTTCCCAAAGTAAACGTTATGTCTTAATTCGATTTTATTAAGTGTATATTCTTAAACACAAAGTCTTGCTATAATAGACCGAAATCCTTTAGCTATTCAAAAACATTTTTCTCGTAAAAAAAATTTACAACTGAGTTAAGTCTTGGTGTATATACATGCAAACATGTGACGCAAATTGGTAGGTTTTCGCGAATTACAAAAGAAAAATACATGTATTAAAATAAAATCGATTATATATTTAAAAAAAAATGTACTTTTCTCTATTCGAATTTGTCCTGTCCGAGTTAGTGTGTAAGAGAAACAGTACGTTTTTTTTTAAAAATGTGTAATCGCATTTTTATTTATATAGTGCCATCACGTGCAATAACATGAGAAAGATATTGAAGTTTTTTAAAGATACGTATTTCTTGGTTTTTTCTCTATAGTAATTGTATCTTACGCAGGAATATAATAGATAAATTCTCACGCTTTATCAACCGCCAATGTTCTACATTATCATTATACAACGGCCTTTCTCGGCCTTTAAAGGTTACCTCTCGTTATCGGAATTTATTATTATGCTCTGGATTGCAAAATTTGCTCTCGTTGCAACGTATTTCACGAGTTTTACCGATAATAATTTAACGTGCATATTATTTACCAATTCATTATGTTTAACAAAACATCGAATCGCATTCACTGAACTTCATAAGTGCCTAAAACACAAATAATATGTCTGAATGATGCATCTAAAGGGATTACCAATTTGTGCAAAGCTATATGAAACCGTGTATAGGGGTAAACAAAATAAAACTAATGAATTTGGCAAAAAAAATTGTACACATGTGTAAGTTGACATGATATTATTTGACGGGCAACGTTTGTCAATTGTTTCCTTCAGCTTGAGAAAGAACGTTGTGTTGTAAATTCACATAAAAAAAAGTAAATACCGAGTTTTTTTTACTAATAATTAAAGATAATGAGTCGTAATATTTTGTAATTGACACTTTGGCTTCTACCCTTCCCTCTTCAAATACCAAGTGACGAATTAGAAGTCATAATATTTTACGATCGATTTAGATCGAACATGCCTTTTACAATCGTCACGGCATTGTTTAAACATCTCGATCGAGATGTAATCTCGGTTCGTGTCCGGGCGCGTTCGAGGAGAAAATATTTACGAATCACGGTCACAATTTATAGTCTGTAGTCTCTACCTAATGCTTAACCTCGCTTACATTCTCGTGACTGGAAGCAATCGGTATTCAAGACAAATTGTCGACGAAAGGTTTCGCACTATTCCCACAGAATAAATCACATTAACAGTAATGATATACTTCAGACGTTATTATTTTTCACATGTAGTGCAAATTATGCTTTTATACATGTACACACATAAATAAGGACGACAACAGCGAGAGTTTATAGTTTGTGTCATAAATCGATTATTCATTTTTAACATTGTTTAGTTTAGATTTTCAGTATTCATGTTTTGGAACATGATACAGAATTATTAATATTAATTTCTTCACAAATTAGCAAGATGTATCTAGAATCATTTTATCTTGACAATTTTACAAAAAATATGTTATCTCTAGACTCTAATAATTTCTGTTCTGTTTTATAATTCGTAAAACGTATCAAGAGAATGTTTATTAACATCCAAACAGATAAGTTCAATAAATAGGGACCTAATATAAACTCTTTTATACATCTTGTTTTGAAGATACGAGAAGATATATGTGTCCTAATCTGAAGAATAAGTCCCATTGGAAAGTAGGCACTGCGAAGTCACGAATTCGCACGACACTTAAATGTAAGTTGAGTCACCCGAGTTCACATATTAACGGAAGCTTTCAATACAATAAATGGATAGATAGTTCATACTAATATTAGAAATCTAAAGAGTTAGTTTGTTTTTTTGAACGTGCTAATCACAGGAACTGCTGGTTCGAATTGTAAAATTATTTTTGTGTTGATTAACTATTATCAGGACGGCTTTAAAAACATCTTACATGAAGCGACGAAAATAAGGGTAATGTGGAAAAAACGGGTATAAGGGCTTTAAGGGATTCATTTTCGCGCGCTGCGATAACGGTTCAAGAATAGAAAATACATATAAAAGAATATATGTATATAAATAAAAATATATATTATAATAAGGATTTGATTGCTTTAAACTAACCTCCCCGTGACGGCTGCTGCAAAGCATCCGATACGTCGGGCCGAAGTTAAAAACATTTCCAAATAACGTTTAACTAATATATCGCGTTTTAAACCGTTAAAGTGTTTTATTTAAATGTACTATCGCAAAATATAACAGTATTTGTTTTAAACTATTTCAAAAAAAGTGTCCGTGAGAGTGCATGTCAATTTTTTAAGATTAACTTGCAAGATGGTCGGACGATCGTGGGTTAGTATTTTTTTGTATGGTAGATGTTTTTGATGACGTAATGTTATATCTTATAAACTTAATATCTTAAGTTAATTAAGCAGATGACAAGTACAATCGGCCAAGTGGATTTTGTTGGTAGCATTGACTAGGTAAACAACAGTAGGTAAACAAATTCCATATTACAACCTCTTTCTAGTTATTTCAAGTAGCTACCAATCGTAATCGATCGAGCATAACTGGGCAAAAGTACGTTACTTTGTTTATGGAGTTGTTTTTATATCAGTAGCAAAAATGTATAATTTGTGAAAATTTCATTTCTCTAGTTCGTTTCTCCTCTTTAGATACTGAACTCTAAAAGAAATAAATGCCTTAAAATACTACTTGAATCAATAAAACACTTAGTAAACGTACATATTAATTAAAGCTGAAAGTAACATTTTAAACAAACCGTTTCTTAATACTCTGAACAACAAAGTGGACCAATTTGTAAAGGGCAGGAAACGACATAACAACCGAAGCATATAATTAAATTGAATGATTTAATACCTTGCACATATTATCGCTGTGAATTAAAAGTTTTGTGGTGTAATTTAAATCGAAAGAAAGACTTATTATTACAGAAACAAAAAGAAGATCCTTATAATTATTATATGGGTGACTCAAACCAAATTAGAGGATATCAGAGACAAATTTTCTGTTCTCCTCTAACATTAAAATATATGTACAAGTATGCTTTGCAAATCTTTATATTTATACCTGAAGCTTTTACAGTTTGCGAAACATAAAGATAACGAGCTTCTATTTTTAAATGACAAAACTCCTACTTGTTAAGCCCAAAGTACCACGCCCTTTTGAAACGTTATTGATTGACACTTGTCACCTATAAACACTAGGCAAACACACGACGAGAAGAGAAAATACCTTGGTAAAAGGAAAAAGAACGGGTAAAATTATTCATCTTTGAAGGCTTTCGTTACGTGCGCTGCAAAAACAGTACAAGTAACCAAAAAATGTGTATAAAATAATGATTCCTCTTTAAATGATCTAAACATTTCTGTAACATTATTGTTTATCTTTAAAGATAAACTTACAAACGAAGGGACACCGACGACGTCGAGGTTAACACCAATAATCTATAAAGCTGACGAGGTTCTTTGCATTAATAAACATAAAAATATTATATTTTAATAAAATACTTTAACAGTTTAAAATGCTAACTATATCAATTAAACTTACTTGCAAATTGTTTAAACTATGGCCCGCAGTTTCCCCGTGACTACGGCTGCTGCAAAGAATCCGCAACTTATTTAAATTGTAAATTAGTTTTACTAATATAGTCCGAGTTTTAAACCGTTACAGTTTTTGTGTAAATGTGTACTTCTCGCATAAAATACAGACAGTATTTAATAATATTTATTAAATTTCGCCCACCTTGCACATCTCTTTTTCTCGTAAACATTCTCATCTTTCATTTTGGGTTGCCGGGAAGAGATCACTTGTTAGCGACAAGACCGACCGCAATACCGCCGCTTTAGTATATAAGTCTAAAGTAAATAAAAAAAATATAAATAAATCTAAGTAAATAAAAAAATTTACGCCCCAAAGGTCTATTCCACGCGGACAAAGTCGCCGGCACAGCTAGTTACAAGTGACTGCCTTACTAAAACTCGCGTCCCGCTGCGATGTTTCATATCTTGACATCAATTGCATCACCGGGCCATGTACGGAATGAGTTATTGCCAAGAGAATTGCAACCAACGTTTCCCTAACGACTGTGATCTGTTAGCGTTCGGAAGTCAAACCAGATACAACGGATTCTGTATTATGTATGCGATTATTTCATATAATTTAGTTTATTCGGTCATGCTGTTCTTGTTTAAAAGTTCCCATAGGCCATATTACTAGTTTATATTCTTAATTCACAAGTTATTTTGACCATTTGTAACGTCACGTTGCGTATGTTTATAATTTAAAATGTTTTAATGTAAATTAAGTCGCTAAAATTCAAACAAGTTATGTTCTGAGCTAACGCTAACTGGTAGTAGTTGATTTTTAAAATCTAGACAACACTGCAAATGATGACACTATATAGATTAAAAAATAAAATAAATTGAAAAAAAAATTCGACTCGGGCAGGACTTGAACCGGCATCCAGCTCCGCGTTGTGCTCTATCAATTGAGCTACCGTGCCACACACCTCATCGTCGATTTTCCAACTTATTGATTTATCTCAATTTTAACCTAAGTGCTAAATGCTATTAAGGTTCAATGTGTTTTTAAAATCTTGTCTA
Organism: Leptosia nina; assembly: GCA_963661955.1. NCBI lineage: Eukaryota > Metazoa > Arthropoda > Insecta > Lepidoptera > Pieridae > Leptosia > Leptosia nina. The sequence continues at coordinate 424,080 of CAVLEF010000282.1, forward strand.
GAAAATTTGGAAAACTTTGATAGGAATTTCAAAATTTCGTCTACGCTACGAACCTGTCTGCAGATGGAAAAGCCGAGAAGTGTAAATATCGGCGAGTTCACCCTATAGACATTCAGATATTCGAGAGGGTAGTCCACATTCCGCCGTTTCTTAAAAAAAATAACAATCCAAATTTGCTCTATTATGAGTAAAGTCAGTAGCGAGCTTTTATTTCCTAAGATCACGTAAGAGGTGTACATTTCGCGTGATGAAAGATAAACCAAACATTGTAACGAAGCGTGAAAAAAATTGGCAAGTAATTCGAGTCTGTTGCGAGATATCTCAATATAACGTTACGACTGATTGACGGGCCAGTTAATTTTTTGAGTTTCCTTTATTCGTTAATTACATAAGGAAATGGTTATGTAGCTCAGAAAAAAGACCGACGGCGCAAGCGCAACCGTTTGAGGAAACGCGGCCTCTTTCGGAAATAATTATTTCAAGTCTTATCTTAGCTAGGTTACGTACTGCCTCATCGATCTGGTGGGTACTTGATTTCAGATCACGAGGTCCTACATTCGAATCTGGGTCAGAAGAGATGCTGGTTCAGTATTTAGAAAATTTCTGGTTAAGCACCAGAGACTTGAAAGTGGAAGGTACCTGCCAAACCACACCGGATCAACCTAGGTCTCTTTTTTAGCTCTTAGACCTTCTTTTCTATGAAGAAAGAGGGTTGAGCTAGACAGATAGAATGATTTCTCTATGATCTAAAAAAAATCGCCTTAGAATATTTCTATCTTTCAACATTAACTTGCAAGAACTACGTCGTGAGTACCCATAATAAATTTATAAAGATTGGGTGTTTGAAAGAATAAATTTTGCTGCTCAAATAACTATTATAAGCGGACAGAGCCGCTGGCGTAGCTTGTTAAAGATAGAGGGTTTCGTAATTAGGTTTTTTAAAGTAAATAAAGGTCTTTGACCAAACCATTTATGGCAATGAAAGTTGTATACGAGACTACGCCCAGTCAGGGCTATGTTCAAACTAGATTTAATGAAATTCTAGAAACTTGTATTTAACAACGATTTATGATATTAACTGGACATGGCTTGTTTTTGTTAAACGTTCACTTGAGTCTTAGTTAAATTCTTTCGTCGAGACGTAACTTCCATTCCTAGCCAGTCCAACATGCTTCTAAGATTTAATTTAATTTTTCAGAAAGATATTATACTGTAACGGAAAATCTAGATATTAGTTAATTGGTTTTCGGAGTTTCTTGGGTGTTTTTTGCTCTTAAGAACACTCTGTAGAATCACGGCGGACAGACCGACAAACGATTTTCATTTTATTTATTGACGAAAAGTATTTTTATTTTATACGATTGTTATTAATATTAAATTAGAGACGCACAATTTGCGAATCTATGACTGGAGGCGGTAGTTTTGGAAAACTTGAATCGTTATTCTTTTTTTCAAATGTTTTTGAATTACACACGATATGTAACATTAAAAGTGTGCACGGGAGGAGTTGAAAAATCGATGACGACGATGACACGGTAGCTCAATAGTTTAGAGCAATAGCACGGATCGCTGTGGACATCAGTTCAAATCTTGCCCGGGTCGTAAATTTACCTAAAATAGATTTTTAATATAAAATATGTATAAGAGTTTTTAAAGAACCCGTGGTTTCAAATTCCGCTCGTGTCATATTTATTCTCAATATTCGTGTTGAATTCCTTTATTATTTTAAGACTTACAATACTGTTTAACAGAATCTACAAGTACACGCCTCCGCTGCATGTAAGCCATTAAACGTACACTTTCGTGCCGTAAAACATGAAGATAAAATTATTTATATTGCTGTTTTGTTTCAGGTAACTCGACGGGTACAATTAACTGCTGGCTGCTAGTTAAGTTTATTGCAGCGTACGTAAAAATATAAGTAAGATATATTATATAAATACTCTCTGTAGTTTACGCGAGTAGTACACATTCAAATAAAACACTCCTGTAAAGCATGTGAAACGTCGAGCCGTAGTTAAAATAAGTTTAACTAATTTATATCGCATTGTATAGCCTTCCTCGTTAAATGCTATAACCAACACAAAAATATTTTTTTAATTCGAACCGTTCAAATAAACAAACTCATCAGATTTATATATTATTATATATAGGAGCGAAGTTACAGTGCAAAAAGGAGAAAAAACGGGGAAAAGTAATCTTCGAGGGCTTCCATAGAATTGTTTAGTTTTAGGATAACGTTTTGTATGTAGCTCGTACATGAACGAAATTACGTTACATTCATGATATCTGGGTCACACCTGACGCACAAAAACGCTCGTAGTCCTTGTAAGTATGTACTTGTGAGATAATTGTGTCCACGAGAGAAAAACGAGAGCGGGTTACATAATAAAGATGCTGTGACTGGACCGGCTATCATAAATTATACCTCTCTATTGAAGCATTTAACGTGAAAGGATCATTAAAACAACGGTTCGGCTGTCACGAACCTAAACGAATGGATAAAAAATTATGTGGTTTTTAAATTAACAATTAGCTTACAATTAAAAGTAATAGGCAAAAAAGACGATTTAAATAAAACACTTTAACGTATGTTTAGCTTTGCCGTGGTCACGTGTCACCCCGTGACTACGGCTGCTGTAAAGAATCCGAAACTAAATAATTAAATAAATAATTTTCAACAAAGTTTAACTAATATATATCGCGTTTTAAACCGTTCAGTGTTTTATTTAAACGTGTTCAACTCGCGTAAACTACAGACAGTATTAAAACAACAAACCTTAACTGTTTAATACGCGACATGTTAAATTCAGTTTTGGCTTCGTAATGTCATAGAAGTTATAATAAAGTTCAAAAAGCCGTAATACAAATTTATTTGATTTACTTTCTCACTAAATCATATCCATCTAATTCAATACGCGACCAATAGCGTGAAATGTGTAAGAAAAGGGGGAAAATTATTCATCTTTAAAGGTTACCGTGGAAACGATTCAAGACGCCCAAAACATATGTATGAAAGAATGTTACTCTTTAAATGGCCCAAAAAACAACAGTATATGTCTATCTGATTAACTTGCAAAAGAACGACCGATGTCGTGGGTAACAGCTATAGTACATAAAGATAGGGAACGGTTTGCAAAAAATAAATTTTGCCCAAAACGCGAACGAAATCGGTGGCACAGGCACAGTGATATAGCTTAATGTTATATAACCGTAAACCTTCCTGGGCAAATGCTCTGTGTAACACAAAAAAAAACGATTCAAACAAGTAGTTCCTGAGATGCCTTTAAACAAACAAACAATCGGACACTTCAGCTTTATAATATAAGTATGGATTCGTTAGTGTAGATAAAACTTTATTCCATAGTTATTGCGATCGTTATTAGCTTTTAACTACGCTTCTAAGTATTATCTTAATATAATATATACAAACGGAAGAATGAGCTTCTATCGTTTTAATATTCCTAAGGCTTCGTTTTAGGTCTCACGGATCTAAGATTTGTTGGCGAAAGTTAGTAAAGTTCAATGGAATCTCAAAACCCAATTACATTTATTATTGCATGGAACAGCGCTTGTTTAGTTAAGGTTTTGAGCACCTGCGCAATTAAAATTAATAGTTTTGTGTTTAACGATTACTTATATTTAATAAAAAAAGTACATTGTTTCAAAATTGAATGTATAGAATATGTGTTAAAAAGCATTTTAAGATTTCAGAATTTAAGTATAAAATATTTTCAAGGTAAAGAATATTATATTATGAGCTTTAAATAGAAAATATTAAATCAGAGTTTTCTTAACTTCTGAGTTTACTGTAATAAAACTAAAACTCATTTTACGTATTAACGTTCAGTTGTGAGCTTAAATAATGTACTAAATTAAAACGCGATATATATTAGTTAAACTTATTTGTCATTTTTTTTAACAAGTTTACTAATATATATCGCGTTTCAAACCGTCAATGTGAATTATGTACTCGCTTAAACTACAGACAATATTTAATAATACAATTCTTTATTGCACAAACATAGTCATAAAAACATAGACACTTAGAATTATATATACAAAATAAAACATGTATGTGCAAAGGCTTCTACCTATGGCGATTTCTTCCAGGCAATCTTTGCATGTAGAAATTTAATGTATTATATTCCTTATTATTATGTATATTCAATACTTTGGAGTACTTTTAAGGTCACAAGAACAAATGGCTAAAACATAGCAATGATTACAGTCTATTATTTTTGAATACATAGTTTTTACTTATAACCACAATGCATCGAACCTTGATTTCTATCAAGTACTTAAAAGAGAACAGCTCATTAGCTCTATATTGTTGGCGTGAGATTTTATTACATAATACATGATAATGATATCTTGTTTATTAATTGTTCCACTATAACTCACTATTAATGCAGACTTGGATTAGGAGAGAGTTTCACACGTACTTGCACGAGGTGTGTGTCTATCTTGACAGCATCTAGGGTATTATATGTTAGATAAAGCAGGTAGCTTGTATTTAGAGACTGTAATTTTTATTGTTATCTGTGGTACGTTCGGAGGCTCTTAGCAGCTGTAACGGCCTATAACGATAATGTGATATTGAAGATTAATTCCTAAGATATAAATTGGTTAAAAACAGTCCGAATAAATGTAATTAATATAAAAGCAGGCCAAGTGGAAGGCATGAGGGGTTCCGTACTATTGTCTAGATAAGTACAAAAATATGCAAAATAATATTTAAGTTATTATTATATTTAAAATAATAATTATTATAAATATACTCTTGAATAAAACAAAAATGAAGAAAAACACAATTAATTCGAATTATTTAAGGAAAGAAAGAATATTATTTATAAATTTAAGTTTGATCTTAACATTTAAAAAACCATTTCGACAGAATCGTAATTTTGATTCAGCCGTTCGATGTCCACTGCTGGATAGGCCACCCCCATAGATTTCCAGTAGGACCGGTCGTTGCTGGTTGAATCCATCGTTTCCCTGCTACCGTAATGAATACCTGAATCGTAACTTAATAATACTCTCAAATATTCAATACAACAAATAATACATACTTAACTATTATTGCCATACTGTCTGTAGTTTACGTACACATTTAAATATCCGACGTTAAAAATCATTTTCAAATAAGTTTAACTAATATATCGCGTTTTAAACCGTTAAAGTGTTTTATTTTAATTTAAATATAATTACCATTCATAACATCTACAACAAAAAATGTCATATTGTACTTTTGTTTAAGTTATGTCAGTATGTAACTAATACCATTTTTTAAGTTTCTGTCTGTTGTATGGGAGCATGCGCAAAAACTAATTTTTATTAACGCATTGAACACGCATAGACGCATAGACAGTGAAGTTCATTTAAAGTCTCTTTCCGTACGGAACCCTAAATAGGACATTTTTTTTATACATTGCTAAAATTAATGGGACTCGAATTGCCACTCGAGCTGTTATGCCATTTGAGCAACCGTATAATCAAATAATTTATCAGTTAATCAATATATTATTATAAATATTAATTAATGTAAGATTTGACGTATTATTTTGGAAGTCCCAAAATGTAACAGGACGACCCAATATGTATGTAGAACAGTGAGTGAATGTGTTTTTCATCTATTTATCTTCACTAAGAGATAAAGATGTCATGTCTAACAATGCCTTTGTCGTGTAACATTGATTATACCATTGGCATTTTGTGCCGTTACAGAATTGTTATGTAATAGACTTCGAGAATACATCGTATCGTTTCAAACTATTTATGCGCCACGGCTGGGCACAACCCTCTTGTTATGATAAAGGAGAGACGAGCGTGACGTTCACATAGTGGAAAGGAATATATCCCAAAAGGTAATAATAAGATTGAGGTGCACTGTGGACCTATTTTGGATTTGGATATTCGGAAATCCACAGATTGAAACCAAAACGCGATTATACTTCACGTCATTTTCATCTTTGGACTGTGGTTAACCCGGACGGAATTTATATTTTATACCCAATTTATATCCAGATTTCCGAAGTCCAACGTGTTTCATAAAAGTATAAATTGCTTAGAATCATATTGGAACATACTCCAAGGGGATCGACCCACGGATCATGGCTAACATTAAACTAAGGACAAAGAGAATTTTGGACAGCTAAGGTTTTTTTCTTTGCTGGACAGGCTTAAATACATACCTACCTATATATTATTTTTGTTAACAGTATGATTTAGTTTCTCCGTGTACGCATGTAATTGAGATACAAACTAAATTTATCGACATAGTCCTTTAATGTTTATTGTTTGTGTAGGTACTTTATGAATAAAATAAGTAAATAATTACCAGCACTAAATAACTGGTGATAACTATTTTAAATAAAACACTTTAACGGTTTAAAACGCGATAAATTAGCTAAACTTATTTGAAAATGATTTTTACCACGTTTTGGATGCTTTGCAGCTACCGTGATCACGGGGAGACTGGGAGATTTGGTGATAACTATTCTAACATGATCTTCAAGAACACCTCCTACTTCCAGACTCCTTTTTTATATCAACTATCGAAATAACATTAAGCCCGTACCCACGAATCGAACCCGGTACCTCTTTGCAGTCAAACGTAGTAACCGCTAGATCAACGAGTACTGTTCTTATGTAAGACATTAGGGCTATTCATGAGATAAAGTCATGAATTCAATTCCTTACTTGATTACCATTTTGCATTCGCCCACACAAAGTCACAAGACTTATAGAAAAGCGATTTCATAACGCAATAGGAAGCTAGTAATTGTGTATTTAAAGCCGGATTTATTACAGATGATATATAAACGCGACTAGCTCTTGCCCAATAATTAAATATACTGCATAGCATTAAGGCATACAGGGTTCTGGATTTGGAATTTTGAGAATACAAGTTCTGTTAGGCATTAAGTTACTTTTAAATTTTATTTCACTGCGGCGACAATTCGGATGCAATGCATCTGTCGTAGTTACGTGGTGTCATGTGGGTGTCCCTAATGTCAAAATCAATCTGCTACACTAACGCCATCTGTTTGTCTTCCAACCAACGACGACGAAACAAATTACTAATATTTCGCGGTTTAAACCGTTGAAAGTGTTATTTAAATCTTAAGTACTTAAATTATAAACTAATATGAGTAATTGTTACATTTTACATTAAGGATTTTGTTAAATAGTAAATTAAATAATTTCGCCACAGTTAAAGCTATCCGTCTTTGAAACTGTCTTCCCACTAATATCAGATAAGCTCAATCACCCCGTACTTTGGGTTGCCTGGAAGAGATCGCTACTTACTTTTATTTATAAGTTAGCACAGATGATTTTTCCTCATTAATATGGATTTCATGTGGTGTGTTTTAATAAATAATAAAGCAATAATAAATAAATAAATTTGCGTTACGTGTTAATGGTTTTTGGTTATAGCTTAGTATACGTTCATTATTTTAAGTTACGTATGAGCTTATATGAGTGACACGTCAGACATTGACGAGATGTCCACGACCACGACACCACTTCAAAAGCGACTACTTTCACCACCAGCTTGCCCTTTCAAGAGCGATCGATTTATCTTATTGTGTCGGGAGAGACAAATCGGTCTAGCCATTCACGGCATAGATCAGGGGTGGTCAACCTGCGGTTTGCGAACTATTTACATACCTCTAAGGAATTATTTGCATCCGCTATTGTTAAAAGTATATGAAATACTTTTTATAGTTTACGCGAGTAATACACTATTATAACTACAGGTTCAAAAGTACAGGTTGAAAAGCTTTAACTTTGTACATAAAGTTAGAACATTTATATATCATACTAACACTTTTAAGATAAGAACTCGGGACCTCGTGATTTGTAGTCGAGTGCTACACCATAAAGGTAGTGGATATAGCACTCGGTCGTAAGGTTATATCTTAAAAAAAGATAACCATTACGTGACTTACCATTTTTTAATTCAAGAAATTGTATAAGTAAGTACCTAAGTAATTATTGGGAAAAACACTTTACAATGTGAAAACTCATTGAATATACTAATTCATTTCCCTTATTAACACCAAAGTGCAACATTGGCACTATAAGTTGTATTGGAGGAGTATTTTTGACACAAGGGTAGCGTCAGAACAGTGAAAATGGCACATACCTAACAGCACGTCAAACGAAACAAAACACTCGCGAGGTTTAGTTAAAGCAGTGAAAATTATCAAAGAGCTTTGCCACCCCTGACACAGACCAACTCTTTACCTCTTTGTTTCATTACAACTCAAGATTAAATAGAAGCTTCCTTATTGAAAATTGAAATTACGTTGAAATGGAAAGGCTTTGTTACCATCATAGTTGACACTGGGGTCAGATTACAGAAGGGGCTTGGGGCATAGTTTATTAATGTAAAGTTCCAATAATGTAGAATATTTCATATAGCTTAAATATAAGTTAGCTATCCATCAGTTGAAACTTGTAAAGTTCACGCAAAGTCGATATGTGTTTCTTCGTAATCTAATAACGTCGGGCTGTAGGCATTTTTTCAAATAAGTAGAACTAATAAATATCGCGCTTTAAACCGTTAAAGATTTTATTTAAATGTGTACTACTCGCGTAAACTACAAACAGTATGTAATCGAATGTCTTTCTCTCAATACTTTATACTAGTGTGGTGCATGGGGCGAACACTGCTCATTGCTGTGTCTGTTTTACTAATGGATTTTATGAACAAATAATTTTTATATCCTGTGCCTAGTCAGGATATTGGGATCCGAATCCAGGACACATACACAGTTGCATAATACATACTAGCTGACACTTGTATATATATAAGTAATTTCTAGTGGTAGTTCGTTTCAATCCGCCGAATTCAAGCGTAACCGAATATCGACCCCTAATTGAAGGAGAATATGTGATTGTAATATGGTAATAAAATATTTAGTTTCAACATATCGTTTCGTTATGATATCAATTTATAACAACGGTTACAGCAAGACAGAGTTCTAACACTAATAATAGCAGATTTTGTCTATATTAGCATCGATTATTTTATGTCTAAGTGCCTACATTTACGTAATCCTATCAGAATAAGCCATAACGCGGCTGAAGTTATCTATGTAAATGTTAAAGCAGAAACAGACAGTCTGCTCCTACATTTTTATAAATTATTATTAATTCAATTTCCCTTTCAACATCTCGTCGTTACAATCATAGTTTAGATATTATAGTTAGCTACATCTTCTCATAACACAATCTTAGATTTCCTCAGGTGTCATTTTTCTTAGACAAATTTTATATGGCATTGAGTTGTTACAAAGAAAGACCATTTCAGGTCTAACTTTCTAACAACAAATTTTTCGTTTTTCTTGTGGGTGTGGATATTTGTGATCCAGGATCAATGTAATAAAATAATACGGTATTGATGAAATATGTTTTAATCAGAGCTATTTTAGTGTTAAACATATAAAGTATTGTTTTTACTAAGATATGTATGATACGGTTCTAATAATTTTTGAACGCCGTGAAAATGGCTTTTCTTTTAGGTTATATACATTGTGGATTTAATTAGATCATCCACCTATAATGGGGTAACGCGATTAAGAGAGGGATTACCTACATAAATCGTGCTCCACAAATTCCATTCAAGATTACATTACAATATAAAAACAATGTCACTCTTATGTACAATATCTAGTGCAATATTAACGATTGATTAATGAAACACACACACAAACAACTGAAGGTTTTTCTTTCTTTTACCCCTATGTAAAACCAATCCAATTTTGTGGCATATAGCTGAAAGCATCAAAGGAAACTACAGCATCTGTTTGAAAGATAGTTAACCCTGAGAAGTTGTTAAATTAAAAAACATATTTTGGTTCTCGTCTCATTCTCAGTATGCATTGTTTTAGCCATAAAAGAGGCTATTTTCTTACGTAATCGGGTTGCCGAGTTAATAAAACACGTTTAAAACCGATAAAAGGCGTGTAAACTAAAAACAATACCCTGTCTAAATAATGTCTATAGTTTATGCGAAATAAATACCCTGTCCCTGTATATTTTATTCTAATTGATATCTATGATAATATTATACACCTAAGGAGTGTGTTTGAATGCTATAATCTGACGAACTACTGGTTCGAATTGGAAAATCTTTTTGTGCGTGGGTTGCACCATTGAAACTGAACTAATCCTGACATAAGCGCGCTTAAACAAACAAACTCCTTAGCTTTATAATATTAGTATAGATATAAGCACTAGTCCCTGAAAGATGATATTAATATAATAGGATAATAATACATCTATATTACATAAGAGAAAGTCACTAAAAAGATACATGTTTCCATTCAATGCCAGCTGGGCAAAGAATGCTATACAGGCGAACAATAGTCTTCTCTGACGAGGCCACGACACGCGACTAAACCGTAATAATCTAGTGTAACTAATCTCAAATCAAAGAACATCGCAGTGTTATAACTCAATCAATGAATATCGCGTGTACAGTGCAATGAATTCCACTGTAATTTGTTCCAAATTACATATATTATAATAAATGAGAAATTAATATATTAAAGTAAGATCTGGCATTGTTTTACTATTATAAAACTAATTTTGATTGATATACGTATATCGAAAAAAGTACTTAAATTGTTCTTGTTGTATAATTTTTCCGAAATATGTTGGATTTTGTCTGGAAATCTGGATATTAAATGCGAGGTAAGAATTCGAAATTCCGTCCGTTACCTGTTCTCTATGACGCTACCGTCAAACTCCGTGAAGCTTAATCGCGTTCATTGCGATTTCCGAATATCCAAACCAAAAAGAGGTCGACCACCTCGGCATTTGGTTTAGAGTGCTTTAGACGTCAGTGCTAGTCGATCATTCGCTATACAAAAAATCCCATTAAGTGTATTCCTTTGACCTCGAGGAACCCAAGTAGGATTTTAAAAGTCTCCAATTCAAAATAAAACAAACAACTCAACATTTTGGTTACTGTATAACTCAGCGCGCAAACGCATTTTCCAGCCTCGTAAACGAAAAAAACATCTAATTAAATAATATTTTAATTAAACACGATCTGAACTTCTAACAAACCGTTTGTTATAGACCATTGTAGTCTCGGCGGTCTTCAAACGTGATGTAAGTCATTAGGTTAGTCTATTAATTATTTTTAAGAGCGGTTAACGCTTACGTAACGAGCTTTCGCTCCTGGCAATAAAATAGTGTGACCATTGTTAGTACTTGAATGAAACGTTGTTCACGCCGAAAACGTAACAGATATCTGTATATCCATTGTGCTTCATTGATTACGCAAATAATTACTGATATGTACGGTCCGGTTCTTATCAGATTACAGTTTTTTTTGGGTAATTGAACTAATTCTTACTTATCTATGTGGTGTTCGACAGATTTCAAGTTTTTTTTTTATGAGATAAGCATCGAGTTCTATTCTAAATTATTTAGTTTACTTTTTGTTTATTTACTTAAAAGTGGACTTAGAAATACATTTATGTAAAAAAAACGAATACAACATGAATTGTATGAAAAAATCAACAAACATAATCACTTAGCTTAATAACTATATCACATTTCTAATATACATATAAAACAATACGAATTGAACACTAAACTAAAATTAGTAACATGAAAGAGATTAACGCTAGCAAAGCAGATTTGACTTTGACATTAAGGACGCTTCTGGACACGACCGCTGCAAGGCACCCGAATTATCGCATAAAAGTTTATTTTTTTTATATGTTTAAACAATTAGATGACTAAGGCAACCGGAGTATTATTATTTACGCTAATTATATTTACTTAGTGCATCTTGTCTTTCTTTAAAAAAGCCTGATTCTTTATTTTAAAATTAAATTTAAACAACTTTTTTTAAGTACCATGGATTGTTGTTATTATAAAGTATGATCTAACGAATATGTTAATTCAGTGAATAACGAGATTTTTTTGACAAAATTTATTTAACTTAACCGGACTTTAAACTTAGTCAAGCGTTTCTCGCGTAATGATGTCACTGTTTATTTTTACAGTAGATACCTGTTCAAATAAGGGACGTACAAAGATATACAAAATATTTAAACTGCCTCGCTGGTCGTGTTGAATATTTGCCTGAGGCAGTCCAAGGTTGCAATCCCAGGTCGACCGAAATTTTAGTTCGGTACTTTAAAACTTCGACCACCTTGTATCCAAATGGTTACACGTATTGCCTAGCATTGCGTTAAGAAGTCCTGGGTTCGAATCTCAGGAGAACAAAAAAATTGTTTCGGTCGGGCAGGACACAGAAGTCGGATTAACTAGTTTCCTGTTAAAGAACAGATCAGTGAAACGGACACAAAAATGTGTTCGCCCCATGCCCCACGAGCGGGAAACCGGATTACACTCCTACTTTAAAAGTTATCAGTACCAAATAGAGGTTGGAAATATATGATAGCCTATATTATGATGATACTAAGAACAGCGTAAACCTTCGGCTCCAAATCTCACTTAGCAACACTTATTTAGTGATCGTCAAACACTTATACTTTTTCCTATAAGAAAAGAGAGCTGCGTACAGTAGTTTGTGAGTAATACACCAAGTCAATAAGTTGACGTATAAAACATATACATATATATTTAAGTTTGGAGAGATTGGATGATAACTAAAAGTTGTATTATTGATGTCCTCAGGAGACACATAAAAACATTAAATTGGCTCCCTATTAAACTTAGGTACCTACTAGATAAAAATCGTAATAATATTATATCCTATATTGCTTATTTTACTACATACGCTACACTTAATCCAATATTGTTAATGTAACGCCTTCCCTAAAGTTTTAGCAATTGTGCAAAAATGCTAGTTTGTAAATTGTAATTTTTTAAGTTAAAAATATAATTTTTTGGTACAAAAATATGTGATAGCCTAGTGTTTAAGAAACCAGATACATATAAAAAGATATATGTATGTACAGTATTATAGACTGAACTTGCTACCCACCGATGTTTGTAAAGATTTATATTATGTTTTGAAGGAGAAATAGATATAAGGAAGTAGTTTTTGTTGGATTGGCGTTCACTTGGTGGTAGGTGATATAACCCAGTCTATATATTCGGATCCACGACTAATCGAAATGCGATAAACTTAACGGCTTTTTCATCGTGGACTTTAGTGCGTGAACCGGACGAAATTCGATATTCCTACTATCCATTTAATATCCAAACTTCCAGATAGATGAATAAAGACCAGACCAGGTGATTAAACCCGTTGATTATTAGCCATACCAAGGAGCCCGTCAGTCGTTCTTTTTGTTTATTTAAATATAAAATGTGTTATAACAAATAGATACTAAGCGCCCGCAGAGGTTAAACATGCAGTCCTTGACAAATTAACGTCACCGTACTGATTGAATAGATAATGTACAAGCTACACGTTCAGTGAAGCAAAGCGTCCAGTCGACGCCACAACGCGCCTATCGATATCCACTCCAGCCGGCGCATGCGCGAACAAAAAACGCAGGAGTACAACGCATGCGCGCCGCGAATTCGGTACTGCCTGAGCGAGTTTTGCGAGACTCTTAATGGCGCATAATTGATTGTCCACTCGCTACTGACATTGGACGGACGCGAATTGGATCCACAAAGTTTAATACCCTTCGAGTGAGTCGTGATGATGTGATGGTTCTGTGATTGGCAGTGTAATGTGAATCATGGATGTAACTCAGGATAAGGCCAGGGCAACTGAGGATTTCGCGGAGGACGGGATAGACTCGCGACGATGTATGCTCGACGGTTAGTAATTAAGACTAGTGAAATTTTTGTCTTATCTGTGTAATGTTAGGTCAGACAGCTGATGCGGGCCCCAATTCTGCTATTTACACTAGTCCGTCTATGATTATGATACTTAGAATAATGGTAATTTCTTAGAAGATTATTGACGTTTAATAGACAAGAGACTATCTCTCAATGTCTCTTGACTTAGCAGAATTGGACCCCAGTTTGAGAAATATCGATTTTCCGCAGCTGGCATTGGACTTGGAGTCAGGCGTCATGTTTACACTCAGACCTTATTGTTTGAATTGATCCTTTCCATCGTGACTCATTTAATTAGTATGAGAAGCATGTTCATTCAAATTCAAAACTATAGCTTAAGTATGTTTAATATGAATAAAAAGCCTGAAATATGAATATAAACAGCAACTGTTTAAATAATAACGGTTTTATGACTATTTAATTAAAACACTTACCGGTTTAAAATGGGAAATATATTTATTACTCCAACTTATTTGAAAATAATTTTAACTGCAGCCCGACGTTTCGGATGCTTTGCAGCAGCCGTGGTCAGGGGACTTTTATTTCGCGTTTTAAACCGTTAAAGTGTTTTTTATTTAGATGTGCACTACTGGCGTAAACTACAGACAGTATTTGATTTTATGTCTTGTATTTCGGCTGGTAAAGAATAGATATAAGTAGTGAATTTCTATTGGATTCTGTGCGGTGTTTAACTTTTGCAGCTTACTTAAATTTGTAATTACAATATACTCTATGCCTTCTAGAAGATTATATTCCCCTACAACAAGGTCCATCAGACGTATCCCGTGTAGCGTGCCACGCGGTGCATTCACCCTACAGGCCCTCCCTTAGTCTTTTATAGGATTTTAAAATCGATACCAACTCCCCTGCACAACCGGTTTATGAATGCAATCCTTTTTCGTTGCGAGACCAATTTTATTGCGACCAATACATCTGGTGGCTCGATGACCCTGTTTCCAATTTCGTATGTATGTCCCACTCGACTGCTTAAAACACTGAGCCGATTTTAATGAATCTGTCAAACTACTCAAACGAACTTCGATGTTTGTTTACTTATCTAAGTATATTTGCATCCTGTCTTATTATCTATATTATGACTAGCTGTGCCAGCGACTTCGTCCGCGAAGAATAGTTATTTGCAAACCACCCTTATAAATTATAGCGACAGGCGCGTCCCGTCGTTCTTGTAAGTTAATCTTTTAAGATAGGCATATAATGTAGCTGACTTTTTTGAATTATTTAAAGACGAATTATTTTTTCATTATTTTCGTTATTTTAAACCATTTTCGCAGCGCACCCTTCAGAATCCCTCAAAGATTAATAATTTTACCCGTTCTTATTATATATCCCACTGTCTATTTGCTTCTGTTTGTCGCAGCCTGATGTTTTATAACCTTTCACAATTAATGGACCAAGGTTGGTAAGGGCCAAAAATATTTTTCTCTTAACATACTTCTTTTGAAACAAAATCAAACTCTTCAGTTTGTTCTGTTTCTGCATTCGTTTAGTTAATTCAATTTTAATGTATTATTATTTTATGATATAAGGGTAGTCGCCTAAGAATATTCCGCTTTTAATTCTAAACTAAACAATTGAGTTGGATAGCTAGTATCGATGTCACATTCCTGAAACATCGCTATTGTTACAAGTAATCAGAGAACACAATGGGTTATGTTGTTTTAAACAATAAAAATATATGTTTTAAGTTTTCCATGAAGGCATAATGTACGTAGGTAGTATACCGCCTTTGTTATTTAATATTTCAACGTGTTGCCAAATACTACATTAAAAGCAAAATGTCCTGGGTTTAAAGAGAAGAACAATAATTTGGTCAGGGCACAGAAGCGTTATCAAAGCCTACTACACTAGAGGTAACAGCATTTTACTCACTATAGATAGCACATATATTCTGAATACCTATAGCCAAAATAGGCCGATAACACATCATAATTAGATATTGTAAGTTGGGCTATGTCACTCAATCAATGAACTCTCATTCTTGTCTATCATAATGAATAAGGCCTAGTAATTTAAGGAGCAAAATAAAGTGAACGTTCTTAAATATTATTTATCCTCTACACATATAGTAAAAAAAAGTTTTTACAACATTTACTTGACCAATATCATACATTATAATCGTCTTAAATAAAAAAATACTTGATACTTACAATATTTTTATTAGATGTTTATTAGCTAAAATAAAAGAAGTTAATTCTTTCTTTAAACTAAAAAAATAAATCCAATCTTATACTTTTGAAGTACGTTTAAATTAGCATACTAATTTTTACATTAAAAAGTTATCTAACAATATACTGCGCTTCGCAATAAAACGCAAGTAATCTTAAATCATGAAACCGGTATATATGTGTCCTTGAATCTTTGACTCTCATCTTACCTGTTTGTTTACACTTTAATTTCAATGTTATGAATAATTAATCTATAAGTTACTTTTATCTTGGTGCACTTAAGATTTTCTGTAATTTATTGTTTGAATGGAATTTTTCAAGAATTATTATTATTATATAATGATATACAGTTACATTCGTTACAGTGATATCGTATCAATGAAATATCAAACATTATTATTGATAAATTATTCTAATACGTTTTGTAACGAGATTTCGGATAATTACTATTATCTGTACCTCTAGATATTTTTTCCAATATTTGTCTTTTAAATAATAGAAATTATAATAAGATTACCTTATGGATGAAAAAAGAAACTAAAAATATACAAGATATTTCTTGCTAGTTGCATAATTTTGTGATTTTCTTGCGAAGAGAGCTCAAGGAAAATTAACTTCCGCTTTATTATATTACATATATTTATTGCAAAACATAGATTTTGTTAACTGACACAGTATTTTATATTGAAAAAAAGGATCTAGGTAATTTCCGTTGAATTTGCGTCGACACTATAGCTCTTTCTATCAACGGGTTCATTGCCCGCCTGTGTAGATTTTTTTAATTATAGTGGATCTAATATAATAATATTACGCATTTCCGACTTTTATGACAGAGAACGGTTTTGGATATCCTGTAATCTTAATTACATACATGACGATTCACAATCTCATTATGTAAACTGCTTATATGACGTAAAGTGATTAAGAGCTTTAATTTTTATTCAATTAATTGTGATACTTTTGCATTCGATGACTGAATTGCTAGAATTGCATTAAAAAAGAACTCGTTTCAATGGAGCAGAGCAAAGAAGGTTAATCAACAATGACTTGCCTATAAATAAAATATTAAAATAAGTAAATGGATACTGCCGCATTACTTATTTTATTTTTTCGTTAAATTAATGGCATTATTTTTTGAGCTACAGCCGTTCAAGACAGGTGGGAACAATCTTCATAAACATTTTTTGTAGCATCAACTGCAAGACCCGTTAAACATTCCTACTTGAGCCAAAGGAACTTTAAATTGAGATAGTACTCTAAAATATAGGCAAAAAGGTACTAAAAATATTCAATTCCATTAAAATCTTAGATTAAGAAGTACAATGAATTACAACCAGATGGCAAGAATATAGTGTAACTTAGTCCGGCGCATATGATGTAATATGTAATAGATACCGTGGTTATATATGTATGAGGTATTATTGCATCAATCGAGACGTTTGTTTACTGTATGCCATGTGGTTTGTACTGCACACCAAGACCTCGCTGCTAAGTAGGCGTCCTTGCTTGCGCGCGCGTCATGCCTGCTAACAAGTCTTTAGGAAAAAGTGTTTAATAAGAAAACCGGACAGTAAAAATCTTTATTATACATATTTAAATGATTATTATAGAGAAATATTGTTTACGAATACAATGCAGATGTGTCTTTTAAACTGTTTTATTTAGCTCACCCCGTTTGTTTTTTTATTTATACTTGGGTCAAATTTAGTCATTCAAATTTCACTCTCTTCCTGTCAACCGATTAATCTGAAATTTTGTATACATTTTGGATTTTGGTGACAATACAATTATGTTTATTCATTATCATTATAAATCCAAGATGACGGCCGCTACAAAATGGCGGATAACTTAAGTTTTATCAATCCCATCAACATATGGGTATCAAATGAAAGGTCTTAACAAGTACCAACAAACACTAAATGAATTAA
Organism: Leptosia nina; assembly: GCA_963661955.1. NCBI lineage: Eukaryota > Metazoa > Arthropoda > Insecta > Lepidoptera > Pieridae > Leptosia > Leptosia nina. Next base: position 441,988 of record CAVLEF010000282.1, read on the forward strand.
ACAGAATACGAAATAAAAACAATTAACTAGAAAATAAAAATTGGTAATTTTTTTAATTAATCTATTTTATTATTCTTTGCAAGTTTATGTAAATTTACTAAAACCAGAAAATATGAAATGATACTGTGATAGCATACTATGCTTGCAACCGTTTAACTTAAAAAATTTATTACCTATTTTTTTAATAATACACTTTAAACTGTTTAAAACAATAACTAAAATAGTTAATTATATTTTGATTACAATTTAACGTTTCCAATGAATTACACCTTCTGTGACCACAGATAGTATAATTTTATTTAAACACGCGTAAACTATAGAACTACACAAAACAATATAAAACTACTACAGATAATAACAGAAGTTTTCATTACAGAATTACTAGTCTACAGAAAACCCGGAAGTTAAAATAGCAATCAGATTTCTTGTTTATTTTTGTGGGGTATATGCATAACTTTGAATTATCATTAATTGCATGCTAGAAGGCTAAACGTACGTAATGTTAGCAAAGACCTCAAAGTGTTTTGCATATAATAAAAATAATATATTTATAAGGCACTTATATATTGCTTGATATAGTATGAAATTCCGTATCATCTATGTAACAATTACATATATGTGTCTGATTGTCTAATCGATTTAATGTCTTATAGTGAAGTAGTTTATCGGAATCATTCGTATACTTAGTATTAATTATGCTCTGTTAGGTGTAACTTAAGACACTATTGCATAATTTTTACAAAATTTGTATTGTAAGACTGATATACTATACTAGAATTAAATGCAATGAGAGGCGTTATACTTTAAATGATTTATAAGTTGAGAAAAATCTAAATTGTAAAGTTACGTAGTTAAGTAAGTATTGTTTAGGACAGTATTACACGTGTAAATAAAACACTTGTAACGGTTTAATGCGCGAAATATATTAGTTCACTTACAGCCCAATGTTTTGATTTTGTCGTGGTCACGGGACAAATCAAAACTGTTGATGTCGAGAGATGGCACTAGCGTAGCATATTTGACATTGACAATCAAGCCACCCACCTCACGCCCCCTCGTAAAAATGCAAAGCGTTAAGCCGTAGTTAAAATAAATTATAAATAAGTGAGCTTATACATTTCGTGTTTTAAACCGTTAAAAGTATTTAATTTAAAGACTTGTTTGTATTTAATTACAACTTAAATATATGACTTCAATTTGTAGCGACATGTTGGGCAAATATTTTGCAAGTGACTTACTTATATAACGGTAGTTATTTGCAATCGTTTGGCTGGAAGGTACTTGTCTGCTTAATGTTACATTAAGCTATGCAAGAACTAAAGACTTAACGATGACTTGAATATTGCAACACATAGGATTACATGTTTAAACATACTTTGTGTGTACAAAGTGTGGTATATATTTATTTATATATTAAAATTAAATAAAACCACAAAGTATTTACCTATTAGAAAATTAATTTATTATTAAATACCTCTTGTGATTGATTAAATGTCTTAGGTACAGTTCTGGGTTCCAATTGCGGGAAACAATTTATTGTTTTGGTCAGGAAGGGCACAGAAGTCTGATACACTAATGCCTGTAAATAAAACCGATCAATGAAACAGACACTGAAATGTGTTCGCCCCATGCCTCTCGAGGGGCAAAGAGACGTCATGTTTTTATATCACACTATCATTACTATACTAGCGTGTACTATAATACTGTGTCAGGTTATTTTGGGCATCCAAATTCGTTTTTGAATCTTGCAAGTTAATCTTAAAAGTGTCGTGTAATTTACGCAGGCATTATCTTTTACTTCATTTGAAGAGGAATCAATCTTTGATAAGTATTTTTTGGGTATCTTGAACCGTACGCAGTGAAAAACCACAAACATAATTTCCCCGCTTTGTTTACGGCTGTTTCTCCGTTTCTATTAGTCGCAGCGCAATACTTTTTAGCCTATAGCTTTCCTTGATAAGCGCTTTAACCAACACAAAGAATTTTTCAACCACCACCAATAGTTTTCCACCGATAGTTCCCTAGATTAGCGCGCTCAAGCAAACAAACTCTTCAGCGACTTGTTTATCGACGCAAAACAGTTATAATTTATTGGGCAGTCCAAATTCTAAAGAACACGCATTAGGTAATGATATAATCCAAGAATGTGGGAAACGGAGTCATTTAATTCCGTATAACAATGGCTGTATTGTTACAATTGACTTTTTTATGTGTCGCAGTACTTACAGTGCTGTAATTAAATAATTAATTATTAACCATCTTTGTTACTATCTGCGAGTATTCTTAAAGTCTTAACGTTATTACTATAGGTTGGTAGCTAAGGTTGAAATTACATTGCGCGAGAGATTCATGTATTAAAAGGTAAAACAATTCGACGATGATGTGTAGCGAATTGGTTAGAGCAGGACACGGAACGCTGTAATTGCCGGTTCACGTTCCGCCGATGTCGTATTTCTTTCTAGATAGATTTTTAATTTATATAATGCCATCATGTGTGAATCAAACACTTTTAACGGTTTAAACTCGAAGTTGTTATCTTATAACACGAATCTGTTATTACAATTGCTATATAAAGCACTCGAAGCGTAACTACGTAAAATTGGTTAGATAATACAATTCTCGTTTGAAGCCGTTAAAATCGTATTTTATAAGCTTACAGTAGTAGACATTTAAATAAGACACTTTAATGGTTTAAAACTCGATATGTTTTAGTTAATTTATCTACAATTTATTTTAAATACGGCCTAGTTACGGATACTTTGCTGCAGCCGTGGTCATGTGACCATGCGAAAATAAAACTACCATACATTTCGAAGAAGTACTGTGAGTTTCGTTAAAAGAGGTTATACTGTTTTTGAAAATATATTTTTATTATTATGTCACACGTTTTGATAGCATAACAATTTAAGTAATAAGTTGCGATGTATTATTCTCTGGTCTTATAATGTATGATCGGTCAACGACCTCAGTCCACGATGCTTTTTGAAACCACTGTACAGTAACAAAAGTTCTTGTAGGTTATAGATCACATTGTATATACATGAATGTACCGCATGATACAAGGATTCTTATTGAGACTATTATAGATTTTGAAATACCTACGTTTCTTTCCAGAAATTCTATCACCACTGCATAATAATTTTTCTAAATTCCGTAATATAAAAAGAAACCTTAATTTTCTTAAACTATTATCATAAATTTATAAAATAGTATTAAACAATTAAATGTAAGTATACAAAGAGCTGGTATGTACAAGTTTATTTTTTTATATTGAAGTTAAAGTTATGTCGATATTACCTACCTTCCATGTACCCTACCCCCTCAAAATAGTCCATACGTTTGTGGTCCATGTATTCCATGTTTTCGCCAATTGTGGACTACCAATCGCCTGTACATTTTTTTTATATATTTGTATTTGTCTTCTCTTTATGCACAATAGCTTCCTTTTTGGATACGTTAAATTTGATAGCCTTTTACTTAGTTACATTTAGCTGATATAAATTACAAAAACCATCATGGCTGACAAAGAGTATCTGACATATATTTGAATACATCAATATGCATACGTACAACAATACCATATTGAACTAAGTGAATTATTCAATACTTAGGCATACCAAGACATACATACATTCAAAATACAATAAATACAGAGAAGTACACAATACATATAACATTTTTAACAAACGCGAAATAAGTATATTAAGTAGTTAAAACTGCTGTTGAGCGTTCGAGTCGTGTTTAATATCAATACGCATTGAAACAATACTTTTAATGGTTTTAAACGTGATGTATATTAGTTTTAACTTATTTTAACTGCTGTCCGACGTTTCGGGAGATTTGTAGCAGTCGTAATCACATTTTATACAGTTAAAACTTAAACAACATGATTAATTTATTTTGGGTTTAGACGATTAAGACGGCTTAGTTTATGTAATTACTTAATTCTTAAGATAATTACATAAACTAAGATTGCCAGTAAATACGGAGTTGAGCGTGAGAAAGCAAGCATTGTCTGAAAGAGATTTGAGATCACAAACTTTCCTTTGATACCTGTAATTTTGACCACGCGCACCTATTACCATACAAACATTTTGATTGATTATTTCTTTACTTTCTCCGCGATCCGATTTAACTTTTGGACATGGTCCGTAGATAAGGTTTGTTAATTTCGTCTGCTATCGGTGAGCAATCGAAAGAAGTGAGATTGCGGACACGTAGTTCGCGTTCTTTCGGCGCAGCGCTCAGTCGCGAGCCGCCGCCGCACCAGTCACGCCGGTCCATTTGATACTTGGAGCAGCAAAAAATATGGCTGCTAACGTGTACGACTAAACGACGCAGTCGCGAGTGACCTCTGCGCGGGCGGACAAAGATGAGCGAGGAACAGTGTGACTTCAACTCGTGGGAGCTGAACGGGCTCAACTCCCTCGATCTGTGGGACTACACCGTGGAACTGGAGTGTCTGCAAGGCACCGAAGGTTAGTCACGTCTTGCGCAAATTAGAGGGGCTCTGGACTGAGGTAGATGCCTTGTTGCGTTCACCGGCCGATTCGCAATGCACAATGAGACCACAAATTGCTACGAGGAATTCGTCTGGCTCCGTCGTGGTGCGGTTGTTGCGATCGTTTTTTGTCTTACTCTTGATTACCTTATCTAATGCTATCGAAAAGTTTTTAACAAGTAATGGTTAATTTCCTAAACACAAAACCTGACTCTGGACAACCGACGGTCTTCCATCTAAAACTTTTAAGAATAACAACTTTAATAAACGAGTACTCTTGCGCAGTTCCGTGAAGAAGTATATGAAACAATTTAAATAGTAATGACAACTACGAAAAAAAATTACCGTACAATTACTACTTATTTTGTATAATTCCAACCAAGCTATTATTTTTGACAACATTACGATTTAGACATGTAATTTAACTAAGGTATGTAATTGAGATATAAATTTAAGTTATCACCATAGTTATTTAAAGCATCTAGTTTGTGTCTTTATTAGTTATTGTGAGTATTGGTTTTAATGCGTAATAAACAAATACGTTGGGTAGTTGTGACGTGAGGTTTGGTAAACCGAACCTTTTTCGTAAACTACTACATTGAATACACCACCAGGCCGTTATGGTGGAAAGGCTTTAACTGTTTGTGTGAATACCTAATCCACGTCCATGTCGGGCAATAGTGACATGGGGAGTGTGGTAAATCGTATAGCCGACCAGAAACACTAAACACACCAGCCCTCTACGATGCTTTGAGGGAGCCCTAGGAACACGTTTGTACGACTCCAAAGCTCCCAGCACCAATGCTCATTTCAGATGGTGAAAAACGTTACAAGTGATGACCTAGTACATTAAGGTGGTCAGGTTCTATGCATCATTGGTTAGAATTTGTTACTTAATTTCTCGTGATTTAATTCAGTAGAGCTGGTAGACAGTCACGTGCAACAGCTATGACGTCCGATTGAATAAGATACCCAGCGTCAATAACGACATATTTTTTTAATAGCAGATGGTAGGTGACATACCCCAACCATATAACATCTACACAAGTGTGCTGTCGACCTATTTTAGTATTGTTTATTCGGAAACCCACAGGCTGAAACCGAAACGCGAAACGTTACGGCTTTTTCGTCTGTGGGCGGTTTGAATTTTATATTCCTAGCATCCATTTAATATACAGATTTCCAAACGAATTCCAACATGTTTCAGAAAAATTATAAATTGAAAAATAAGAAACATCTTGAAGCCGGTGGGGTTCGAACCCGTTGATTATTAGCCATACATTGCTACCATTCGACTAACGAACCCGTTAATATACATATATTATAACTGGCCAGTAGTAGAAGTTACTAATTTATCCCACAGGACCATTAAATCTTTCTGGAACAATTCTCATCAACGATACTAAAATACTACGTTGAGAATATCAAGAAGAATACATGTTTATATTCACTTTGCACTTAACGATATATGCATTTGATTAAAGCGGGGAGGTAATTAGGTTCCCTGATAAGCCACTGCATCAATTAAGATAACAGTAATTGTACGAACTAATGAAGTGGCGATATTGTCAAACTTGGCAAATATTTACAAAACTAAGCGTTGTTACATGTTCTGACTTATAGTGTTTAGGCCATTAATGTGAGCAATGAGGGTAGATACAATTAATTGTAAATACATAAGCCGTCAAGTTTAATCGTGTGCAGTTTCAGTTTCAGTCTGTGGTCGATAGCGCAACTTGTTAACATGTAGGCTGGGGTATTATATTAGATACTGAAGAGCTTCCTGCATGATTGAATTGATATTGAATTATTTAATTGACATAAGAAAATTTAAATTATAATTCGATTTTAAATTTAAAAAAACAATTACAAAACGGGCAGGACTTGAACCGGTATCGACAGCGATTCGCGCTCTTGCTTTAACCAATTGCGCTACCGTGTCGTAATTTTTTTTTTAATTTGAAATTGATTTGCAATTTATAAAATGACAACATGTACATATGAAAAATATTAAAGTTTTCAAAAGCAAATTCACCCATTTTAAATGTGTAAACATTACGTTACGTATTACCTCAAGGAAATACAAAAACGAGAATTTATATTTAAAATTCGGCAGTGTGAGGTTTCAGCATTAAAATTAAAATAATATTTGGCTGTGAGTGGATAATCTTAAACATTAAGGTAATTTGATCGATGGCAACGATAAACCGGTTTTAAATTGTAGGCACTTATTTACGTGGGCACTCGTATTGTTTGTTTTTTTCTTTAATTACCTTTAACAATATTTCAATGGATATAGATATTATTTAAGAAGTAACAAAAACATCATCGTATACCTATTATTATAATTATTATATGTAGGTCGTTCGAAATGTGTTTAATTTAGTGAATTAAATCAGTTTAAATAAAACACACAACAACTAATTTGTTCCAGTGACTTTTGCTACAAAGCATCCGGGCCGTCGGGTCGTAGTAACACATAATTTGTAAACAAGTTTAACTGTTGTTTTATTAACATGTTTCGCGTTTTAAACCGTTAAAGAATTTTATTAAATGTGTACTACTCGCGTGAACTACAGACAGTATTGAATTACATTGGTTTTTTATCATATTTGAGGTTTAAAAGGTCCCGACCAAGAATTTAACAAATATGGCCATAAATTTGTTTTTTAGTTAGTTTACAATTCAGGTTACCTTAGGAATGTTTAAAAATAAAAATTAATGTTGATTAATTAAATAATTTACTATCAAACCTATGAATGAATAAAATCCTCCTATAACCTATTTTCGTGGAGCATACACTTTTTGTGTCCGTTCCATGGCTCGAATCTCTTACAGTCAACTACATAATTACACATTGGCGCTCATATTTTCCTGTGATACGTATAAAACGACAAATCATTATAAATAATATGAGTAGTTAGCTTGAGTGAAACACAAAACGAGAACACTCGTCGATGTAAAACTTGGAATAAATTAGTTGAAGTTAAGAATGGTTGACAGAAGACATAAGGATATATTTAGGGGATTACGATATAAAAAAGAATAGGAAGTACTTGAAGATACTTTTTTAATCCTGTCACACTATTTCCGTTGTCGTTTACAGTGTGAGTGGACGCTGACCTTTTTAAGAGTGTAACGACCTTTTAACAACTCATACGATGGAGACTATCAAGAAGTCTATCGTATGAGTTAACAGTTAACCTCCACTATATTATATTTTTAGGGTATAGGTAGAAGACAGTAAAAAGGCAAGTTAAGTTAGGAAAAAACTTTTTAATTTTGTGTTAATTACTGTCTATAGTTTACGCGAGTAGTACACATTTAAATAAAACACTTTAACGGTTTAAAACGCGATATATTGGTAGTAACTAATATGTCGCGCTTTAAACCGTTAGTGTTTTATTTAAATATCGTGTTATTCAATCCATACTCGAGCTGAAAAATTTGTTTGAAAGCTATAATTTCAGGAACTATTGGTTCGAGAAAAGCATATTACTGTGTTGGTTAGACCATTTATCAAGAAAGAGCAGGTCAGCTAGTAACAATGATAAATGCATCTGATTCCAAATCTACAAAGTAAGTAAGTAGTTTTTGGGTAGGGCTTTACACTATTAAATAAACCCAAGATCCTACCCTACCATTATAAAGCCTAACAATACGACAAAATAAAAAACCACTAACCTGGATGTTTTACAACGCTTGGAATTCACAATACGAGTACGCTACACAAAACGCGTACTAATATCTAGAGCGAGAAGTGTTCAAACGAACTGCAAATAAAAAAAACTCAATTGTTTTGATTGCGTGATCTTTTGTTTTTATATCTTCTCATCATCGACCAATTTAATAGTGTACAGAGGAATACTTGAATTTATGAAGAACTTTCTAGAAGATTATTTATACTTTAAAGATATTTCATTAAATAGCATACTTGTGTAGTTTAAACCAATAGTACACATTTAAATAAAACACATTAACGGTTCAAAACACAATATATATTAGTTAAACTTGTTTGACTTGCAGCTAACGTGATCCGAAACGGCCCATAGTTAAAATCGTTTTTTAAACAGGTTCAACTAATATATATCGCGTTTTGAACCGTTAAAGTGTTTTGTTTAAAAGATATTACATTCATAACTGCAACTGTGTCTCTGGTGTAATGGTTGGTTTACTCGACTGCCAGAGACGAAGTCCAGGGTACCAATTCTTATGATAGCTTGTTTGTATTGAATGTATTACTTTAGTACTGAAATAATAATATATTTTTTTGAATTAATAATAATCGTTAACCGATTTTTCATCAGTTAATAAATATCCTGTGTTCCATTGTGTAACATTTCTTTGGAATTTAAATTTATTTTATATTTTAAATGTTAATTGTGTGGTACTAACCAACGTATACATTAGTCATCAAGTCATTATAAGCGTTAGTTCAACTGACCTTATTAAGTAACAAACATTTTAAGTTTTACGTTTCGTTTCTCCGACAAGGCTGTTCGTTCTGGCCTTTCAAATAAAAGGCGTATGAATTCTTTGATAAGAGAAAACGATGTTTTTGTAACTAAATGTTAGAGGTATTTCTTAAATACAAGTGTAATATATTAAGTGATTTTTTTTATAATAGAACGCTTATAGTAATCTCGCTTCTCCTAAAAGGGCGGACACATTTTAGTGTCCGTTTCTATTATGCCATTTTATTGGGAGCGACTGATTAATTAGACCTTCATCCTCTACCCAAACGAAATTATTAGATATGTTTCCCCGGGAATAGTGCAATGTGTTAACCATATAGCCATGGCGTTTGATTAACACTGAATTTGCTCTGACTTGTGTTTCTGACATGAGTTCGATTCCCGCCTACATCTACCTTATATATATATCAACCTTATTCAAATAACACGAGAGAATTATAAATATTCAAAGTTTAACTCTAAGTCAATGTTTATTGCGCAGCCAAGCTGCAGACGTGGAAAAACTTCTTTAATGAGAGAAACTGAAGTACTTTCAAAGACAACAATAGTGACCGCACTAACGAGGCCCTTTCTCGTCCACAGATTTGCAGTTAGCGGCAGAACTCGGAAAAACACTTCTAGAAAGAAATAAGGAACTTGAAACCGCTCTTCGTGATCTACAAAATGTCATTGAAGACCAGAAGCAAGAAATCGAGGTAATCAAAACCTAAATCAATCAATTACTAAAGTGATATCAGATATTAATCCGCGTAATATCAACTTACTCTCTATATAACTTATCTTAAAATAAGCCCTAAAATCCCATCATAATTAGGTTAGCCGTTTTTAGTGTATAGAATTTCAAAGTACAGTTAGTATGAGAGACAGTTGATGTTTCTCAAACTTTTTAAGTTGATTGCATATCTTTAACTAAAAAAATATACGTTTTATTCAATATATAAATCATTCTTCGCATTTATTTGTCGCAGCGAAATACAATCATATAGATAGGTACTATGTACCACACTGAAAGAATCATTTTTTTTTCGTTTTAAATTAGGCTAATAGTTTTAGGCATGAGCGCTTGTAAATAAACAAACTCTTCAGTGTTATTTTACTATAGAGATTTTCTATAAAAGACTATGTTTAAAATTTAAAGGTCTACAATTTAATAAAATACGTAAAAAGTAATGGAAAGTCGTAAATACCTTACTTTTTTTCAACAACTGAGATAGGTGTAAGAAGTTATAGAACTGTCACATTTTGAAAACTCTTGCAGCAGACAAAGGTCAGATTACAATTGGTTTAGACCTTAAATCTGATCTACTCTTCTTATCCGCTTCCAGTACTTAACAAAACAAACTGTCGCCCTACGGGAAGTCAACGACTCAAGACTGAGAATCTACGAACAACTGGAGGTGAGCATCCAGGACTTGGAACGCGCAAATCACAGACTCGCGGTCGACCATGCAGCCGACAAGAAACACATTAAAACGTAAGTTCAATGTAATTCCCTTTTCATTTAGTTTTTATGGTGCGAGCCTTTGATGTACCTCTATCTATGTTATTATAGAACCTCTGTACTACATTATATACTTGTATTAAGTGTCTTTTATAAACGATTACTTAGTAACTTTCAATGTCGTTCAATGTCGAATTTTAGGAGTTTTGGTTTATAACTAAAAAAGAAATTAAGGTTTTGAAAAGAAAAATATGTAAATATAATCAACATTTTTACATATTTTGACAACCATGAAATAGAGATAAATTATTGTTAACACTATAAACGACATGTCAATTTGTTCGTCACATTTAAATCCAATCCTTGGTAAAGAGATACCGTACATTTAAATCAAACACTCTTAGCGGTTTAAAACGCGAAATATATTCGTTACCTTATTTTTAATTTGGTCCGATGTTCGTGCTTTGAAGCAGTCGTGGTCACGGGGGTACTGAATATTGAGGGTGCTTCTAATGTCAAAGTCAACTTAAAAATAAGTTATCTAATACATTTCGCGTTTAAACCGTTAAAAATGTTTTATTTTAATATGTACTACTCGCGTAAGCTACAGGCAGTACTCCATACACATTTATTTTGATTGAACTTGTTTAATTAATAGCCTTTGCGGAAACATCGAAACCTTGGAAGGCAAATGTGAAGAGCTTCAAAAGACTGTGGACGACCTGAACGGCCAGCTGGAAATATTCCGACGGAGATCGGAACGGAAGCCGGAGAGCGAGAAGCCGAAAGAAAAACCCGCAGAGGCCCCAAACACCATTGTCAAGAAGCCAGAGACGAACGGAACGCCGCTCAAATTAGTCCCGTTGCCTGAACTCACAAAGGAAGACGAGGATTTGTTAAGGCTTAGCGATGAGCTCAGAGAGAATAAGGCTGCGTTTGCACAAGAGCATAGGAGGGTAACTGAACTGGAGGAACAACTAGCGTCGGTCATACAAGAGAACAACAGGTTACAAGAACAATTAAGGAATTGGCATCAAAGGGACGATGAGCCTAAGTCCATGCATGAGGAGTTTTCGATTCTTGAAGAAGTCAGGTACGTGTTGTTACACGTAGGATAAAAATTTCTGTATCTGTTCTATAAATGAACAGACAGACAATATTTTTCTTTATCATGGATAGTTAGTTCTTGTTTATAATAGAGGAGAACATACAACCACGGGGTTCAATTGATGGTAGTTTAAATACCTTAGCTATAAACAAGATGCGCTGTTGGCCTATTTTGGCTTGGGATATTCGGAAATCGTAATTAAAGTTGACGGCTTTTTCTGACAGAATTTTGAAATTCCTAATACCCTTTTTTAGACAACATGTTACAGAAAAATTATAAATCGATTGGAGACATGTTGGACCTAGAGATTGAACTCACTTACTCATTGATTGTTAGTCATACAGTGCTACTATTCCACCAAGGATCCCATCGCAGCCTGTAGTTTTTTGTTATTATATCTTTTTACGGAACAAAGTCACACCTGAAAGTATCTTCCTTAGATGACTTATGTTATATTGTAACATTACAGACAAGGACAATTATGCATTCGATGTCTCCGAGGTACAGAACGAGACGATATGTCTTCTATGCTGGACGGCGACGACGATGATAGAAGTGCAATATCTTCCCTCATTTTGACATCCACTGGCAACCACAGTCCAAAAGACGAGGTCAGCAGCAAACTTATAAAGTTCGACGTGAGTATCTTCTTATTGTGTATTATTTATCTGTGGCTTTTGTTTCTTTAACTTTAACCAGCACCGCAAATATGACACTTGAATTTGACCTTCCTTTTTTTGAATCTTAATATCCGTACAAAATGTGTTATCTTTACGGTAGAGCGTAGTTAGTATGTCTCTTTAACTGTGTAAATTACTAATCTTCACTAATAACATCGGCAGCATAAATTTTCCTTCTACGACAGGCGCCTTGCCTGAAATTCCTTCAAAGAGTGCTCTATGGCACATTCAATTCTCCTAGGCTTTTTGAATGTCGATTTAGAAGCATGCCCAGCTTTACCCGTCCCAAAGCAAATGGCATGGTCCACAATCAGAGCTGAACAGTCCCCATCCTCGTGAGAATTTGATGCGAGTGTTTAATATCGTTTCTAGGCGACAAAACTTTTCCAACTGCCCCTGATGTTGTTGATCACGCTTTGCATTTGCATAATGAAGCGCATTTGCAGTAGTTTTCTTTGGATATATCGCATGTAGTCGAAGGTACGTCCATTACTGACACGTTATTAGACTAAGAGTCTGCTAATCGGTGAGGGTCATTGGTTCATGGAACCAATGTTGTCGTCTGTGTGTGTTTTGATACTAACAAGGTTCGGATGGTTCAACTCAATTTTGCGCGCGTGTATCTGTGTGCGTATACAGTGATATACAAGCTATGCTATACAAATGTTGTATAAAGACATGCGCATGCGCACAGACTGCGCGCAAGATAATTGAACTATCTATAGTTGTGTATTTGTGATTAACAACGAGTCTATAACGATAAGAGTAATGGGTGTATTTTGACTAATTACCACATCATAACTTATGACTTTTCTTTTTTATATGAAACTATTTATGTCATGTCTTGCGTTTAATTTCTTATCACTTTAATTACATTCTGTATGCAAAGTAACAAAGTAATAACATTCATTCCATTTTTTAAACACGGCATACAGTTACCTTTTACAATATAAAGCAAACAATCATTCACAACTTCTATGGTTATCAAATATTAATTAAACTAATTTCAGAATGCGAAAGAAAAGTTACTGCAAGGCACCTGGGCAAACAAAGAGGATGGACACGAGAACCCGTACCGGGAGTTGGTGCAGAAGTACGAGGCGTTGCTCGAAGTTCAATTATCGCAGGTCAAGAACATAAGGAAAAACAAGCCAACCTTGCCGAGCGCACAAAGCCAAACCGGATCGCTTTTAGTGCATGACGAGCTACAGACGTCCGGCGACTTCAGCCAGTTTAGCGTCAAGGACACAGACGACGAAAGCGGCCACGGCGAAGATGCTCAAAAGGACAGCCAACAGAAAAAAATGGAAACGTCCCGCAAGAAGATAATCCAAACACCAGACTTTTCAGAGGCGGAAACCTCTAGCTCCGGTTTTTCGGACGAAACCAGCAATAAGGCGACGCAAACTGAACGCGAGAGACCCGGCTCCTTCTTATGCACAATAGCAGACGGAGAAGACTATCGGTTCAGTATCTACGATGATGTCAGCCCGATGGATAGCCGGTTCCGCAACAGACCCGAATACAGGGAATTGTTCAAAGAAATCTTCACTATTCTCAAAAAAGCGGCAGAGAACAAAGACGACGGAGAACAGTTGCCTTTACTCGACGATACGAAGGCCGGCAAAGTGCCACCGGTGACGCCGGCCACGGAGGAACCACCTGGAAACTTCTCCGATGACACTCAGAGTATTTTATCGTCTGTAATGTCTGAACAATCGATTCCAGTATCTGATATCACAACACCTGAATCGTCGACATTAAAAGAAAAAGAACCATCAGCATCAGAGGCTAAGGAAACAAAAGAGAAGCCAAACGTCGACAATAATAAAGAAAACAAACCAGTTGCTGAGAGCACCGAGAAACCAAAACAGAATGAACAGGAGAAGAAGGACAAAGAAAAAGAACGCGTCCTCACGCCTCTGGTGCGTCAGCCACTGGAATTCATCGCAGCTACTAGAAAGAAGTCCAGGCATCGCAACCGTAAGCACAGTCAAGATCGTCAGGGGGCCGATTCGCCCGTATTCCCTTCGCCGCCAAAGATCACGTACCAGAAGCCCTCTCACAAAAAACGCAGAGACTACAGGCCTATCGAAGTGAGTCCCCTCGCTAGACCGGCGGAGGGCGAGTGGAACGGCTCCACACTCCAGTTTTACAACAGGAACCTCAACTCGCCGACACCCAGCGTGAGTGGCCGTTCGGGTAAAATCTACCAAGGATGGAATCCCGAAACAGACTCTTGGGACATAAAACAGAGCACTGCGTCGCAGGAGATCCACAAGCTGAGGAAGCTAGAACTCTCCTACGCCGAGGTACTGAGAAACGCCGACAAAACGAAGAACAGGCGTAAGAAACATCAGTAATTGAATATTTAACGAACCGACCCCCTCTCGCACCAGCGAGGGCAGAGTGATTGTCTTTGCCAACCGGACAAATTTAGTTTAAGTTTTTGTGATCTGCTAGCGTTACTTATTAATTTATATCAGATAAATCATTAATGCCATAATACCGATATAGATATATATCGCATATGTAATAGGAGCCCAGCAAGAAATAGTCAAAGTTACAAATTAAATTATTAAACCTATTTATGTAATAAATAATGTAGATCCCTCTCCAAAAAATAGAGTAACGCTCGTAACGTTATACCGAAACTAAAAGAAAATATGCATTTATACATTCTGAATATGGCTTCGTTTATAAAGCTTATTTCAATATTAACTATTGCATATTATTTAATTCGGCATTTCAACTGAATGGATTTATTTGCTAACTCTGTTTCGTTGTCTCAGTCACTATTTTAATTGTATATTATGTATTTTATTGAAAAGCATTTGTAAATATTATTTAATTTTATATTAATTAATTTGCCATGGTATGTACTGTACTGCGAGTGTTTCAATTCATTATGGAATTGCATGGAATATTTAATGAACGAGAGGTTGGAGGTATGAAATAAAAATTTTAAATAAATTATTAGCATTTCATTTAACCTTAAAATAAGAACAATTATAAATAAATAATGAAAGACTTACATTTTTATAGTACATAATTATTATATGATGTTTATACACGGTGTTGCTTGGTTGTTGTCTATCACTTGTTTTGCGCTTCGAGTTCCCTTTCGACAATCTTGCGATACTCGTCGAATCCGCCCTCTATGCTCTTCACGGACCCGCTTCCGCATACCCAGAGTTCTTTGCACACCATTCGTATTAACCTCTCGTCGTGAGATACAAGAATAACACCGCCCTGAAAGGTTATTTTTATTAATTTAGTTAGAGAAACTAGACTATTTTGTGAAAATCGTTGAATACACATAAGAGACATTTTGAATAAACTCTTAACGATTTAAAACACGAAATGCCAAGCATTCGAAACGTCTGGCCGTAGTTAAAATATATTGTCAATTAAATACTGTCTACAGTTTACCCGAGTAGTACACATTTAAATAAAACACTTTAACGGTTTAAAACGCGATATATTAGTTAAACTATTTGAAAATATTATGCGTTTTAAACCGTTAAAATGTTTTATTTAAATGTGTACTTTTCGCTTAAATTACAGACACTACTTAATAACAGATCTTTACACGCTGATGTTGAAGCCGAGGTTAACGGAAAGATAGTGGTAGTCTATATGAATGTCTGATTCAATTAGACACCTAAACCACCGGGCCAAACTTAATAAATCAATTTGTTTTTCCAATACAGAGTTAAACGTATTGCCTAGCATTGCGATCAGCGCGAGAGGTCGTGGGTTCGAATCCTAGAAAAACATAAAATTGTTTCGGTGGGGCAGGGCCCAGAAGTCTGATCAACTACTTTCCCGTTAAAAGAACGGATCAGTGAAACGGACACAGAAATGTGTTCGCCCCAAACCCCACGAGGGGGAAATGGGCTGTCACTTTTTTAACCGTTTTATAAAAGTTAGTAATGTTATATATAATAAGCAACTCTGTAACTATTTGAAGTAACATAGAGAGCAATTGATTAAGTGCAAAAGTGTCTAGGTTCGAATCCTGGGGTAACAAGTTTTTTTAAGCAAAAGTGTTTATAAGCTTACCGTGTATTTGTTTATTCCCTTTCCGAGGGCTTCAATTGTTTCAATGTCCAAGTGATTGGTCGGCTCGTCGAGGACCAAAAAGTTGGGGTTCCCGAGGCACATGTTAGCGAAGGCCACCCTGGACTTCTGCCCTCCGGAGAGACTGGCTATTGTCTGGAGGGCGAGGTCCCCACTCACCCCGAAGCTTCCCAACTGTCTCCTATATTCTTCTATGGTCTTACCTAGAATAAACGAATTGGCCACATTTACACAAAAGTGAAGAATTATTTGAAAGTATATGGGCATAAACACCTTTAAAGTTACCATTTTCATTATTTTATTTAAAGGTAATAAGACCTCTATGCCCTCCCCACCGAAAAATTATATCGTTACCACCACTACCGGAATTACTCAAGATCTCTAATGCAATTTGAAAAAAAAGTTTCTTTTTTGAAACTAAGCATTTAATATTACAACAACTAATTAATTATAAGTTCATCTTTAATGATTTTCTTAAGCTGCAGCACATAAGCCATGAATCTTAAAACGCAAGGGTTAAGGTCGAAATTACATTGCGCGGGCGCATCAGGTATCAATAGGTTGAAAGAATTCGACGAAGACGTGTAGGACTCGGTAGCTCAATTGGTTAAAACAGCACGAAGCGCTGTGGGTGCCGGTTCAAATCCTGTCTGTAAACTTTTTTCATATCTATAATCGATTTTTAATTTATTACAACAGCTTTACAAGACTGTTAATTACCTTCTTAAAATGTCAGGATATATTGAAGATTTGTTTATTTAATTTATCTTTTTACTTAAATACAGTTATACCCTGGCTTAACTTTAAGGATTTTCCTTATTGTCTTCTAGATCCTTCACTAGAATGTTTAATGAGTTTAGTTCTCATACCAGGGTAGTTCTTCTGTAATAGCTCCACCGAGTTGACATTCATTTCGAGCTGGTCAACGTGATGCTGAGAAAAGTATCCGAACTTGAGGCCGCGGTGAACGCTGCGGATTCCGCTGGTGGGTGACAGGATCCCCATTATGATCTTCAGTAAGGTAGTCTTTCCTGCTCCGTTGTCACCTACCTGAAAAAGTGATCGGACAAGATTTACTTTTTTCACTTGTTTATTGTTATAACTTAAATACATTGGCAAAAGGTTTGATTAATATTGATAAATCGATAGGCGAGACTTGAAGCTCCACCAACTCTTTGGTCTACCGGCACTTACACGGCAAAGTAAGCAATGATAGCTGTTAATGACCTACCAGAAGCTCTATATTATGTTCTAAACCTATTTTTCCCTATAAGGGTCATGGGGTCAAGTTATTTCACCGATCAATTATATAATTGATCAGTCATTTGGGCCTTACTCGACCGAGACTATTTGTTTCACTGGGATTCCAAACCAGAACTTTGCACTTAATGCAATGTACGGATTAACAACCAGGTGGCGCGCCTAAATGCATAGTGTTTAAATAAAACACTTTTAACGGTTTGAACCGCGAAATATATTAGATAACTCATTTTTAATTTTATTTTACTATGGCATGACCTATGGCCAACTACAGGTCAAAGTATCCCGAATGCCAAAGTCAAATTCGATACGCTACTGCCACCTCGGGCTGAAGGTTAAAATAACTCAACATATTCCGCGTATCAAACCGCGTGTTGTGTTTAAATTTGTACTAGTCTCATGAACACAGATAAAAAACTTAATAGGATGTAATACAGTCTCACTGCTTATACAACTAGAATGGAGTAGAATAATTTTAACTTACAATACATATCCTAGATTCGAGGGTAGCTCCCAAATTGACGTTGGTGAAGATCACTTTATCCTTTGAATAGTAGAAGCCAACTTCGTTCAACTGCAAGATTGGCGGTGAGAGAGGCTCCGTCTCAGGAAACCTTAGTACTACCTCAATTTCCTTTTCTATGGGTTTCAACTCTGGTCTGAAATTTGAAAAATAAAAAAGGTGAAAAAACAAAATTGTAACTTATTACGATTTCAAAATTATTTTTCCCACACGACAGGTTCCTCAATTAAAAAACAAGCAATTTTAACTTGAATTATGCAATAAGCATAGTTTTAATTTATTCCTTTATTTTTGTTTAAAAAGGACAAATCTTATGCTTTATTATAAGCAATCGAACTACTAGCGAAGGACCGGTCGTACTGGAAGCCATTGTCCAGCAGTGAACATCAAACGAAGTCAAACTCGAAAGCTCATAATTCGATAAGCAATCAGAAGATTACATTAGTACTAAGGACTGTACCTATAAAATAATATGTATATTTTACAATATATTGAAATCTTATTTCTATGTATGTTCCTCTACCCCCTGTGTAACCAAAAAAACTTAATCATGCTACCTCGGGCTTCAAATTCAGGACCTCTCATGATTAATCCAATAGTTGAAGGCGATGTTATTGATAATATATTGTATTGCTATAAAATAGTAACTCACAATTTTTCGAGCATCTTTATTTTGCTCTGCACGGAAGACGCACGATTGGCATTATACCGGAAGCGGTCAATAAACTCCTGCGTGTGCGCACGGTGCTGCTGCTGGGCTTCGTATTCACGCTGCTGGTTCTTTAGCTTCTCCGTTTTAGTCTTGTGGAATTGTTCGTAGTTACCCCTATACAAAAATAAATTATAAATATATAATAAGAAATTATTTATTATATAAGATATTATTTCATAAATAATTAATAATTTCTTAGTAATAAAATGAGTTACACATTTATTTATTTATTACTGGAGAAAATCAACTATAATTGTGAGTATCAACTCGCATTTAATTATATACATGTGTTTACGCTAAACTGAAAATTTATTCTTGTTTAAATAAATGTCTGAAACCTAAATTATTATCAAGTACTTGAATAATTATTTGTTTCATATTGTCTATTAGCTTTCTTATGTAAAGATTATGTGCTTTGTATCTATGCTGCACTGTATTAAATAAGTAAGTTTCATTCTATTATCTAAAACTACTTACTAATAATTATAAAAGACCTGATCAATAATTTTTGACTATAATTGTCACCAAATATTGATTTACCTGTATGTATCAATTCGCTGTGAATGTAAATGCATTATGTCAGTTGGTACTGTGTCAAGGAAATTTCTGTCGTGAGACACGACGAGTAACGTGGTCGGCCAGTTCTGGAGATAGCTCTCAAGCCAAATGATAGCCTTTATATCCAACATGTTAGTGGGCTCGTCAAGCAGCAGGAGATCCGGTCTGTGAAAATATTGATTACATTATTTTATTAGGTTATTATTTCATTTTGGTGATTAGTGTTTTTATTTTTAATATTATTTGTGCAATGTAGAACAGAGATATACAAACAAATAAAAGCCATCAATACTAGTCCAGCTTCTTTACAAACAAACATGTTATTGTATTTAAACAAAACAACTTTTCACACCAATGAGATATGTTGGAAAAGCTAAACAGAATACCTTCCGAGATTATCTTCCCTATAGCACTTTGCTGTTGTTAAAAAAAAATTCCGTGACAAAAAACATGTGTATCTTGTAGAGCGTTAACTGATTTTAAATGGCTAAACTAATATCAACAAACATTTAGGTAAATAACGACTATATAAGCCACTAAAGACTTACTTAGAGAAAAGTGCTCTTGCCAAAGCTAATCTCATTCTCCAACCACCAGAGAAGGTTCTTGTTGCCCGAGCTTGCATTTCTGGAGAAAATCCTAAACCACTCAATATAATGGATGCTCGAGCCGGAGCTTTATCTGCTTCAATGTTTTCTAGCTGCGCATATATTTCTGTTAGTTCTGCTGATAGGCTGGGATCTGTCGAACTGAAATAGCGAAATTTCTGTTTTAACGGTTTAAAACGCGAATTATATAAGTTAACTTATTTTAAATTTAGTTTTAGGTTATGTAGTCTGTCCCAATATCGAAGAAAAATCTACTACGCTAGCGCCTTGATTTCCTAGTAATTATTGGTATTTGAAAATACCAGAAAATAAGCTGCATACTTACAAAACATCGTTTTTTTTATTAAATTCAAAAAATAAATATAATAACGCCTCACCCATTATTTATAGAAGCCGTAATTTCCTTTTCTCGTTTCAGTAAATTTTCTCTAACAGTATCACATTCAAGCACGCTTTGCAATGCAATTGTGTCATCACCAACTACTTCTTGTTCCACATGAAGAACTGAAATATGCGACGGTATCTTCAGTTGCTTAGCTGATATCATTCTTAGAAGTGTTGTTTTGCCAAGTCCATTTCTGCCTACGAGACCATACCGTCGACCGAAGGCTAGAACAAGGTCTGCACCTTGTAATAGTACTCTGAAATAAGTCAGTAAAATATATTAAGTACTGAAATATAATACAGTTAAATCCATTTATTATGACTCCGTCTATATAGACCAACCGATTATTATGACGTCATTACACTACAAAGTTTGGTTTTCATATAAAAAAGTTGGATATAATGTCTGGTTACAATGATTTAATATGTATGTATACATGCGTAGTTACTATGTTCCTCTATTCAAATATTTAAATACATACATATTTATATAAAAAAAGGTTTTTTTTTACACAACGCATTGTATGATGTCTGCTTATTATGACGTGTTTGTCAATAACTCTCCATGTCATTATTCAATTAGGATTCAACTGTAATATAATTATTAATTAAGCATGAAAGTGTGAGAATGGCATACCTCTGTCTGTTTAGTGATTGATTTTACTTACAGATAATCAGACTTAGCAACTTACTTTGTCTTACAAAAACTATTGTTTCTCTAGGTTTGAAACCTATGACAGCTAGTGGGAGACAATGCGTTTTAACATTAAGCCTTAGATTTGGTCAGATGGCCAGTAATCTAAATATTTATTCATTATAATATAATAATAATGTGATGTAAATTACCTATCACCATAAGCAATATCAAAGTTTTCTATCCTTATGTCTTGAGTTCGATTGGTGCCCTTAGCTTCTAATTTACTGTCTTTCTTAGACGTGACCTGAGAGGCAGTGGCTGTCTGTAGAACTGGTGCTGCTACTGGTACTTTTGCTTCCTTTTGTTTCTGCTGTTTCTGTTGTAGTTTAGCTTCTGCCTTTTCTAATTTCTTAGCGTCAACTTTCTGAAAGGAATAGTTATCAGTATAAACAAATAAACTCAGCTAAAGCTTAGAGACAATATAAAATTAAAAACTTTACTTAAGATTACAATCTTTGTTTTTGTTTAATGCTGAATAGATTTTCTGAAAAATTATATATTTTCATTTATTATTTTACAAGATGGCATTATCTGATAGTAAGTTGAATATTGTACATGAACATTGTAATTCTCTTTAATAAATAAATTTTTTTTTTTTTTTTTTTTTTTTTTTTTTTTCTCCGGGTTCATATTTAATACTGTTAAGCTAAAATCTTAAAATAGTAATATAATAAAATTATTTACATTAAAAATCTCTAAGATTGAAAAAAAGTGTAATACAAAAAACCTAAAAAAAATTTTTTACAAAAAAAAAAAATTCCCAATTTTCAATTTTTTTTTTTTTTTTTATTTGTTTTTAATGTGACCCAAACTAGGCAATGCCTGTCTTTTGGGAACCCCCCCAAACCCCTTTTTCCCCACAGGAGCATTAAAAATAGATATACAGCCCCCTTGTTTTTTTGTGTGAATTGGAGGGAGATGTTTTAAAGTTAAGAAAGTGTAATAAAATTTTTATTAAAATCTACTAAGATTGAAAAAATTTACAACACAGGTAAGACTTAAAGAATCAATTTTAATAGATTTCCAAGCCAAAGAACAAATAGTTATGAATGAAGAAACTATTACTATTATTATTTTTCTTATTTAAAATACTTACAAAGTTATCATCTCTTGTTTGCAACCATATACTCTTAACATCATTGCTTTCAACAACAGGAGCAGCCATTGAAGCTAAGTGTATTGGAGCATCCAAAACTTTACGAGGACCATTTGTTGTTTTGCTTTTCTCGGGTTGCAACATATGTAACAACTTTTCACAAATATCTCTGTAATATTTTAAATAAATCAACCATAAATTATCATCGCATAACTTAATTAATAAGAAACCACAAACAAATTAACAAATCCTTTATAATAATCTAATAATAATATAATATATATAGTAGTAAGGAAAGGGACTATAAACTAATCATAATACAAACTAGAATAATGGCAAAGGTGTAAACAATTAACATGAGAAGAAAAATCATTAATAATCAGTAAGGATAAGTACAATCAAAAACAAAAAGATTTTGAAAGAGTAGTATTGATAACCTGATATCCTCTTCGGATTTTTCTGAAATCCCTTGTAATACTTCCCCTATGGCCTCAAATACCTCTTCTTTATCCTCGAACTCCCCTGCACTACTATCCAATACATCTGAAATAGCATTTTAGGAGAAACTTACAACATGTACATGGTAAGTTGATGTTTTTTTTCTAACCTATACAAAACATTACCTTCAACATATTTTTTTAATTCCTCGTCAATGAGAGGAAACTGGCTCTTAATATATTCGCCGCAACTTGCCATTGTTTTTTTAATACTTGGTGAATACCAAGATACTTGTTTTTATTAATTATTTACCATTTATTTTATTGTAGCAAGTAAACGTAGAATCGTAATGTCACACTGGAAAAACTGACCTTTCAATGTCAATGTCATAGGATTTATCAAATGTGGTATATAATCTATGAATTACACTGCCTGTGGTAATAATATAGACTCTTTGGTATTGACCCTTTAAAAGAAATTGGTTCGGCAGTCTATTTCATTTTGTTTTTTTTTAACTTCCAACACTACTTTAATATTATCCCGCCGCGACGCAAATTTGTTTCAATTCTAAAAGTATTTTTTATTTTGATTATATGGACAATGGCTGAAATAACAGGATATAGTTATAAAAGATACGAAAAATCCCTAGGGCTTTTAACACAACGATTTGTATCTCTACTACAAAGAGCTAAAGACGGTGTTTTGGACTTACGAGCCGTATGTTTAAAAATGACACTATTATTTATACCCATACTATACAATTCTATACTAAGTAAAAAGGTTTATTACCAACTGTTACAATTTTAGGCCACTGAAATATTAGCTGTTCGACAGAAAAGAAGAATTTATGATATTACGAATGTTTTGGAAGGAATTGGTCTTATTGAGAAACGCAGCCAAAACAGCATACAGTGGAAGTAAGTTTCAACACTTTGTACATAAGGTGGTTCCTTTTCACACATTCTATGTTTTCTACATATCTGCTGTATCTTGCCATTTACCACAAATAATAATTACAGAGGTGCAAGCCCCGAAGGTATATCAAACGAAATTGGCGCCAAGGTTAATTCGTTACGAAAGCAAGTAAACAGTTTAGAAGATCATGAACAATTATTGGATAAGTAAGTTACAATTTTACTTAGTTACCTTAAAGTAAGATTATAATTCTGTTTAGGTTCTAGAATAAGGTAAGACTTCAAGATTGTTGTGTTTTACAGACATATGCACTACATTGAACAAAGTATTAAGAATGTAATAGATGATAAGGGCAATCAGGCTTTATCATATGTAACAGAAGCTGACATACGGAAATGTTTTGATGCCGATCAAGATATATTTGTACTAGAGTGTCCACTTGGCACAAAAATATCTTGCAGTAGGCCATTAGAGGTAAATATTTAATTTCTATATTACAGAATATTAGATGTCAAATATAAAGTTTCATTCAATTGTTTGTTAAGTAAATTTCATATGAAATTTTGTATGCTTTAAGGAAAAGGAGAGCATGCTACATTTGAAATCTCATGATCCAGTCGGAGTAATTTTGTTATGTGACTTAGATAAAGAAAAGGTAATCATTTTTGATATATATTTAGTATAATTACATAAGTTGCTCTGCAAAAAGGGCAAAAAAAGTAGTATACTCATACTTTACAAACACTTACAGGAGATGGACCATGATGCAGATGAAGAAGTTCATACATATATGGATGGGTTTAGTAGTGCATCTTCAAACACAAGTAAGTTTTATATGTTCTTCCAATGAAGAAATAAAGAAGATAAACTTGCATCAAAATCCATAGTGACAACCAATTTTAAATCTCTTACACAATTCAAACAATTTTTGGTCAATATTGACAAGTTAAAGTTCCATCTCCACTTGGTCCTTTTTTTTATAATCAATTTAAGTTTTTTTTTAAACATGTTGCATTTTGTCTGGAAACCTGGATATTGAATAGGTAGTAGGAAAATAAAATTTTGGTCTGGATCACAAACTGCCACAAATGAAAAGCCGTAAATTGTTCAACAGCAGATCTTGTTGCAATGTTATAATTAAAATAACACTAAAAGCCTACATGTGTCGACTTGTTGCAGATTACCTTCTAAGACTAAGCCCACCCATCACGAGACAAGACTTTTCCTTCTCATTGAGCGGTTCAGAAGGATTATGTGATCTATTTGATATTCCTTGTTAACATTTATATCAGTATTTGACGCTAAGTTTTTGAAATCTATTTTGTAATCATGTTGACTTTATAATGTAAGTATAATAAATCATGTAAATATATGAGAATCAAAAATGTTATTAAAATAAATTTTCTGACATAAACTTATTTATTTTTGGAAATAAATCTGTCCAATACACCAAATGATTGCGTTGGTTTTTGCCTTTCTGGTAAATCTAGCATTTCTTGTGCTTCCAGAGTATTTTTAATTTGTTCCTAAAAATAAATATTCAAGTTAGACAAGCAAATTTTGTAATATTGATTTACTGTATTGTGTTCATTTGAGTCTAGTAAAAAACAGTAGCTTGTCTCTCACCTTTCTTGCATTTGCTTTAATGATTTTCTTTCTTGCAATATTACTCAGTCCTTTGTTTTTATGCTTAATCTTCAAGTCAATTTTCTTGTCTTTAACATGCTGTAAGAATACCAAGTTTAAATAAAGCATAAATAATTAAATTTTACAAATCATATTTAAAATAATAAAAATGTATGACAACATATATAATCATTGAAAAACTGTGGCTATGCTGTTTGTGTCTGTATTATTATTTTATTAACTGAAACACCATTTCAATGTATTGAAAAGAGATTAATAATATCAAAAACTACAAAATATAAGCTAGTGTTATTTCATACCAGTAACTTTGATTTAGCATCAAGTTTATCCTTCAGTGAAGGGACATCCACTCGCACCACCTCAAATGGATCTAAGGTTATCAGTTCCGGTGGTATTTTCTCTAACAATGCCTTAACTTCTGCCTCCTTTCGTTGTGTCTTTGTCTGGTATGGATTATTTTCATAAGCATCAAAGTTTGGTTCTCCACTACCTAAGGGATCACAAAAAATTCTTGGTCAATAAAAACAAATGTCTAAATTTATATTAACAATTAGATTTGAAATGCAGCGCGTTACATAACAAAGCAGTTTACATCCACAAGAAGTTATCTGTTAAAAAATAAGTACAATTACCTGGCACTATTATGCTACTAAATCCACCGCTGGTTCCAATACCCAGGACATCTTCATATGGACAAAACTTAAAGTTGCAAATGGATTTTGACATTTTGTGCCTCATGTAAGGTGCCTCAACTGTCTGGGTACAACAGTTGCTACAAAAATAAATATAATTAGTTTATGTACATATTTCTCAGTTGTGAGACATGGAGTCGAGTACTATGTGCAGGACAAGGGCCTGGGTTGGTCTCTTGGTATACTTAAAAAGGGACCCAGGGGCACAGAAATTTATAAGTTAAACACAGCCAACTCCTTCCTCACATAGGAAATACAGAACTATCAACTATAAGTTATGTTAAATGCTCCTGGTAGGTGTATAACACTAACAAATCATGTGAATTTGAGATCTCATTACAGGTTTATCAATTTGGTTTCAATTCTTTAACATCGAATTTGCAGATTGCAATTCAGTTTATAATATTTGTTATCTTATATTTTTTGTATGTTGTAATACAACTTACCTATATATTTCTACAACCTCACCAAGTCCAACAGCAAGCATATCTTTCTGTGAGAAATCTAAATCGGTTGCTGAACTTCTAAGCTTATAATGCTGTAAGGGTCCATCTAAATTCCGTATGTCCCATATTTTTAGACTTCTGTCTACTCCAGATGTTGCCATATACCTAAATAAATATATATTTATTGCAAAATTTTCATTAAATTTACTTTAGCAAAAGCCCCTTTATCACTAAAGCTATTGTTAGTTTTATTATTGTTACAATAAATTAGTTTAACATGGCTTAAAAGTCCTTGAACTAAAAATTCATTATAGAATACATACATTCCTCTTTGATCAACAGCAATAGCTGTTAGTGGGGTTTTGTGGCACAAAATTTTAGCTAGTGGTTTTTTGACAGTCGGAGCCCACATAGATACAACTCCTTGTGAATTTCCCAAACATACCATAGCGTTATAAGGATTGTGGGTCATAACAGATGTTCGGCCTAAATAATTATTGTAGTGGCCGACAACTTCTCCTATTGAAATATCTAGCCAACTCATAAAGCCATATTCATTCTGTAAAAATTTATTTCTGTTAATATTTCATTATTTGAGTCATTGGTCATTAGTAAATAAAATTAATGATTTAAAGTACTTTTTCAATTTAAAAAACAAAGATTGTGTTAGTTCCAAACTTACAACGGCAGCAAGCAAAAAGTGGTATGGAAGGAATTCCATTCTCAGTATCTTGTCCATTTTCTTTACACAATGTATCTCCATTCCAGTATTGTCATATATGTATAACCACTCCTTTTGTGCGGCTGCTAACATTGTTTCAACATGTAACCAACTAAAAGATAAAATTTTTTATACAAAACAAATTATACCATTTAAGGGATACTATACAGTTCAAAATTATATCAAAACAGACATAATATGCTTGTTTTACTTATTGAAACTAGAATTAAAGTTCTGATATAAAATCAATACCTTATATCATGAATAGATTCCATTACATTAATTTCACAATGGAGCTTCTTCGTAACCCAGTCGAAGGCAGCTAAATGACCTTTCTTACTGCCTAAAAGTAAATGTCTACCATTCCTAGAATACTTAGTTCTGTAGGGACCAAACTCAAGCTTTAACTCAAAAATCTTAGTAGCAGCAGTAATATCTACATTTTCAGCAATTGCTTTTTGGGTGATCCCTGTGGTTCTGTGATCTTCATCAACTTGTAAATATCTGCAAAATATTAATAGCCACAAGAGTCGATTTAGGAGGTACCAGTGGACTATAATGACAGTAGAATAATATACAGTTAAAATCAGGTATAACAAGCCTGCCCAAAAGTGTAAATGGCAGAAATGTAGTCAGTACGTCTCATATATAATCTAAGTCATGACTTACCCAGCATTCTCTGTTAATAATATATCTGCTCTAGCTGCTTGTTCTTGTGCATATTTATATTTGATTTCTTTTTTTTTTAGTTTAAGTGCATGTATAGGATGCCTCACACCTTTACCTATTTCATCTCCCCGAGAATGTTTCTCTAACTTTTTGGAATCAATAGGCGCTTTCCCGGGAAATTTATTTTTTTTACCTTTTGGCTCGTCAATTTGCAGTTTCTGTAGGGAAATTTAATATTTTATTAGATCATATTATAAGAAAATATTGTCACAGAGTTCGTCACTTACCTTTCGGACCCATTTTGAATGGGGCTTCATAACAACATTGTACGTTTCAACCTTATCAACTGCCGTGGTCTTTGAAGTTGAGCCATTTTCGTCATTGTTATCAAAATAACGCGGCTGAAACGTTGGTTATGTTAATATTAATACACGAAAATTAATTTTAACAAAATTTAGCCACTTTCAAAGATATACTGTACCGTTTTTCTAAGCACTGTGTTTTCTTTCATATCTAACAAGATAACCCTGATTTAAATGTTTAAAAAAATATAATCACCACCTGC
This sequence comes from Leptosia nina, assembly GCA_963661955.1. Classification (NCBI taxonomy): domain Eukaryota; kingdom Metazoa; phylum Arthropoda; class Insecta; order Lepidoptera; family Pieridae; genus Leptosia; species Leptosia nina. The sequence continues at coordinate 470,207 of CAVLEF010000282.1, forward strand.
ATTTAATTCCTAACATATTTTGAATTCACAATTTTACAATGTGCATTTGACAGCAGACAAGTGACAATTTACAACTAATGTAACTACAGTTGACATTAGACTACACTCTTATAATTCTTTTTTTTAAGGATGGCACAAATTCGTAATAAATATACAGCGTAACGTTAAATAGTAAAAAAGTATGTTTACGAGGAATGGGGATTTGTAAGTTCACTTTTTTGATAATTACTTATTACATTTATTATTAATACATCTAAACATAAATCGGCACATACCTGTGTTTCCTTGTATTTATTTGAATAGAATTCTATTGGCTATCATAAAATGAAGGATGACTTAGATCTATTTAAATCGAAAATTCGCTTTAGAGAATGATAGGAGCAAAATATGAGTACGACTAAGGAGGAAGAAAATTACCGTTTGTGTATTATTTTTTATTGCTATTATACCTAGAAAAAATTGTTTTGGTCATATCGAGGACAGAAGCCGGTTGAACTGGGTATTTAGTTGTGTCTGTATTGAAGTCGATCGTTAGTCGTATAATATTGCCTTGCTCTCCCCAGTTAGTGAAAATAGATTTCACTTGTTTTGTAAGTTTCTAATTATTCATATGTTATTGGAAAAGTATACGATCTGCCATTGTATAGAATTGCTAGGAAATATATTATTTTAAAATTGTACGGAACGCTAATAAATATATGAAAACATTTAAACCAAAACCTTACGAAATAGCTGATGACATCAACGTAATTTCTGTAAAAACGATAATTAGCTTAATCAAATGGTACCAAGAATTTTTAAGAAAAGAACGAAATATGAAAACAATAATATTCTCGATTTCAGCATAATGTTTGTTCTTTTCCATCCAAAATTTTCGAAGCGACTAATTAGTAAGATTATTATATTTTACGACATGATTGTTACCTGAACATTATTTTTTCAACGTGTGTTATTAAAATTATTACCTATTCTAACACGTTGCAGAAAGCTTTATTTTTATATACCCCAATACGATATCGAAATTATATGGGTTTTATTATGGGTGGAATTGTTCACATTTCTTCTGATTACCTTTTTATTTATTACTTTGATTATCTCTCGTCATACCTAATACCTTAGCGGGGGTAAAAAAAGAGAAATCTCCGATAATTTCGATATTTATTACTTTTTATTCTCTTCAACAACACATACTCAATATTTTACAGAAACATATATTATGACAATCAGAGTAGTAACATAGTAATAGGTAGTATTTTAATGCGTATATATTTCATGTTTTATCAATTGTAACGAAAATTCATCTTACATTTTTTGTTCAAAATATTATGTCAACATAAACGACTAATAGCGGTGCGTTGAGAAAGGATAAACAACAAAACTTTTCCGAAAAAAGCACAATAAATTAATATTGCAAAATAACAGCCTTCAACCTCAATACAAACTATCACATTCCGCCAAGGTAACAATAAATAAATAACAATAACTTAATCACAGCGAGGTGAACATTGGCTAACAAATATTATTCCTATAATTGGTTATCAATTAATGACTGAAATAACTTACTCGATCTAATGAGATCCCATTATTTACTAATTTAAATAAAAACGCCCGAGCGACGTTATAACTACTATTCACAATATTTTATTTACAAAAAACTGACTAGTGTTTCTACGAAGTGTTTTTACTTTTGACCATTTTTTACAATCCTAGCTCATAGTACCGTTCGTCGCTTTAACTGCGTTTGTATTTGGCACATTCCCAGAACACCTGGTAATCAGAACGAAACTGCAGAAGTAGCGAACACATATAATATTTCTAATTTATTCTCGTTGAGGTGTCTCATAATTTAGCTGCAAGTGAGCAATATAGTGAATCTCGAATTTAGTCTGTATACGTGAACCTTATCTAAGTTAATACACAGTATTTACAAACCGATAAAGATGAGCGTATGGGGCTAAAATCGTTCACATCACTAGTATCAACTTTTTCTTAAGTTACATTAATTAAGCATACGTAAGAATAACAGTGTTAAAATTGATTTTAGACTAAATTACGTCGACCACAATGATAAGAGACGATCGTTCTCGGTTATGTGATGTCTTTAAGCATTCACACATCGTATACGTTTACAAAACAGATGCCTCTATGTAGAACACAATGTCCGTTACATCGATACTGCACATTTCGCACGAGGTATCATTTTTGATTGTCAACAGTCTTTTCACAGATACCCGGTATCGTAGAACACATCACTTTTAACGTCAATTGAACTAAGTAAGCCCCGACGACTGCGACCCGTTTATTGACGATCACTATCGGCGGTGCTAGGTGAGCCTTAAATTGGAGTAGGCAACACTGTGAAGTCTTGGAGCGCGTTTTTCACGGTTTCATAAATGGGCCGGTTTTCATCTGGGCAGTAGCCGTCAGGGGAGCAGAGAGTCTGTAACTTCGTCAGGTAAGAGTCGAAGTTGTCGTGTGCCGGTTTCTCTCCGGGCCCAGGTGGCGGTGGTGCCCCGGGCGTACCGGGCGCTGATGTGACGTGGGCGGTTCCACCGCCGGGTATCTTCACGTGCTCCAACAACGTTATCACGTTATTTCTCAGACTCTCGTAGTATTCGTTGAGATTATTATTCCTCTGCGACATCAGCTGGTTTTCCTGTTGACAAAATATACGAAATCAACAAAAGAGCCAACTATAGCAATTTCAAGTTAATTAGTTAGTCCACGATTAACGTTTTGAGTGTCTACTCTATTGAATAGTATTTAAGTAGTACTCACTAAATAATGTTTTGTGTTGGATGTTAGGAGCACTCAAAGTTGGATGTTTGGAGCCATGATAGAACCATCTACGTTGTCGGACAAAAATATCCACTTTGAGTGTTAGGAACTTATAATCGAGAGTAGAGACGGTTGGGAGGTTTCGCAACTCACCCGCTCCCCTGAACTTAGATGAGACTCCATGGCATTTATGTCAGACTTCAGGCGCAGCATCTGGGACTCCACGCGTGCGTTTTCCCGCTGCAACTCCGTGATTTCTTGTTCGAGGGTCATAAGATCCTCTCCGTTGCCAGTTTGCATGTTGATATCCATGCCTGAAAGATTATAACATTACTTTTCGCTGCGATAAGGCGTAGATAACGATTAAGCTGATTATTTATTTGTTATATCATTATTGAACTTACTCGAATACGGTTTTGGGTAGAGTGGTGTGATATCATCTGGGTATTTGGCCTTTTTGGGCTGCGGCGTGGGTGTCGCAGCGCCGGCTACCGGGCACCCGGATAGCGAGCGGTGGGTTAGAAAGGAGCCGTTGATGTGGCCGGATCCATCACAACCTGGGGTGGGGCAGTTTACTCCGTCGAATTTTATCGCTGAAGCGGCGGCTGCCACTGCCGCTTTGTGCTGTTCCACTGTTCCTCCGCTTTCTAATACCCGCATTTTGTTTCGATTTGCTATCGGACATCCGGATGCACTGTAAAGTTATTTACACAAATTTATATATAGAATGTATTATGTAATAACAATTTACGATGAAAACTTATTTTTTAAATAAGTATTTGTATAAATTATAAAATATTAGACATAAACAATGGCACGATGGGCTCTTGGTGGTGGGTTCAAGTACTTTCAATCTATTATGGGGTGTCAAAGATGCAGTTCCCTGGTGAAAATGGCAAAAAATGGCTGCTGGCGACTACTAAGAATCTTACCTCCGATGTGATAAAAATTTCCCTGTAGCGTGTCCTGATCCATCACAGCCCGGTATAGGGCATCTGAGCAGCGTGTAACGAGAAACTTATTGCAATTCGGTAGCGATATTTTTATTTTATATATTTCTAAGAAGTGGTACGTGAGAGTGAGTTATACCTATTTATAAAATATTGTGTATTGACGGACTGTAGAGAAATATTCGCCTTTTTATGATAATAGGCAAGACAAGCATGGGGTAGCTTGAAGATAAAACACCTGACATATAAACGAGATGCACTGTCTATTCTCTCCATTCAAATATCAAAAAAATTAAACTCGATTACAGTATACGGCTTTTTAATTTGTGAACGGTGGTTGGTGAACAGGCAAAACTTCGATCCCTACCACCATTCTTTACATTTATTTATCATTTTAGACAACCTAGTTGGCCTACCTATCCTAGATCAATTCAAGAAGCCTTGCTTGGACCAAATATTATTGTATCTTACCTAAGCGGTTCAGAGTCTTGTCCATCCCGGGGTTTGCTCTTAGGTTTATTCGCTCTGGGACACCCGGATAGGGATCGATGTGATGAGTAATTGCCAGTGACGTGTCCTGAGCCATCGCACCCCGGTGTCGGACATTTGAGTTCTTGCGAGTGTGGCTGAAGTTGGGATCGATCGGCGCGCGGGCATCCCGACAGACTGCACATATACAAACTGCTTACAATGGCGTGTTACTGTATCTTAGCTTAGAACAATATTTTAGACATTAAGTAGATAAACTAAACTCCTAAAGTAAAAAAAATACTGTACACAAACATTCATTTACGATATTTAAAAATTATTATTTTTATATAAAACTTTAATTTGATTAAAAAGAAAATAAATGTAGGTAATTTTTAACTTAAATTATGAAATTAAAATGTCGCTAAATTAAATAAATAAATAAACGTTAATATAACAGTTTTCTTTTATAAAAATAGTTAATATAAATGAAACCTATTATTGTCTATTTAGAAAAGTATTATTTCTACTAAAAACAGTTAGACAACGGTAGACACCATGCGTTTATAACAACAATTAGTTTTAGTATTCAGAATCAAACGAAAAATATTGAGAATGTCGAAAGGAATAATTATAGTTAATTATGAAGACGCATTTGTTTTCGCTCAGTTATTTTTAGCACTGCAAAGATACGATGTGCGTATTCTATAAGACAAGAAACAAGACGATAACAAAACAATACATTTTACATTAAACATATTAGCATGTCAATACCATTGTATCAGGGCAATTGTTTTATTAAATACGCTGTTATACTTTTTGGACGTTCAAATCTTTCTATAGTAAGAGACTGTACGATGCATCTATTTTCGTGAAGGATTTTAATAGTTACTACGTTACGTTAAAAATAAATCGTATAGCGTTCGAGACATGCGATGCTACTTGTGCAAGAGGAAATCAAATTCAGATTATATTGGAGTAATACTTTATGTCAGAGAAGAGACAGGTCACACGATGAAAAGTGAAACACCCCAGCCATCTTGATAAAATGCGTTGTCGATCTATTTTGGTTTTAGACATTCGTAAATTCATAGACTGATACCGAAACGCGATTATCCCCTTCGTCAATTTGTTAACAGTGGTTCGTTTATCCACCACTTAACGTTCAGATTTAGCTGTTTTAGAAAAATTATAGATAGAAGTTGAAGCCACGATCTTGAATTATTGTTACCTTTGAACCAACGAGCGCGTCAATGTATTAACATCTTATACAATGCTATCGTTACTTTTATACGCTCTTACCATTGGCCGCGTTAAATTTAGTGTGTTAATTATCAACATTTTAATATTGACATAGTTATGTGCAATATTAGACCACGTTCTCATTTCGCCGTTGCAACATGCGGTTAGTTTAATCAAACGGAGTGCGGAAATGCGTAAATCTAGGACGTCAATTACTTTTGTTTAGTAAACGAATGCTTTTGCGTGTGTGAGATATAAAATGCCAATTCCACGAATGACTACTGCATTCCCAAGGACCGCTTGCCTGCGATGAGTGGCGAAATTACCACTTATGTGTCCCGAACCGTCGCAGCTCGCTACGGGGCAATGTATCAGCTCTCTCGTCTCTCGCACGCGGTAACCCAGTTTCCCATAAAACTCGTCCCGATGACAGCTATATCAATAACAATTACTCTATGATCACTATTTAGGAAATGCTCCACCAAACGCGCAACTGGCAACCGCATATATTTAACAATGATTTACGTAAAAAATTACCATTACCCACTAACCTTATATCTTTAAAGTTTGCGCAAAGTAATCGCGTACTTGTTTACGTGAAGTCTTAAATATGTATGTCAGTTGTATTATTGTTTATCTCTCCGGGGAACAAAAATGTTAAAGATAGATTAATAAAACATAGTTAGTGTGAAACAATTTTACCTGCTCCTTCTCATGTTTTTGTGGCCGAACATATATCTTATCTTTGTAATTATTTTATCGTGCACGTCCGTTGCGCGCGGCGTATACGCGCTGCGCGGGCGCCGGTATATTTAGACTGATCCGTCAAGTGTGTCTTACCGCCTATTCGAAATTCCGTGTGACGTTTCAAGTGTGTTACTATTATCTGCTACTTTTATTCGATCGTTTAGTGTATGTTTAATTATCTGTACAACATTATGTCGTTATGACTTAAGATGTTAAATCTGTATTTTAAATATCATTTCTAGTTAAAATAATTTTTTAAAACGAAATAGAACAATTTGTACAATTGTTAATTTCTAATGAACTTAATAGACAAATTAAGCAAAAAATCTTCAGTGTAAAAGACATTGATTGCCTTCGTATAAATTAATTATTGCTTTAGCGGTTATATTTTAAATTCACCGTATACATTGTAAACTCGTAGTTAGAGGGAGGTAAGAGAAGAATGACGTCATAAATTCACAAGGTCAAAACATGATAACAAGACAGTTACACTGAATCAACAATACGATGTCGACTCATTTATTTCTACCATATTTTAAGTATAATCCGGTTAACATGATTTACAATAGAAGTCTATTACTTGTAATTTTTAACTTATTACTAACATATTTTTTAAATAATCAGAATAAATCAATAAGTAACAAGACTTGTAAAGTGAAAATTGAAGTGTATGTTTTTAACAACGTTATATTTTTTATTTTCTATTTGTTTAAACAGTGTTAACGGATCAATACGCAAATTGTATTAGTTAACTTATGTTTAATATTTATCTAAGTTTTCGAATGCTTTGTAGCATCTTTGGTCTTGGGGTTGGATTGACAAACAGCTCTTTCCAATATTAATAAAATAATTTGAGTAAGGTTGAAAAAAATTGCAATTAAAATATTTCCTGTTTATGTTTATTATTTAGTTTAAGAGTTAGTAATAAATGTCCAGCATTTATATTAGCTGTTAAACGAATTGCTAAAGTTCCTGGATGAATTATATTTAGCTTCGAAACCTTGTTTAAATCGTGAAAAGACTTGTGAAGTTCAAATAAAAAAGGGCTTAGTCTTTTGTTAATAAGTTTACAGGGAGATAATATTCACCTGCTATCCTTAGGTTTGTCATGCGGTGCGTGAGGTGGAGGCATGTAGCAGGGCGGCGAGTAGGGCGGCGCGTGCGGCGGATAGGCGGGCGGGGGCGGATAGGCTCCGCATTGGTATTGGTATCCACCGTAACCAGCGGCCGCTGCAGCCGCCGCGTAGTCCGGTTGGCCTAGCCCGTAGCCAGCTACTGGATGTGGACTAACACCTCCATAACCTAGTATTATCGATGGAAATACAATAAGATTTGTGAAACCGATCATAGGGTATAAAAAACACCGAGTTACAGCTCGTGGGTTCGATCACCATCGGTCCAACATTTTTCTAATCAATTTATATATTTTCTGAAAAATCTTGGACTTCGTATGAAAATCTGAATATCGAAATGCCGTCTCGGTCGCGAACCAAAGTCCACTGATGGAAAAGCCGTCTAGTTTAATCGCCTTTCGATCTTAGTCTGTGGATTTTCGAATATTCAAAGCCAAAGTAGGTCGACCGAGCATCTTGTTTAGATTTTATGTGGCTGGGCATAAAACAGAATACCAGTATTTGGGTTTAAGTCTGTTTAGGTATGTAAGTTGTGTTACGATATGAAAAAGACGACAAAAATAATATCAAGAATCTTTCTGTAGACCACTAGGCAAACACTTCAGGCGGTCCGTTTAAAAAAAAAAACTGTATCCCAACCAGTTAACCATTGAGCTTCGTTAGCGATAGAAAGAAAAGATATTTAATAAAATTACTTTGTGGTTGACCTTTTTTACCTCTAAATGTGTATGTACTTTATCTTTTATATTTATGTTATAATCCATACCATGTATATTCATAGAATGGTAATTTCAGTAGACTTTAATTAACATATCATGTAGATAGTATAATTATATTAGTTTACCCGCAAGGATTTGAAAGACATTCTCTTTTTGTCACTAGAACTTATGCACAATTAACTTAGGCCAAAACGAATTTGTACCATTATTTATGTAACAGATATGTTAACAATTTTCGGTCACTGTGCTCTTAAATAAAATTTATTAGACTAAATATAAGGAACTTAGGTCGTAAAGTTACAGTTAGACTACTCTGCCACTAGCGGCCTTATAATAAATAAATAGATTTAATTAAAACACTTTTGCTTATTAAAAATGCGAAATATATAGTTTACTTCGAAAACACGACTGCAAAATTTCATCGGGTAAATAAGTTAATATATTTCGCGTTTTAATCCAACAAAAGTATTTTATTTTAATTTGTAATGTCATGTAAACTACATACAAATATATAGATCAAAAATTCGACAAGTAACTATGTCGACGTAAATATTTTCCATTTTTGAGAATCGCACCCCTGCTCGACGGAATTAGCAATGTGCTTCGTACGTGTTGTGGCGAGCGACGCGAAGGGTACAAACAGGGAATGTTTTAATGCTGTATTTTACGACTCTCCAGGCGAACTCTACAAGGCCTTAATTCTTGTGATAATATTTGTTTTGTGTCTGTCGTTTTAATTAAATAAGTTCTGCATGCTTTCAAGAGCGAAGCCAACCTTCGGTATATGTTCCAAATTCAAATTTTCAACTTACAGTGTAGACAAACAACTTTATTCTATATGTGAAAAAAAGAAGACAACTAAAGAGGTTTTTATACAAAAAAGGGACCCTATACTTCGTGTCGTCAGGCATAAGTTTTACGATAGCTAAACATATGTATGCAACTATAGCAACAAATACTATAAACAAGACAAAATATATGGTAACATGAATTAACTGAAAGAAATGGTTACAATGTGGAATTACTATAACTTGTCAAAGCGACGGAAACCTTCGTTCTCGAGTCCGGCTTGCTTTAATCGATGTTTTAGATAGTAAAAAATAGCGAGATTGCTAGTGAAAAATTTGAAGCCTAAACTAACCTGCCGTATCTCGATGATAAGCTTCTAAATATGGATGGCTTCCCCCACTATCAGGCGTTGATTCTCGGCTATACGACACGCCACCGGGAAAAGCTCTGCTGTGAACAAAAACAGGTTATAAATATTGTTTATATATTTTATATAAAAGCCTATCGAATAAAGTCTCACCTATGTGGTAAACGGGTGACGCTAAGGTCGAGGGTCTGGCCCTGCGGACTGGGCACCTGGGGGCTGGCGGTGAGCTGAGGCGAGGCCCCCGGCTGCGGACTGCCTCGGGCTCCACCGGCGCTCGTGTATACCGGCGACGCGTATGGACCCTGTCGTGATAAGCGATTGGATACTGTCTCAAATAAAAGCCGGGTGTAGTGTCACGCGTTACGCTTACCATTATAGAAATGTAATTAATATTTTGGTCTTTTTCACACGCTGGCATTTTGTCATTAACGGTTTGCGCATTGACTTTTTTTGTAACACTCTTTCTGTTAAATTTTTTGGAACGACTGTACATGGAAGAGATAAAGTAATGGTAAGAATAATTTAACTTGCGTAACGTGTAACGCTGTACGCGGCCAACGCGTTTATAAGAGAGCCTTAAGTCAATGGACAGTTAAGCGAGAGGTTTGAATAACTTTTAAGCAAATAAGTTTAGGTGGGGAGTTAAACCCATTTGTTGTTTGATGTCGTAAAAGTCTGTCGCGCTCACCTGGGGACTGCCACTAGACGAGGATAGGTCAATAGCCGGACGAGGATCGCGAGGATCTCTGGGTGTCGGGGTGCGCGGGCGCTGCGCCTGCGCCGCGGCTATCTTCACGGAGAGATTGATCGCGGAGAAGCCGGGCGGGACGCCCGGGGCCATCGCTCCCACCCCGCCCACTACCCCGCCACCAGCCTCGTAGTGGTACATTGGTCTGGATGGATACGCAATTTGCTTAAAGGCGCAATTCAAAAATTCAGACTACCAACCAATAAAAAAATCTATAGTTTAGCAACTTCTAAGCTAAGTATTGCTAGTTTCACCGCGTCTGGTGAGTTAAGAGACCCGTTTACCACACATGAGACGTCTAATAATGAGGAACCTACCTAGGATAAATGGGACCGGAGTTGGTTTCCTGTTCTGACTGGTCGGTTTTCATAGGCGTCGGTAGGTGTGGATCGTGGTAGCGCTCTTCGTCCCAGCTGTAAGGTCGTTGGGGACATTGGGCGGGGTCGTAGCGTTCAAACGCCGTTGCACCTTCGTAACATCTCGCTTCGTAACCGTATCGCGTTTCGTTCATTTGGCTACACGACAATATGTAGGGGTTAGCATATTTCATTAGTAATTTGAGGATACTTTCGCATTTGAAACATCTCATGCATACTGCAAAGTTGCAGTATATTATTTTTAATTTTAGTTTCTGCGGATTTGGGTAAAATAATTCAAATTTAAGATTTAAAAATTATAAAAAGCTTAGCAGTAGCTCGAAATCTAGATTATTAAAAAAAAAGTAAAAAGTAACGTGAATCTATTAAATCATGTTTTAATTAAAATAGTAGTGCATACTAAGTTTTAAGTCAGTCAATAATTTTACTAAGTCTGTTTAGGTGTAAAATATTAACTCGCTATTAAAATAAATATGTAGGCTTTTAAAATACATAATTCTAACGTTCCTTTAAAAAAAACTTTAAGTTAAATAATTTTCTATTTGGTCCAAAACAAATTTACCTATATGACCGTACGTGGTCGTCTGGCGGTCGCTCGTAGGGCGATCTCTGGTCTGGCGGCGCGCCGTAGCCGGCGTGGCGCGTCTCCATGGTGGGAGAGTCGCGCTCTGGCTCGGCCGCCTCCCTCTTCGGCACCAGCAGCTCGGGGGCTTCCCGCTTCACGGCTGGACTACGCGGCGACGCCGCTACCTCCGCTTCGCGTTTTTGGAGCGTATTTGCGGTTTCGCTTGGCGTGCTCACGGTCGGTGCGGTTGCTATGGAGACTATTGGCGCTGATAATACTGTGTAAAGCAAATTATATTGCGTTTTTTATTATATTTTAACGACACGGGCAACACTTGGACCGGCATCAACAGCGTTCCGTGCTGTTGCTCTAACCAATTGAGCTACCGAGTCCTACACGTCATCGTCGAATTTTTTCAACCTATTGATACATGCTCTCCTAGCGCAATGTAAAATCTTTAAATTCTACGATACAAATGATTATTATACTTTAATAATACAATAATGACAGTAAAGCAGGCAACAGCTCGAACAATCAAGTGTATTATTTTTTCTTTATTTCCTTCAACCTAGATCAAAATATTCGCAGGCACATGATCTCCTGTAATCCCTTACTCTTAGCGTATATATAAAATAACTATAAGGCATCAAGCAACAATAAAAGGCTAATCGTTTTTTTCATAGTGAATTGTTAAATTTAAGCGAATATATTGTCTTTGATTCCGTCGAAAAAAAATCAAAATATCTGTATTAATTTACCTATAGGACGAGCCCGTTGCGTTCTAGCAGCAGCTTTCCTCGCTGCTGCAGTAGGACAGCCTGACAGAGACCTGTGAGTGCTGCGATTTGAGCTCACGTGGCCTCGTCCGTTGCATCCAGGTGTCGGGCACTTTAGGATTGTTTCGTGCAAAGCCAGGACTAAAGAACATTTGAAAATCATTAAATACTATTTTTTTTTGCTACCAATTAAGTATCTACTGTTTGATGAGTGTATATTAGTGATGCAACGGTTAGTTGCTTGGCCGGATACCGAATATTCGGCCTCCTCAACAGCCAAATATCTGGCATCCGGCCACCGAATATTCGGTCGGCCAAAGAACTAGACAAATGTTGGGCCTAAAAATGAGTTGTAGCGAAGAGGATTCAAATACATAGTAGTAGTGAAGGTGATTCGCCTCCAATGTAAAGAAATGCAGATAATGGCGCAATTACTGTTCATGAAATTTTGTTCATTTGGTAACAATCATTTTATTTATTAAAAAATTAACATACAGTTCGCTACGATTAGTTGCTCTTAGGATTTTCTTAAGGACTTTTTGAGCTTTTTATTAAGTTTAAGCTGTACGTTATAGGTGATACTAGTAAACGAATATTGATAATCTGTTGTTGTTTCCTTGTATACTAACTAATAATTTTTCAAAGTTAATATATGAATACCAAACAAAATCACTATTCGGTATCCGGCCGGATAGTGCGCAACTATCCGGTATTCGGCCGGATAGTAAAATAATGGCCGGATAGGCCGGATACCGGATAGCAACCGAATATCCGTTGCATCTCTAATATTAATTGACTAGTGAAACAAACGGGTACTTATAACGAAGATGCTAAATAGAATTATTTTTAAAACCAAGTATAAAAACATCTTGCTAGCATTATAAACAAAATATTTCTAATAAATAAGACTAGACAGATATAATACATAGTATAGATCTAGATTTAAGTAGAACTAAAATATATCATTTATAGTAAAACATATGTGAATGAAAGCGAATCAGATATTACTCACTCTCTGGTGTAACTTTATCCTTTCTTGGACATCCTGATAGACTGATGGACAAATAATTATAGCCTTTAGTTGTTTACTAAGTAAGCATACATATCGATACACCTAACTTTTCGTCTTTGTCGTCAAATGAGGTGTAGACACAGTTTGAAGAATCGTTACTATCTTGGATAGTACTCAAAAATACTTATTCAAGGCATCGTTTCCAAATACTTATGATCTTTATAAGTAAGAAGATGTTTAAGTAAAGTAGAGCAGAGACATTAATAAAAAAAGGAGTAATGATTAAATATTTTCTGTAGTTATTGGGATTAGAATATTTTTTTTTACTGTTTAAAACGCGACATATACTAGTTTTAACTACGGCCCGACGTTTGAAATTAATGAAACCCTAAGTTATCAGTCACCTCGTGACTATGGCTGTTATGAACCTAATTGAACTTTGGGTCGTAGTTGAAATAGTTAAAACAGAGTGATTTCGTGTTTTAAGCCGTTAAGAGTATTTTATTTAACTGAAGACGCAATTGTTTTGAATAAATAAATCTAGTACTTTTTGATAGCTAATGATTTCTCCTATCACCTCTTTCAAGTACACATTATAAGGTAACATACATTATAAGTAAACCAGTATAAGTGCTGACGTAGAAGCTTATACTTTATTGCTCAGAATCTGAAATTCGAGAAACCAACCTTCTGTGATGCGAATAGAGGCCGGTGACGTGGCCCTGCCCATTGCAACCAGGCGTTGGACACTTGTTGCCTTCTGTGGACAAATCGATGACAGCAAATTATTATTTTGTTAATCATCAAGCGGAGGCGTGGGCGAGCGATCGATAACGCCGGGCGTGTCACTGGGCGTACCTGCGCAGTGCCGCCCATCCGAACCGAACCCATCCCCTTTGCCAACTTAAAAGAAAAAATAAAGAACGCCAGGCGACTGCGCGGACCGACAAACAATTTTTCTTTAACGTAAAAGCGGGGCGGTACGACGACGCCCCGCCCACCGCTCTGACCCGTTTTTATTGCACGTAAAGTGGAATTACTACGAAATCCTTATATACATATTACAGCGAAATAGGTAGGTAATGTAGTCAACATCAAATATCTAAATAATAACGAGGCACCCAGTTAGCACACAATAACTAGATTTTCTGAAGTCTGTTACTAACATAGAGATACGAAATTCGATCGTTGAACCGATGGCTTTATAAGCGTCGTGACTTTGAAACAAACTTCTTCAAAGTTGTGTCGTTAGGAAGTTCGGTAATGGTTGATGTGGAAGTACCTCTGGAGGCCGGCGGAGAGAGTGCGTTCAGGGGTTGTGAATCCCGGGTGGGCTGCGCGGACGGTACAGCACGCGCTTCGTGCAGCGCTGTGGCAGCGCGTGATCCCAACCCCGCTGGCTGCAAGATCGTGTATTGCTTTGAAACCTTAGAACTCTTCTCGTGCTCGTTCGAGTAACCGCCGAAAGGTTCGCTCGGAAATGAAGTAGTAGGTATCTTATGCTTCACTTCAGCGGGCGGTTTGAATGCCGATTGAGTAGAATACGGTAGCGCAGCGGTAGCCGCCTTATAAACGTTGTAAAGTGTCTGCTTATTGACAGACATTATTTCTTTTCGCTTCGCCTTCGAATCTCTATCCTCATCGTATCTCTCGTCATTTCTATCGGATATATCGATTTCGAGTTCATTGGACGAGGAGTCTGCGAGATCGTCAAAGTTTCCATCATAATTGTTTGAGATTTTACTATCTCTGTGACCTTCGTCGTTACTGTCTGGCTCCGTTTTCTCTATAACAATATTAGTCGTTTCGATGGTCCCGCTATCGTGCTCATTAATTTCTTGTTCTCTAACTTGGTGATGCAGGGAGAAACTTCTCTGCGAACCGTCTGCGCTGTCCGAAGATTGAGACGGTGAGGATGGCAGCATTTTATCTGATCGTTTGTCATTGAACAGGTTGTCGAAGTCGTTGTTATCTTCGTTATCGTCCGAGTGAACTGAATGTTCGTCACGTGACCAATTATTTGATAGAGACTTCAGAGTTACTTGTGTCCTTTGCAGATAACCTGTATTCTCCTCGTTGGATTGGTGTGGATGTGCGTATCGACTCCGTTGATCATCATCGAGTCTCTCGTCATCTAGCAGTCGCCGTCGTCGTTTGCCACCCGTCTCCTCATCCATGGATTCTTCGAAGCTACCCTGGCTGTGTTGTCTCTCGATAATTCTGAAAGCTTCTACATCTACTCCGAAATCGAATCTTCGTTTGTTTATCGGCGGCAGCGTCGAGTAGGTGTTCATTGGCGACGTCCTGTAACAAATCCGGGCGTTAGATGAAACGGCGATAGTCCAATATCAACGGTCATATAAAGATAATAGTGAAAACGTACTTGCGTTTCGATTTTCCATCCACAATCAGAATTTTTACGCGGAAATGATTCTCGGCGTTCCCGATGGACGTAAACACAAAAGTCACTTGATTATTACTTGTTTGCACAAAAATCGTTCCCACGTAAAAACCATTTCACTCAAGAGCTTTCAGACCAATTATAATTTGAATTAGCATTAATGGGTTCTAGGAAGTTCATGTAAAATAAGAAGGGTCATCTTGCGACGAGATTCGAATACCTAGATAGAAATAAAGTCTTATAATGTTTTACAATGTAATTTATTATGCCGTACCACGCTGTGAATATTGCGAAATAAATTCGCCAACGAATGTACCCTTTGAAAAGTTTCGCAAAAGTTTTTGACTTAAGTTTGTGTGACGTACGTGATTTTTGTCATTGAAGTATTTTATCATAAAGAGAATGGTAAAGAGATTCACTATATTCGAAACGCAGTTTAATTTATAATATTTTTTTATGTTTAAAATTATTATTTATTAAAAGTGATTGAAACACGTGTCTAGATATACTGTTTAATTAGACAGGTAACATTATATATCTGTTTAGTTTGATAAACGCATGTGAAAACAATAAAATATAACGGTAAAATTATTATTTCCACATGTTATTGCACTAGGTAACTGGTAATAATCAATGTAGTATTGTCTGTTTACGCGAATAGAAACTCTTAAACTTAAATGTGTACTACTCGCGTAAACTATAGACAGTATTCATTTTAGTCCAATCAAGACCGACCGCGAGAATATCTCAGTGAAATTCGCGTTTTAATATCTTAAAAGTGTTCTATTCAAATAATCAATTCGAAAAACTATTTCTCCATTCATTTAATAAAGATAGTTTCGCCGATACTACCCGGCAAGTCGGAACACTGATTATGGTACAAACATTTACGTACGTGACGCACCCCGAAGGCAATACCGATGTAAGCCGAGATTACACGAAACGTGGCCAGTTTTCCAATGCCCCCAAAGGGTTGTAACGTGCGACTGTACGTTTGCGAAAAGCGTTCGTGTGTTAGCGTAGAGTAATTAGATAAACTCCGAGGGTGGTTTGAACCGGTTCAAACTAGTACTGGCGACCTTTATCAACGGGTGGCGAGTGGCGGGTTATCTCGGGGCCGCGTTAATTGTAATGCCTGGAGATTAAGGCACAATATAAGACCCACCGCGCTATATTGCGGAACGCTCTCGGATTACGCCAAGACACTAGATATGGGGGCTTATGTGGAGGCGTTATTGCGAATTTAAAGTCGAAATTCACCAAGGTCTATTCTTGTATATGTGCGGAAAATATAAATGAAAAACACTTAAATTTCGCAACCTTATTGGGTACAAGTATGCCAAATTTACTATAGTTATAAAAATATAAAGAAATAACTGGTATTTTATACGAGTAGTAATTATTATTGCAAAAGTTTCCTAAACTTGTGTAATATCGTCAGGTTCTTTTCGCGAAAATTTTCACTTAAATATGTAGTACAGTACATTTCTTGAGTATTTCTTCAATAAAATTTATTGTAAATTTTCTATTAAGTAACTCGAATAAAAAAAAAAGTTTCAAATCTTTTTAAAATATAAGATGTGTAAGTTATAATTTGAACCACGTGGAATATATACATATTTTGGGCATCACATTATTTTCAGCTTTAAATTAAAGCTGTTTGTTACCCACGAAGTCGTCCGCGTTCCGCCGTTCTTGCGAATTAATCTTAGATAGACAAATACTGTCGCGGACATTTTTTATATCATTTAACGAAGAATCATTCTCCCGCACTGATGAATAATTTTCCTCATCTTTACAACACTCTCCACTGTTTATTCGCTCCTATTCGTCGCAGACTGATGTTTGATGCTGACTCTATAAGTGGCCCAACCCAACTCCAAAATTTATTTTTTAGTTCGTTCCTGGGATTAAGGCGTTTGAAAAATAAACTAGTTTTATGATAGTATAGATTCTATAATTTAGTGCAATTCCGCGAAACTCCGTAATAATTCGAGCGAAATAGAAAGGTGAGCGTTTACGAGTTACGACCCTTTCTCGCCCTTGGTAATAACAAACACGCGGCCTCCCGTGGGTCCCCAGAGCGAGTCTTAAATTCAAATTGCACCTTAGAATTCTTAATTATTGAAATCATAAATCAAAATGTGCCGTCTGGGCGCGCGACCATAAAATCGAGGGAGAAATCTCGAGTGTGGTAGGATTAAGACATTATCACTTTTCTTTCGAGCAGTAGCGCCCTCGTTGGCTCGGCTCGACTGTAAATCAGTGGCTAAATCCACCGGATTAGATTCATAGAGTTGCCGCGGCCTGCGGGTCGTGAGGCCGCGATAATGGCGTCGTGTGCTCGCGTGATTTTGCTTTTAAATCGACTCCCGCTCCGAGATAAATACGCTTCCAATTTAGTTGGATCTCGAAATAGCGTTCTCAGTTTAAATGGATTTGCTAAGTTTGAATTTATAGCTTAAGACACTTGGCTGATAAGTGGACCTTGTTAGACACGATCTGGTGTATTGTTATCACAGAGTCACTTTTAATATCAAGCAACACAGTTGATAGTGTTTTCTAGATCTGGCAACACTCAAGAAAAGCTTAAGTTTAGGATTATTTTATGTTTATTTATGTACTAAATTGTTAATGTAATCGCATATTTTTCCTTCCCTTGTTGACTTTTACTGAAATTTTAATTGTTTGTCGCCTGGAAGATATCGCTACTCGAAAAGTCCGCCTTGGCTCATTTTATTTTTGATAATATATTCAAGTGTCTGTGATCTAGTATTGTTTAGTTTACGCGAGTACTAATTAAAAATAATCCGGTTGCTGTAAAGCATTCAAAACATCGGGCCGTAGTTAACTCATATATTTGCGTGTTAAACGGTGAAATATTTTATTTAAATTTATGTGATCTTATTTGTAATTTTGAATAGAGTGTTAATATTGTAAATAATAAATATTAAATGAAACTTTTGTAACCAATAGCATTGTACCATAGAATCACCACAATGAGGCAATATTTTGTGATAAAAATAAAATATCTTGACATTTAACTCGTCGATTTTGCTTGGGCAATCAGGAATCCTTACAAATTCGAATTTTCATAACAATTTCACAAATTTTCTCACAATAACGGTATTTTTAGATTTTTACGTTATTGTTCCACGAAGTCGTGTTTCGTAAGAATCTTTCGAAATTGTTTTCTTCTGTTGTTTTCAGCGTAATCTATGTATTGTTATTTTGTTTGTATTTTTATCCCCTCACAGAATAGGTAAGAAATTAAGAACTCACTTATAGTATGGTAGGCTGAGGCAGGTTTGATTTATGTACAACCGTATTTTTTTACTAAAAAACTGTTTAGAACACAGTTTATTATTTAACATAATTAATAACACCTATTGTTACGTTTGTTTGTTCTTAAACTAAACATTACATAAAAATAAAAATAAACATATAAGAATTTAAACAGAAACTAATTTTGATTAGACATTAAGAGATCAGATCGAATTTTCACTGTCAAATTTTAATGACAAGTATTAGCTATTTGTATTTATTATATTTACACTGCTTTGATTTAGTCTATGGTTTGGGTGAAATTCTTAGGTTGTCGATGCTAAAATAAACTTAATTTAATTTACTTTTGGTACGATGTTTTCATAAATGAACAGTGTTAATTTAAACACACAATTACTATTATTATCGCAAGGAATTATAATTAATTCAATATATATCTTTTTATAAAATTAATTTTGCATAGGAGCACGCGCTTGTATTATCATGACATCAAAAAAATTTGTAATCTAATACATGTTTAAGTATCTTCTGTAATTTACGAGAGTAGTATACATAAAAATATACTCCTAACTATTTAAAATGCGAAATATATTAAAGTTAACTTAATTTTTTATTGTTTAACACATTAAAATACGATATAAGTCAAATTGTTAAAAACCCAAGTAACACTCTCTATAATATCTAATATTAAAAAAAAATGGAGCAATAGTCTGACAAATAAATTATTATTATCCCTGGCTTATTTAACAAAAAGCGTTTTATTATAAGACATCGGATAAAAATGACTATTATAAAAAATAAGATGTCTAAAACCCAAAGCAAAAAACCTTTAAAGTAAAGTTTGTTTATCTATTTCCATAGTAACAAAACACCATATGATCGTGAAAATCAATATCGCAATAGTTTATCTGGGTTTATATAAATGGGGTAATGGTATCGAGCGCTGCAGTGTACTCCTCGTCACTACGAGCCTTACCCTTGCATAGCGTTAGGGTCCGTAGGGCTGCCTCTTTGAAATTACATTACATTATTTCTGCCTTTTTCTGTCAACTTATTCGCTAGCGATACTACTATTTATGATAATAACCTAGTAGAGTTAAAAACTCAAAATTGTATGATTTTATTAGATTTTTTGGTTAAGCTAGTGTTTGTCACGATATTTTATGTTATGGCAAACTGAGTTCAAATATTTTGTGGTAAGCCCATGGTCTCGTCTCATGATGACTTAAATAATCTTTAAATTTTATATACGTACGGACAATTTATATGCCTTCTAAAACAACGCTGAATTAAACATAATTGACGCCATTAGAAAAGTGTATTCGTGATATAAGAACACTAGCTGTGCCAGCGACTTCGTCCGCAAGAATCGCCCCCAAACCCCTTCATCTTTATAAACTTAAGCTGTTACCCACGACGTCGGTTCCGTCCCTTCCCGTCATTCTTGCAAGGTAATCTTAAAAGATAGACATATAGCATCGCGGACTTTTCAAATATTTTTTATACATATTTTTCGGATATCTTGAACCGTTTTGGCAGCGTACGCCTCAGAAATCCATATTGATAAATATGTTTTTCCCCATTTTTTTCACATTTGTCGCTGTATCTTCGCTTGTATTCGTCACAGGGCAATGTTTTAATTCTCATTGTTCTAACATTTTGAAGATTTATCCTATTACTTCAATAAAATTAGTATATATTAGTATAGATTTTAACAATTACCTTTATATTTAATACACGTCATACGTATTTACTTAATTTTTATAAATCGTTTGCTTTATAAAAAACAGTGCTAATTATTAATAATTGTCAAAACATTATAATTTCGTATTCTGTTATTTTATTTACGTTGTTTTTTTGCTATGTGGTATCCTTTTTTATAATTAAATAAGTGGGAGCTAAGACTTTGACATTAGGGACATATTATCATCAGTCGCACCGTGAGTACTGCTGCCGCCGATCGGAAACGTGCTACTGTAGGTCAAATAAATTGAAAACACGTTTACTATTATAATTTGTATTTTAAACCGTTAAAAGTACTATGGTAATGCAAAATAATCAAATGACTTAAATTCATGAAACAAATATCATTTATATATTATAATATTTGTTATCTGTGTAATCTATTGTGAATCGCAACCCTAGACGTGTAAGACGCAATTGTAGCGAGGGTTATATTGCGTACCGACCCTCCGTATTCGCTTTTTGTTTTCTGTGTTTTAGTTCGAACTCATTGAACCAATATTATTATTTTTATAACAGAATAGAAAAACTATTTAAACTAGTCCTAGTTAATTATGTTGCTTTAAAAAGTCTAATATAATACCCACATAGGATCGGAAATAAAGCTCCTTAAATACACAGAGAACGAAATTTGACATGTATTATTTTTGATTATTTTCATTAATAATATATACGTATTTTGGCTATATTTGGCAAAAAATTATGTGTTTATTATAATAACAACGTTTTAAGTTTTGTTTTGTTACCTTGGTCTTTTTCGTTAAAACCTAGTCATTATCTACTTCAATTACCTACACATACAACTTTATTACGTATGAATGTACATATATAAGTTAAAATTATTTAAACTACGGCCCGACGTTTAGAGTTTTTAGCAGCAACCGTGATCTCGGGGAGACTAGAAATAAGTTTAACTTATTATTGTTATGTATATCACGTATTAAACCGCTAAAGTGTTTTATTTAAATGTATACTACTCGCGTAAACTAGACAGTGTTTAATAATTATATTAGTATTAATCGAATTGAGAAATTTGATAACGATTTACTTAACGCGTTAGATCAGTGCGTAGACACACCGTACGCTGTCAGTATTGCGTTCGTATCTGTATCGACAGTACTTTAATATAAAATAAGCTGTAACAATCGAGGTTGTTACACGAAACTCTCTTTAACATTACGCTTTGTTTTACATTTCCATGTAAAGCAACAAGCAAATCACAATTAGAGTGGGACGGCCGCCCATCAGATAGCTTCAGCGGTTTCAGTTGAAACAATTTGAGGCCGTTATCTCGATGGGCTCGAGGCGTCACACGTGAAATCCGTTTAGCAACCCTACCTGAATTAAACGGTTACGCTCTGTAAACCGAAATAACTGCTACCTATTAACTCAAGTAATTATTATTAAATGGTTAATTGGCTTTTATTTTGAAATACTTGTAACTCTTTATTGAACAGTAGAATACAGAGTTACTCGTAAAATAGTTGTTAATGGGATACGTCATAAATGAAAATAGAAAATTATTAGTTTTCTTAAATATAATTTTAATGTTAGTAAGGTGTAACTATGAACGATAAATAATTTTGTTTCAGATGTATGGGTTTTTTTTATTTATTTAAAATTTCATTTTTCTTAAACATATTATTAGCTATTTTTTATAACATTTTTAAAACTTTGTATATTAATACAAGGCATAAGTAGATTTGGGCAATGAGTTTAAGGTTATATGATAATATAATTTTAAGTTTTCTCATAAAAAGTATGCACAAAAAACCTTAATAAATATTTCTTTTTTTTGTCATAAAGTATCTATCATTGCTATTTTGAAATATCTAAGCTTGAAATATGTAAGCTTTATTTAAAATATTAAGATTTCTTAAAATAAATAACACTTAAGATAAAAAATAAAAGTGTTTGAAGACATCTATTCCGTGTTCCTTAGATGCACCTGAATATAATTTGTCCGTTAGTTTTATAAAGAAGTAAAGGATATTTAAATTTTTTATATACGTAACACGTTCGTATTAGATGTTACAGTTGCAATTAATAAGATTTACGCCTTATTTATTAGACCGTGTAAATTATTATTAATATAGTGATAGTAAAGAAAGTTTGTGTTTGTTCTATAGACGTGAAATATATTTGTACCAAAAAACTATTCATATTTGATTGTAAATAACTTATATTATCATATAACGTGTGTTATACATTATTATTACAAAGTAAATTATTTATTATAGCTATAAAAAGGCTATAAATTCAGTTTTATTGGTATTAAGCTTAAGAAAGAAAATTTAGTTAGCATTCCTAGAATCTATACTATTTTAAGTAACTTGAAAACCGAATTGTTTATTTTTAACTAAGTTCGCCTACCTATAGAAATTAAAAGTAGTCTGTTACTGACTAAGACACAAGAGAAAAGAGACTGCTATTAAACGAAAATAGGTGAAATTTACTATCCCTGAAAAATTACTTAAACTGCTTTCACATGTGTTCAATCTGTATTCTTTCCGCTACTTAATCATTAACGCGCTGAAGATTTACACAATTAACTCCATTACATGTCAATCGCGAACGAAGAAATTAATTTTGTCACTAAATCATTTAATAAGTGAATATTATTAAATGTTAAATAAAGGACTGTTCATTAATATTTTTATCGTGTTTTTGAAAGCATTCGTGAAATGGTTTTACTTGCGTGGGATTTGTGCGTGAACGATTCGATTAGTTTAATCTTCTTCACGTAAATTCGACGAAAACACTGAAAAAACTGCTGAAAAACCGCACTCTCCGTTAACTATTTAAAATCGCGTCCCAATGGGTTGAAAAATTGTGCTGACTTACCAAACAGGTCGGACGAGGGCCGACATCACTAATCGTAACGCACTAACATAACGCACAGTTAATAAAAGTTCACGGATTCACTGACACAGCACAGGGTTTTCGGCGCACAGCGAAAGTTTTGCCCGCGGTGCGTACGGTGGGTGCCGGAGAGATTTCCGAGACGGGCGGTAGTCGAGGCGCGGTTCGCGGACTATGCGGAGGCAGAGTGTGCCCGCCGAAGGACGAGACGGACGCAGGGATGCGCGCGCACGCCGCGCCCACTCCGCCCCGCCCCGCCCGCAACCTATTTATTTCTAGTTACGTAAAATTCACGCGCAATACACTATATGTACCTGCATTTTAACCTACTACTCAATATATATAAAACACGCCTCTCATGTATGTTATAAATCTGCCACGCCACTGCAAAGTACTGAGCAATCAACTTTCCAATCTTAACTTAAACACTAACTTAACCCCGGTAATGAAAGAACCGCGTTTTCATCAAACCAATCAGTGTTTTCACGTCGCGTCACACCGAGAGCCCTCGGCAGGTGAGGTGCAAAAAAAAGTCGCCTCCGGATATTGGGGCTCGATCGGTCGAGTTTTTCCGACCGTATTTGTGCTATCAGTGTCACTTAAATAAATTGAATGAGCATCCGAGGGAGCGCGGCCGATGTTCAATCGTTTTAACGCGTCCCGCTATGGTATGCTTTAATTTTTGACGCGTAAAACGCCACGAATATCCGCCCCTACGAGAAGTTTTCAAGCGCCCCTTATACTGATTAGGTTTTTAATTTTAATTATAAAATGTATCGTAAGCAGCGATCGATAGAAGTCAGAACGAATGACGTCACAATCAGCTGTTCCCGCCGCTAGCGCAACAGACAATACGATTAAGATCTACGCAGGACAACTTTCGCGCCGAGCGGCAGTTAGTTGTTATGAAAGAGAGAAATTTGTAAATTGTTGGCGCCCGAGTTCACGAACTCCGTCGAACCGGAGTTTGTTTTAAGAGTTCAACCTTGAAACAAGAAGAAAAGTAGTCCTGTAAAACAAAGTTTTGCGGCCGCCGTCGCCGGCGCAAGCGGTTCAAGGATTGTGCCCGAACTGTCTGTCTGTACAACTTTACCGATTAAAAGCTCAAAAGCTTCCAAAGTCATTTTAAAAGTTTATCTACACGCGGCGAGCGCGGCGGGAGTGTAGGCGCCTCGTTATCGGCCCGAGCGATACTTTGTTGAACCTAGTTTAACTTATTTATGAATCGGCCGCGGTCGTCGACCGTGCTTCCCGAATTGAACTGTCAAAGTTGCAAAGTAGTGATGGGCCGGAGATGCGTCGCCGACTCCCGACGACACGTGCTCGGCGCCGAATAGTTACGACGCACCCGCTAAGTTCCTAGACCCTTCTACTTTGTTTTACAGCTGTTCCACTTAGCGAACTATGCCTAGAGTTGTGCGCGAGTTCTTGCATGTATATCGGCACAACCGGATCCGAATAGTTTCATAAACATAACCCAACTTAGTTTTGGACAACTTTTCAAAGTCAATGCATACTAACTTTCGATGTCTGGGAGTACGATATTACGATTGGATCAGTTTTGCGGGTGATTTTAATGCATTCGTTTGTTGGAACTTTGTTTTATTGGATCAAAAGTTCGGAACAAGGTTAAGTGGCTTAATTTACTTTGTTCGGGTTTAGACTAACTAACTTTTAGGATTACTGGATCAATAGGCTTCGTTTTGTTGTATTTCTAATTGTATCAGTTCGTAATTTGTAAATAAGCTAACTAATACATTTCGCGTTTTGAACCGTTCAAAGTGTTTTATTAAAATGTCTACAATCGTGTTAACTACGGACGGTATTGTATCAGTTTGTTTAATTGGTACAAAGCTACATAAATAATCCAGATGGGATGTTAATTTTATGATACAAAATAGGCAGTAACATCCATAGTTTAATAAAAAAAAGAGGTTACAAAATAAAAGCCCATCAGACAGATTTAAATGAAACACGTATAACGGTTTAAAAAGTGAAATAGTTAATTTATTTACAATTTTACAAAAACAATACAAACAAATCAAAAACGTGTTAATCTACTCTGCTTTCTCCTTCTCTCTATTAATGGTGTATAATTAGTAAGTAAATTGGTATCCTATACTAAAACATTAGTTTCCAAAAAAACGCCATACCAATATACGAGATGACAACATGAGGTAGTTCTGTAAGAACGCACTTAGTTTATTCAAATACGAACTACGACGAAACAGATGGCGCTAGCGTCCATCTTTAGTGACTACGGCTACTGCAAAGCATTCTAAACGTCGTAAGTTAAACTAAATTTTAAATAAGTAAATTAATATATTTCTCGTTTTAAATCGTTTTTTTTGGAAGTGTATTTTATTAAGCGAAGTTAGATAAATCAAACGTGATCACGCGAGCTTCCGGTGGCATAGTGTTTCGCTGCAACGGGAACTGCAGACTTACCGCATAGTCCTTGAGTTACTTCATGATTAACCCTGGCTTTCGTGATTTCGCTGCAGCGGAATAATTATGGATAGATGATGCAGATAACATGCGATGTCATAATTATTAGACATTGGGATTTCGTATTTTTATGACAAAGCAGGGCAGACAAGCACGAAATTTGTGGTGAAATGTCAATATATGTTGTCGACCTATTTTGGTTTTTACATATATACAGATTAAACCTAAAACGTCATCGTACTTGACGGCATTTTCATCAGATGACGGTGGTTCGTGTCACCGATAATTAAGATTTTCCCACCACCAGTGTATCTAAGTTTTCCACATGAAGTTTAACGTGATTCTGGAAAATATTAATTGTTTTTAGACACTGGTTTGAATCGACCCTAAGACTTGTAAGTTGCTCATTTCTAACGTTACAACAAGAAGCCCGTTTAAAAATAACAACTAAATTAGTTTACTTAAAAAAAAACACTATTAACGGTTTAAAACGTGAAATATATACTTAAACTAATTTGAAAATTATTTTATCTACGGCCCGACATTCCGATGATTTGTAGTAGCCGTGGTCACGATTTACAGAAGATGGAGGGGTGTTCTTAATGTCAAAGTCAAATCTGCTACACTAGCGCCATCTATTTCATCGAAGTTGGTATTTAGAGAAACTTATAGATTTCACGTTATCAACCGTTAAAAGAGATTTATTTAATTGTGTATTAAGCGAACAGGTAAGAATAAAAGGGCAAATCTACACTTTATATAATTTATACTACTATTTAACGACTGTTAACTGATAAGTGTCTAATGCCTCAAAACGCATCTCCCCGAAGCAAGTTAATATTTCATAATAAGTATAATTACGAAAATCTCTTTCGAAAAGTCACGATTTAGCCAAGAACGTAGATAAAGCTGCAACAAGCCTTCCAGCTATACCGCCACCATTATATTAAGACCTACCCAGACACCCCTAATACTTGTTTAGTAAGGACTCGCGCGATATCACTTGATTGTAAGGTGGTGGTCTCCTATAAACGCAGTATAGCGCATCTCTTTCGTTGCGATAGAATATTTGCTGCGCATATTATATGTTTTTAGGCCTAGTCAATTCCTTATAAATAATTAAATATTTATAACATACGCACACAAATGTCACTGTTATTTTTGTGACAAAGAAAGCTACACAAGTATATGGTTTTAAAAACACTTTACCGCTACTTTAACAAAATTCCCCCTGAGCACGCAACGTATCCGAAACTTTGCATCGTAGTTAAAATATATTTCAAATAAGTTTAACTAATATATTTCGCGTTTTAAACCGTTAAAGGGTTTTATTTAAATGTGTACTGCTCGCTTAAACTACAAACAGTATTTAAGTATATGGTTAAATAAATATAAAAAATAGGTTAAAGAATCGGGCCCATCCCCTCTTTTCGTATAGTTTGAGCTTATATAAGTCTTGGCCTCCAAAATTGTAGATAGAAATACGAATTGTTAATTTAGAAACGTTAAAAAACTTTGTCCTTCTTTTCTTTTACTCTTCAGTTTCAAATATAAGACTAGAGGGGCCCTAAAGTTCCGAGGCCCTGGAACACTTTACCACCTGGCTCCACGACAGCTACGCCACTGTTATCTAAACAAGATGCGCTATTTACCTACTTTGATCTAGGCAGACATCTTTAGAATGTTAAGCAGCTTTATACGCGTTTATATCAGACAACAGCCTTAGAGAATACAGTAATTTTGTCGCGATTTATGCGTTATCTCCATTTGGCAATAAGTCACGCGGTAATTACCACGAAATCGCGTTCCCCCGCGCATTATTATGCAAGTTACATAAATAAATACCATATGCGACAATTATAGAGGGCGCTCGCGTTTACTTAAACTGTTTGAAATTGTGATAAGCATAATAAGGTTATGCAAATAATTCAAGGTGTAATTGGTCTGAAAGCTTGTTGCTAGTATACTTGAATTTATTATTCGGTCCTGGGTATGAATCCCGGAAAAAATAGTTTCGGTTAAGTAGGGTAATTCTTATTTTTTTATGATCGGGGAGGACAGACAAACAAGATGTGCGGTCGACCTATTTGGCTTTCTATAAATAAAGGAAATCCACAGACTGAAACAGAAATATGACCAAACTTCACGCCTTTTTCATCTATGGACGATGGTTCACCCGGGCGAATTTCGATATTCCTACCATCCATTTAATATTTAGATTTCTAGACGAAGTCCAACATGTCTTAGGAAAATTAGAAATTAATTACTAACATTTGGGACCCGGTGGGGATCGAATCCACGTCCCCTTGATTATTGGTCATAACATTGCCACCATTACAACATCAAGCCCGTGGATACGTCATTTACTTGACTAAACAAATTTGATCTAACTAGACACTGAAATATGTCAGAAAACTTTTTCTTACGTGGAAGATATTGATGTCGCTGGTCGAAATAGTTTGTGTATCACCACAGGTTCGTCTTGGTTCTGAAAGAAATTATTTAAATTAGTTTTTTATTTAATATTTAAGTCAGAAAATGTTACATATAGTTGAGTTAAAATAACGGCATTTATATTATTGGAGGTTGGAATGGAAAATTGGGGACACGTAACATGTTTTTACAGTAATGGGGTTTTAATTGACGTAAAATCGAAAACAAATTTATATAGCATGCGACACAGACTAATTATTAAGAGATACATAAATGTACAGATAATAGTAAAATTTTTATATAAAAGATTTTTTTTATTATATAAATTAAAGAATCTATTTAGAAAAAAATACGTCACGTAGTGGAACAGGACTTAAAACCTTCTGAACGAATGAGCCACAGTGTCTTAACCGTAGCCATGTGGATGCGAATTCAAGTCCCGTTCGTGTCAATTTTCAGTTTTAATAAATTTTATTTATTTATTTACACACACACACAAATATATGCTGCCATTACAGATATAATCCAATTCGACAGTAATACACGATATAAAAAAAAAACATGAAAACTAAGTTTTAATAATTATTTTCATTATTTCTAGTAGTAATTTCGTTAAGAACAATATTTGCTATTTCACTCCAAAACCCCGTGAAAATGTCAACCCTTTGGAGTATAATATTAACCACTAATTAATTAATTTAGTAATCTGTTTATTTAAAATTTTAAAAATATATTTATTTATAAAACATAATATTTGACTTATAAACTACTCATGTATATTTTATAAATGTCCCTTCACGTGTGTAAAATTTTTAAGTAATGTTTTAACCGTAGAACGTATTTTTTCAGTCATATAAAGTCTTAATTATAGTTTAAAATAAAGGTTATATATGTTTCACAATATTAAACATGTTTTCGTGAGGTGTGTTTCCACATCGTTTGAAACAGTAAAGCTAAGTGAAAAAGGGTATTTCGTAAATTTGATTTTAATATTGAGCACATAATGCTTGTTCGCGGACGGCCAGTAATTGATACAGTACTCTCAGACTCGTCTAATACCCGTAATTATTTTCCAATTTATCGGCTTCAGCTATAAAAGACGGATT
The DNA here is from genome assembly GCA_963661955.1 of Leptosia nina. Lineage (NCBI taxonomy): Eukaryota > Metazoa > Arthropoda > Insecta > Lepidoptera > Pieridae > Leptosia > Leptosia nina. The sequence continues at coordinate 499,156 of CAVLEF010000282.1, forward strand.
AAAACATGCCTCCACTTGTAAGTTACATAACATGGGTACAGTTGATTATTATTTAATCGTTTCGTTAGTTAAGCCCGATTAAATAACGGAGTTACGAAGGTAATTTGGCTTTTGGAATTCTCTAATGTCAACACGGATTAATAAAAGATTTTGTAAAATGTTAAGTTTCAATTCTGTATATTCATTTGTTTAAGAATTAAAAAACTGTATCACTATTTGTAGTTTACACGTGTGGTACACATTAATAGAACACTTTAACGGTTTAAAACGCGATACATCTTAGTTAAACTGCTGCAAAGCATCCAAAACGTTGGGCCGTAGTGAAAATAATTTTTTAATAAGTTTACTAATATCTATCGCGTTTTAAACTATTAAAGAGTTTTATTTAAAATATATTGATATTAATTTAAACTATTGTCACCTTTTGTGGTGACGAATAGAAAAGTTGAAATTTCATGAAAATAAGGAATACGCTGTTCATCGCTCTCCAGAATAGGCAATTTTCCAAATCTTAGACCCACCATGCTACTTCAGTGCGGGTTAGAGGGTTTAAACCGTTTGTAATAACTGTAACTCAAAATATATCGTGTTTTAAACCGTTAAAGTGTTTTATTTAAATGTGTACCACTCGCGTAAACTACATACAGTGTATAATATTAATGTCTATTCGTAAGTTATACTTAACAACACATTCGTATCCAATAAATTATAATCTCCGAATGGCTCGTCTATTTTGTCTGCGGTAGAAGCTCGGTCGTAGTACAATTCGTTTCTGGGAAGGCTCCCCTTGCCGCAGAGATTATGGTGGGTGCCATCAAATATGCATAAAAGCCGTAAAATGCCACACTTAACCGCTCCCGACGCCTCGCCTGTCACCTGACTGCCGCTGCGACACCAGACGAATTCTCAGACGTTCGTAATTAAAAATTGCCATCGTCTTTCATCATATGCTTAACTAGCGGTACTTTCATTACTTTAATATCCTGCACATGAGGGCAATATATAAATATATATATAGATTGTTACAAGTCCTGCCCGTGTCATAGATTTTTTTCAATCTAAAATTTATTTTTAATTTGTAACGGTATTATATTTTGTTCCCTTATTTTAGTGTCAATTTCAAATTGTTTGTATTAATAATAATAATATATATATCAGAACATTGGTTTGTAGCAATTTGACTTATGTCGTATATTCGTATTTTGTCGTATGGGTTAGTGACTGAAAAAAATACAAATATTTTTTTTGAAATAAGCACATTATATATATTTGTTATATGAAAACCCAATAATATAGATTAACGGTTTAAAACGCGAACTCTTTACGCCCCCCAACATCTTTACTAGCGGTGAAAATAACAGGATGATGGTAATATTTAATAATAATAATTTAAGCCATAATTATATTTATAAAATTTAATGACGATGTTCCTAAATACCCGTAGTAACACTCTACGCCGTAGCGCTGTAGCCATGGTAACATTTCGTAGCTCGTAGACGCAACGCAATAATAAAACAATAAACAAGATAATATGTACGGATATGGTTTTAACTACAAAATTTTACCTTAGGTCGTCCACTTTAATTTTAATTGTTCCCACTATTGGGACTTGACGAGGGTATGTACCTTAATTCATACCACTGGCTACATATGGTAGATGTCTTGTTAAGTTTTTTATTCTATAATGGTTGATGTTTAATTTGGCATTTTGGGGAGTCAAACTTTGACCTCATAAAGTCATGCTCTTACCATTAAACCGACAAGGCTTTCTTCAATATTCGTGTATTATAACTCTCACGTTTCATTAGTGAATAGTATCGCTATGGTTTTAAACACAGTATTTAGAAACAGCCAATTTAGCCGAGGCGTCTCCGCCGTCTTTATCGCGTCTTTAATGAACACTCATAAAGGTACACTACTTAACATATTGTCTCGTATAAGCTGTTTTAAGAATACGCTAAAATATAACACTTTATACTTCACATTACTTATTGTCGATAGTATATTGTACAGTTTAATTTGTAATAGTATAAAAGCATTTTTAACCCGAAACTTTAATTTTAATATTAACTGTCATGTACACTCTAGAAAAAAAATGTATAAAATAAATAATATATGAGTTTGAGATTAATATATCAAATATTAAATTTGTCTATAGATAAAATTTCAGCCATAATAAGAACTTAAATATTGTCTGTAGTTTATGCGAGAAGTAAACATTAATATAAGACAGTTTTAACGCTTTAAAACGCGTTTTAATGCTTGTGTGTCCACAGCTGCAAAGCATCCTAAGCGTCGGGCTGTCGTTGATCTAACTTGTAAATAGGTTTAACCAAAATATTTTGTGTTTTAAACAGTTTAAAGTGTTTCATTTAAATATTGAGAACTTGTTAAAAGTTTTCCTCTAAGATATAGCTAGTATTTGGTTTTGTATGCTAGAACTGAAATAAGCTGAGACTAAGCTTTGCAGAATTTGCATTTGAAGCTTTTGTTCTGTTATGATAAAATGAGTTAGTTTAAGGTAATCAAAGTTACACTTGGTCAAATACTTAATAATTATTAAATTGAATTAAGAACTATTTCTAAATACTGTGAACGTATTTTCTGAAGGAGTGTTAAGTCATTTAAATAAAATAGATCATAGTTAAAGTAAATAGAAATATGGTTTGATTTATTTCGCGTTTCGAAGCGTTAAATTTAAATATTTTATTTAAACGTGTACTGCTCGCGTAAACTACAGACAATACGTTGTTCTAAAATGTAACAAAAGAATGTAATTGTGATAAGTAAATGACAAAAAATACATTATAATTTATGTGAATTGACATTAAAAAATAACAAATTTAATAGTTTAAAAGTGCCCTTCCGGCAGCAAAACTTTAAAACACAAAAATATACTTTGCGGTTAAAGAGGTTTATTTTAGAAATTCTAACTACCAATATAGGGCTAAATTAAATCGTTAATACAACTAAAACTATACCGGAATTATTTTATAATTGTTATTACTATTAACTCATAAAGTTATTTTATTGTAATAATATGTAGCAATTCTATTCTTTTTTAATTAATTACATTATCGAAAACTGAGTGTATGCTTAAGTGAGGCATAATATAGACATACTTAATAGGAAGTACTGATTCGAATTGGGTTTTTTTTGTGTGTGACTAATAGCGGAAAATGTAAAAACCATGAAAATGAAAATTTCTTTCAAATCTTTGTTGGTTTCCGATGCGTACGCTGCGAAAACAGTTTCAGATATACAAAAAATTGTATGAAAGAATGATTTTTCGTCAAATCCGCGACACTATGCGTCTATCTTTTAAGGTTACCTTTCAAGAACGACGGGACGCGTACAAAAACAAATTTGGATGACCGAAATTACTATTCTACGCGGACGAAGTCGCTGACACAGCTAGTTGACTTATAAAATACAAGTCGTTATTTTCATAATCTATATCCTGGTATAAAAAGTTGGTTCCCTGCGAAAGCATTACGTTTATTCATTCCCATCGAAGCGTAAGTTACATTCCGAATTTACATAATGATTTCGAACTAACAAAGAAAACCCCTGAAACAATGTAGGCCCGGGAGCCGGTATAAATTGATACTCGATCGTCGCTCATATAAAACACTGTGCCGGGAACCTCCCATGAATAATAAAGAATTTGGGAACGTCGCGACGACGTGTCACTGCTTAAGGTATTCATGTGAGCTCTTACTGTGGAGACTGCTTTTTAAATAGTGCATTAAAGAAAAAGGATCAAGTGGTTTTTAATCTATTTAAAGCGGTTAATATGCGAACGGTATAATGTGAACTCTTACTAGCACAGTAAGTGTGCAATTGATTTTTAAATTCTACACAAAAGAACATAGGCTCTGATAAATAGAATTAAAATTCTTTAACGGTTTAAAACGAAATATATATTAGTTAAACTTAATTGTAAATTATTTTAAACTACGGTCGGACGTTTTTTTTTAGTTTGATGTGAGAAGCCTCCTAGAATTTTAATCTTCCCGTGACCACGGCTGCTGCAAAGCATCCGATGCGTCAGGCCGTAGTTAAAAATAATTTTCAAATAAGTTTAACCAAAAATATATCGTGTTTTAACCGTTGGTGTTTTTTTTTAAATGTAGAGTACTCGCGTAAACTAGTTATTTACTTAGCAGACGTTTCAGAGGCTTTGACGTGACCACGGCCGCTGCAAAGAATCCGAAACGTCGGGCCAAAGTTAAAAATCATTTTCAAATAAGTTTAACTCATATATCGCGATTTAAACCGTTAAAGTGTTTTATTTAAATATATTCATGTATTTTTATTCAACTAAACATCTCCCCTTGTCATAAAACGCATGGAAGTAGCCATAAAGATCACAGACACGACACGTATGTAGATTTAAATTTATTGAGCTCGAACGACCTTGTAAAACATAACATATATTTTATGGCTTAAGTATTATTTTATTATAAGTATGTGCAGTCTCTTTCCCATACGCTAGGCAAGCCTGACCGCTATTTTTGATGTTTTCTGGGATTCGAATTTAGTACCGCCAATCCCTAATATATGCTTTTTTTTATGTCGTAACCTAAGTTTTATTTATTTTTACACTTTCACACAACAATATAATTTTCGTGTTAAACCGTTAAAAGTGTTTTATTTAAATGTGTACTACATGCGTAAACTATAGACACTACTTGATATAGAACCAAAAAAATACATTACTCGTTGCGTCCATCGGATTTTCGTTTAAAGAAGAACCATTCTTTTATACATATAATTTTTTGGGTGTCTTGAACCGTATTCGAAGCGTGCGCATTGGAAACACACAAAGATGATTTTTTTTTTTTCGTTTTCCCACCATTTATTCGCTCCTATTACCTCCTTTTATTATACGCTACTTTATATACTCAACACAAAAATGATTTTTTCAATTAGAACAAACAAACTCTTCAGCTTTACATATTAGTATAGATTAGATTCCTCTTCTGGTGAATTACACAACCAAATGTAGAGTTAATTTGATTTCTAATTCGCGTGGTGTATTAACGAACGACATGTTACCTGGTATGTTAAATTGGCATGAGAGCTTCGCATATTAAATAACATTCGGAATTAAATCACTGAATGTCGAATAATCTCGTACGCGATTGACAATTATCCAGATAGTGCGTTTACCTGTGTGGTAGAGCTACGAAAGTTATAAAGTAGGTTTGTTTATTTTTAAAGGCTTGTCAAACTAAATACTTATATTAACTATATGATTTTACAGTTATACTAACAATAATAGCTTACGGAGTATTTAGTTTACAAACCACAGACACAAGAAGTAAATAAACCGATAACACACAAAGTGGATATAAATTGAGGTTAAGTTTTACATTATTCTTAATTCAATAATTTTAAACAGGTATTTATGATAAAGTATAGTCAGTGTAGATTTTCGTAACTTGTTTTAATTACAAAATGATATAATATTAAAAAGTGTATTAAAACAATTTTCACCAATCGTTTCCAACATCATGCTGGCTCCAGGTTATCCGTTATCGTCGAGCCGTAGTTGACAAAGGTATTTTTTTGTTGAAGACCAAGTTTAACATAATATAATCGTGTTTAAGTTCCGTTATTAATACCTTTCTTTAAACAGATTAATAAAAATTGATTAATTGAAGTTATTAACTTAAGTTATCTTCGTTCAGATCCTTTGTAGCTTTGTGTTTTAAATTGGAAATTTACTGGATGCAGTCTGCACGTTTCCACGTCTTCTTTAGGGGGATCAGATACGTTCGAGCCGTAGTTAAAAATATTATTCGACAAGTTTAACAAATATACATCGTGTTTGAAACCGTTAAGGCTCTATTTAAACAGTAAGAGAAGATAATTAGAGTTTCGTTAATCCTGGGTATATTTGTGGTTTCGAGTGTTTACCTGTGGGATCTATACAATTAGGAATTTAGGGGGTTTTGCGTTTCGCAGATGTGACGAAACTGTTCTAAAACTTCTTTCTATTATTCATCAATTTGGAAAATCTCTAGAAGCAAATCGAATGGTTTAGCGGTGTCTAGTTCAGTGTGGCAAGAGAACTTAGAACTATTTTTGAATTTATTTTAATTACAGATAAACACGATACAGAATTTAGGTTAGGCAGAACAGAAGACTAATTATTGTAGAAAAGTTAGTGCCCCATAGTTTTCATTACACTATTTTGTACACGATACTATATTACATATTGTATTTATTTATATCTTGTATTAGTATTGGCCGAGTATATTTTAATAGGTCTAATTTAGAACAGTTATTTTCGCGTAAGTCATTTCAGCATAATATCTTTAAATAAGAAAGGGAACATCAAATGTGCATTCAACGTGAAAGTACGTACCTCGGGAGTCGCAGGGAAACATAGGGAAATGGGCACAAAGAGCTTTCTAGGTGTCGCGACGAAATGTACATAGATTAATTAATATCAGAGAACACATTATTTTTTTTATATATCAAATTGCTTAATTAATAAATTTGGATAAATGATTAATTTATTCTTACGGTTTTATATTTTTATATGTTATCAATGGTTGAATTGTTTTTTTTTTTATATGTTATAATGGTTGAATTGTTTTTATATTTTTATATGTTATCAATGGTTGAATTGTTTTTATATTTTTATATGTTATCAATGGTTGAATTGTTTTCTAAGTTTAACCAATCAATTAACTATATTATGTAATCATATACATCATGAAAAAAAGAGATTTTTTACTATTTACTATTTTTAGGGGTAATTTTTTTATAACATTTAAATAAAACTTTTAACGACATAAAACGCGTTAAATATTAATTAAACTTATTTAGAATTTGTTAAAACTACAGCCCTACGTTTCGAATGCGTCAAAATATATATCGCGTTTTAAACCGTTAAAATTGTGTCATTTATGTGTATTACTCGCGTGAGCTACAGACAGTGTTTAGTCTATGCAATACCTTAAATGTACCGCAGCGTCTGATTCAACAAGCGAGTGCATCGGCCTTCAAAAGGTACGAAGATATTGAGCATGCATTGTGGTGGGCGGCTTTGTGCTACCATCAGCCACGATAACATCGTCCTACGAGAACCGCTTTGTCTACCTAATTGTTATATTCCGAACAAAGACTACGTAGAAACAAACGGCGCTGAGCTTCGAGGCTAAACGCTGTAATAATGTGTCTACAAACAATCGTCCGATATTTCCAATACACTGGGAAATTGATCGTGTAGAAACGCTGTGATGGCCAATTTAGATTTAATCTTCTATTATTTTACTGTAAGGCGATGTAGTAGTACATTGTGTAAAATTATCGAGAACGGAGTGTAATTGATGTGAACGTAATTAATATTTTTCTGTTTGTACTTGCCTAGCTCCGAAATTACTGTGTGAATCTAATTTATTGAACAACAAATGGTGTACAGATATCATTTAAGTTTCAATGCTTCAAAATACAACTTATGTGTGTCGCCTTTTACACCGTTAAAGTAAAAAAAATTTTCAACGATTTTTCAAGGCTATTATATTCTTAAAATTTTACTTAGTAAACTTCAATCATAAAGTTTTTTTACTAAGTAAAATTCAACACTCATGTTTACAGCTGTGCCATGTCCCTTGTTATTTATTTAGGGAATCATAATATTATCTTTTTTTTGCAAAAAACCTCCTTAGCTTTATAAATTATAGCTGATACCCACGACGTCGGCCGCATCCCTTCGTTCTTGCGACGCAACGGAAGCCCTCAGAGATGATTAATTTTTCCTGTTTCTTCCACATTTCCCTCAGTTTCTACACTCCTATTCATCACAACCTTATGTTTAAAAGCCTTTCTTAATAAATGGTACAAGCAACACAAAATAAAAAAAAAACATCCAACCAATAGTTCCAGATTAGAACGAACAAATAAACTTTTCAGCTTTATAATATTATTGCTTATCCGGAGAATAGACACACTTTACAATGCGGATGACGTCACAAGTATAACTACTTGTTTATAAATATCGGCAGTCCTGAAAACATTGAAATTCGAGCCCGCAGCAATGAATCGGCGCGCTTCTCGAATACAGCGCTAATGATCTTCATTTTCAAATTGGCTTCGACGTTTATTCGTTTTAAAATGCTTAGTCTTGAGCGACGGTGCGCTGAGCGATCACCCCGCCAGTCTGAGGCATCAATCATTTTTAGAGGGTTTCGCTTATCCAAGTTTTCTTCCTGCCTCCGTCCTCAGCCTCAACTTTTACATCGAGTGATCTCAGCTAAACCAACAGAGCGCGTTCCGTAGCCGCGTTTTGTATTATTTTTTGTGAATAAATAATATTATTCCTCTAGGGAAAAGGGGATTGGATTTCGTTAAATATGGCTTAGTAATTGAATTGAAATCTCTCAATGTCGACGTTCAATTAAGCTTTAGATTTTATGCTTGATGAAGGTATTTCCCATTGTTTTTGGAAAATTAATATCGAGCTCTTATTGTAATTAATTTTCTATATATTCTGACGTAACGTCGGGCCAAAGTTAAATATCATTTTTTGAATAAGTTTAACTAATATATCGCGTTTTAAACCGTTATAGTGTTTTATTTAAATACAATGTATTCTGATTAATTTTATAGATAACTGTACCTCGCTCAAGGCTGTTTGGCTGCATGACTGTACGATTAAAGTTTCACATTTTAAAAGCCTAAAAAAATATTTGTTCTTAACATTTTAATACACAAGGACAGTAACAACATCTGACAGCTGAAGGTGAGCTTGCGTATACTTAAATACTCTTTCATAATATTTACGAGATTCGAAAGAAACTACTTTTATAACATATTTTGCTCTTAAAGTGCTTGTAATTACACCAATTTCAATATCGTAATGTATCTCATTACATACTTGGGCGATAATGTAATGTAAAAGGCACGTGTGTTTTTTTTAGCAAAGAGGTTTTATGTCAAGAAAGTGGTCAATATTTTATGAATAAAATTAACTTTGGGAAATAAAATATAACATATAAACATTTAATAGTTTAATTTAATTAATTTTGACAATAAATTACAACCATTTATCTATAACAAAAACACAAAAATATAAATTTACTTTATTAGTAATACTGGCTGTTTTTGTACATTGCCTAAAAAAAAACGTTGATGCGCGCGCATCGCTTATTTGTGGACATGTAAAAATAATTCCCCGCTTTTTCTTTTCGCTGTATTGTTTTTATCTGAAAATGTGGTCAACTACTATGAATTTATTAATTTCCTCGTAAATATGTTATAAAACGTCGTATGACAGTCGTGGCTTTGAAAATTACAGCCTCTGATTTCTTATAGTAATATCGCCCTCGGCTGTAATTTTCATCTTACCTTACTTATATCATAATGTACTATTATCATTTAACTATTAACAGTTAATATATCTAAGTCTAATCTCCTTCCAGGTTTAGAAGTTATTTCAATTATTCATCTGTGCAAGTATCGTCTTAACAAAATATGTAATGTCGGTTTGAAACATGACACATATAATTAAATTTATATTGACTACGACCCGACGTTTCGGAATCTTTGCAGCAGCTGAGGTCATTGGGATTAAAACGTGGAGTGATTTATGTAAATGCGTAATAATCGGTGTAACTACAGACAACATTTAAGTAAAAATTTGTGAAACAGACGCATTATTGCATCTGCCCCATGGCCCAATGGGGGACGGCTCTCTCAATCATTAAATTGCAATCAGGCACCACAGCATATCCATAACAGAGGTTGTCAAGGGTGATTAATGCTAATGTCGGTCGCAAGATTTTTAACTGAGTTAAGATTAAAATGGCTTTATCCATAATCGCGGAGCGCTCGGGGCCTCGTTCGTCATCCCCCGGTAAATTACAATGACACATCCGCCGGGAGGTTTTAAGCCAATTCAACTTGAGATACCTTAGGGTATGTCTTGGAGATGCTAAGAGTTGTGAAATACTGGACTAAACGCAAAAACTATTAAAGTAAAGGCGACAACAGCCTGTAGACACGATGAGGTTTTTTTTTTATTTATTTCAAAGCTCTACAAAAAAGCTTAATTTACACAGTTAAAAAAGTTTATAAATATGCAGACACGACATACAAAGTATAAACGTACAAAGGTATTAATATAATTTTATTTAATGTTAATAAGTTGGTTGTAAATCATTTATTGCGGTTGAAGTACTGGGTTTATATCACGGTAGAAAAAGATCGTTTTCCAGACCCATATATTAAAAATATTTGTTCTTAAATTTTACACTTAAAACTGTTATATGAGTAAAAACACTTTAAGTACGACATTACTAAATTCTAATTAATTTTTCGAATTAGATATTGTATATTTTATTTTTAGTTCGTAGCTCAGTGGTTGAACAAGTTGCTTTGCTTTGGACGAAATGATTCGATTCCTGGTGGAACAATATTGATTTGAAAATTTAATCGGAAAAACGAAATCGGAAAGGCCCTTGAGAGGATTTCACTACCTGAACAAAGAGAGCGGTTTTCGCAAACCTAACGGTTAATACCGGTTACGGTAACGTAAGTAAGCAGAAGTTGCAAAAGTTTTTAATTGTAACACAATACAATATGAAAATTATGCATAATCAATAGAGCTATTTGAAAGCCGATAGCGGGACTGCGCGCAACGGACGGAATTAGTATTTGTTTCAATTGCGTTGTGCAACTTCTGCAGTAGAAATCGATTTCGGGGTTCCGCGGCGAAACAATTTGCAAAAATCCCGCATTGATAAACGCAATATGAGCAATGGGGGTGATTTTTATATTCTCGCGGGGGAGACGGCGGCCTGATCTTTGTTTTATGAGAACGATTAAGAAAGGCATATTTGAAGTGCGTACTTGGATTTTATTTGCGGAAGGGAAGGTGCGCTTCATTGATCTGTAATCGTTTTTAAGCATTTTATTGCTGCCTGATTTATCGGAGGGTTATAAGTGTGGCGCGGATTTGAGTTGATTTGATTCGGGATAAGTCGCTGGTTAATTATTTATCAAACACACACACACACATATGTAGTGTACATCTGTATGTCTGTGATACAGATGTACACTCCATGTGTGTGTACATCTGTATCATCACTAACTAAACTCCTAAACACCTAGATACGGTAGTTTTTTTCATTAATAACACCATAATTTCCAAAATATTAAAGTTTTCAAACTTTCTATGTGTCATTTCTGTTATTCGTAATTTATAAAATTTGTGTGTAGTGAAATCCCGTTTCCCCCTCGTGGGGCATGGGGCGAACACATTTTTGCGTTCGTTTTACTGATCCGTTCTTTGACAGGCAAGTAGTTGATCAGACTTCTTGCTCTGCCCGACCGAAAAAAATTTTTTGTTTCCCTGGGATTCGAATCCAGGACCTCTCGCGCTTAACGCAATGCTAGGCAACACTAGACAATTTAACCATTGGGCTACAGATGCGGTCATTTATTAAAATTAAATTACTTTAAATAATCAAATAGCATTTTTCATAACCGTAGTACAAAATTTTGGAAATTTTCAAATAAACGATGAAATTATTTCATATAGCAATAAAAACAACAAGTGTTAGATCGTTTCTACAATACGTCTTTAAATTACATCATTCTTTCTAATATTCACTCCAAATTTTTATCATAAATAAAAACAGTCAAAACACTATTAATAGTTCAATGCGAGATGTATTTATTAATTTAACGACCCAACGTTTCTGATGCTTCATAGCAGTAACGTTTAATAATACCTTATGGTTTGAATGTATTAGTGCATTTAACGTGTCTTAATTTACATTGCACATAATACTTTATTTTAAGCAAGCTGGTACCTTAAGTACCACATTTAGTTTATTTAAAATGCGTTAACAACTAAAAATAATTTGTTGTAATCAATCTGACGCCATGGTGTTTTACCGGATTTAAACGTTACAAATAAATAATTGAACGTTCCGAAAGACAATTCTACCCCGTCAAGAGGCCTGTTTTCGCACTTAATTCCACGGTGTAAAGAGTGTGGGCGCGATGCGTCTGTTCAGCGAGTGATTTGAATGCTAACCATGCTCCCAGGAAGGGTTGTCTTAATTGTGCGGTGTTCGACCGCGCACAAACCCCGTGGATTTGAAAAGCGTGCGATTGTGTTCTTTTCAGAGCGTGGCTTGTGGAGTGGCGGTTTACCGAGCTATTTGTAGTTTGATTTCTCTATGAGCTTTACAAATGTCAGTACGGTTTACGCAGGTGTTCTAAATTTAAAAATCTAGTCGGTCTCTCTTAGTTTATTACTTTGCTCTAAATTGACAAATCTAGTCTATGTAACTAATCTAGTTAGTTTAAAATTCTAAAAAAATTGAAAAAAAAAATCGACACCGACAGGACTCTCTACCCATTGAGCTACCGAGTCTATAATTCTATTTAAAAATCGAGTAATTGAGAGCAACAGCACGGAACGCTGACGATGCCGGTTCATGTCCTGCCCGAGTCAATTTTTTTTTTCGATTTTTTAATTATATAGTGTCTTCATCTGCAATAACATGTAAAAATTAATAACATTTTTAATCTAGTTACTTTGATATTGTTTCAAATTAGGTTCTTCTTCTTAGTTTAATGGATTTAAATTCTAAATTTAAATATCTAGCCTATCTTAAACATTCAGTCTAAGTATCGACTCTATTTAATTTATATTGTTTTAAATGAGATTCTTCTTATTAATTTAATGGCTTTCACATTATTTCAAAATAGACTCTACCAAAGTCATTTGTATATGAGAGGAATGACAAGGCGTGATAATACAAATTATTATTGTTGTCCTAATTTTATTTTTTACCACTGGCGATTAAATGAGGTTTTAATATTTTCTAGAAATATTAATTGTTGAAAAACCATGAACGCAACCATAAAATGAAACGTCAACTGTCAAATTTGTAAAAATGACATTTATTGCTGTATATGTGCTACGTATGTATTCCTTTTTACTATATTGATGTGATGATTCATTCATTTGAGTAAACATTTTTATAGAGAGGTAACTGTCACAATAAGATAATAAGTATATTCATTTTGTAATTTATTATCTATACAAACTGAGAAAAGCACTGAACAAATACAATATTATATTACTATAGCGTGCGCAAAGTCATCTGACTGAAACGTTTAATAGTCAAAAAATTAATTGCAAGTGGCCTGGTTGTGATTTAGACGACCGAAATGTGGTCGTTAGTGCGAATTGAACGAAAGGGTTGTTCTCCCAACCCCATATAATTAAACTTTACTCGTGATATTTTTGATAATGACTACCATGTTTTACATTGGAGTGATCGTATTTTTGGTGTTCGCTTTGGGTCTATAGATTCTTTCGTGCTGAATAAAAACAGTTTAAACAGACTTGGTTCAAAAGGTTTAATCGGGAAAAACACTGTCAATAAGAACAATTAGTGAAAAGGTCACAAAAACACTTCTGCTACATGGACTAATGTGACTTAGAAAAGACAAAATCATTTAAATAAAACACTTTTCAACGGGTTGCAACGCGGTATATATAGTTTACTTATCCCCAATTTTATTCAATTTGTAATGATTCGCATTTTACCATTAAAAGTTATTTAAATGGATGTAATACTGAAACTTGTGTTGTCTTAAATATATAAGTGATTTTATGTTAGATTTTACATCTATGTAATCTTTAATCTGTGCTTAAAAAACGTCCCGGCTTTACGAAGCGACAAAAATGAATTTAGTTGTTACTTCAGCCATCACAATTCATAAATTAAGGCGACACTGCTTTGTTTCGTCGGAGCATAACGTGAAATAAAGGCATATTAATTATTCAACGCCATACTCGTCGCAATCAGAATAAGTGGTGATGTTTCTGTCAGCTTCCGCGGCGTATACATGATTAGAATTCTTAAGCCCCGCCGAAGGCTTGATTAGAGGAAATTAAAATCATTATACTCCGCGGCGCGGCGCCACAATGGCTCGGCTCTCTAAAAATAAGGGAAATACATAAAGACGGTCGCCGGATTCGGAAGCGGCACCATCTTGAAGCCGCCGGGGAAACAATGGATTCGTTAATTAACATTTTCTTACGCCTCGCGGCTGTCGAACGGTTAATCGGACGAAATATTTACGACGCAGACGCCATGAAAATTCCGTGACGGAATTGAACGAGTGAAATTAAAGGGGAACGTACGGATTATGAAAATTGCGATGCGCGAGCGCTAATGACTGAGACGTTCGTTTACTGAATTTTGCATACCTCCAAAACTATACGGAGATAGGGACGTTTCTACGTCCGTTGCGTTGATAGATTTTTTATGATAGACGAGATCAGACAAGCATTTCACTTGATGGCACGTGAACCTCAGCCATATCACATCTAAGCAAGATACCCTGTCGAACAATTGTCTTTGGATATTCGGAAATCCACGGACTGAACCGAAACGCGATTGCTTCACGGTTTTTTTTCATCAGTGGCCGGTAGTTCCATATTCTAACCACCCATAATTTTTATCCACCCACATTTAATATACAGATTCGAGAGGAAGTCCAACATGTTTCAGAAAAATTATAAATTGATTCGAAAAATATTTCACCCAATGGGGATCGAATCGATACGATTATCAGCCATACATTGATAAATTTATAGATAGGCACAACAAACAATTGTTTCGGTTTCAAAAATCACATAAACAAAGGCGAAGCCTATGATTATGGCATCTACCATTCAGACGAAAAGTTTATGTAGAATAAGAAATATTTAAATAAAAAACATTCAACGGTTTAAAATACGAAATATATTCGTTACTTAAATTTATTTCAAATACGGCCAGACCTTTCGAAAGCTTAGCACCAAGATATTAAAGATGTTTTGGTGAAATACAGTTTATTTTAGTTTCTATTGAGTGAATGGTGTAAGAACTCTATTAGAAAAAAAACCATAGTATGAGGCCAGGAATTTTATGACTTGACTTATTTATATTTTCATAGTGTAAAAATGTTTGTATGCAAGAGCACAGTGACCGAAAATGATTAACATAGTTGTTACACAAATAATAGTACAGATTTTAGCCAAAGTTGATTGCTCATTTTTATTTTCCTACTTATCGAAAATCATGTTTTTTGTTATTAGGCCACTCTGTCTCTAGCAGCCTCATATAATCTGTAACAATTAAACAGCGTACGTTTATTACGTTCGACGTCAAATGACTGGCCATGAAAAATCACAGTCATCAATAAAACACGATAAGCCGGGGCTAATATGAGTATGCGATATGAATGACTGATTGATGATAATAGATGCAGTTCAAATCTGTGGCTTCGTGTATAGGTTTGCAAATGTTGAATATCTCATTTAATATATGTTGATAACATGTTAAGCGATAGGTATGTAAATATCTACATTATAAAATAAACAATAATTATTATTATTATAAGGCTCATCAACTAGGCTTACTAATTATATAATTTAAAAATTGAAAATTGCCAGGACTTGAACCGCGTTCTGTGCTGACGATGCCGGTTCAAGTCCTGCCCGAGTGGAAACTTTTTTCAATTTATTTTCGATTTTTAAATTATATAGTACCTTCATGTGCAATAACATGTGAAAAATATTAAGGTTTTAAAAATGCTATTTCTAAAAATTCATATCTATTTTCTCGTGTTTTCATTTAAAGACTTACTTTGCCCTACCCGATAGAAGCTATTGTATTGTCTGGGATACAAACCTAGGACTTCTTGTCTAGCGCAATGATAGGCGTAGCGATACAAAAATGCACATCTCCAAAGACATCGGTCAAATTTAAATAATAAATATTCAAATTTTTATAATATTGTCTGTAATTTACTCGTGTAGTATATACACATTTAAAATTTTTAACATGATGGCATTATTTTATTAAAAATCGATTTTAGATTGAAAAAATATTATATGGGCAGGACTCGAACAGACATCCACAGTGTTCAGTCCTGTTGCTCTGACTCTGTTCTTCGTTAGAGAAACAGCAGTTCATCTACATAAAATCTATTTATAATTCACATTTAAATAAAACACTTTAAAACGCGAAATACATTGCTCACTTATTTACAAATATTTAACTACAGCCCGACGTTTCAGATGCTCTGCAGTAACCGTGGTCATGGGGGGACTTTTATAGTAAGTAAAAAGCTCACCTCGCTATTATAAACTAGTTTTAACTATGTTTATAGGTTGCAGGCCATTGATTGGACAAAAACTACCCATATCGTTCAACTATTAACGATTTTTATTCAGCTATGGAGATTTTACGAGCGGCCATAAAGCGGCTTGTTGACAAATGGCCGACGGTTGTGGGGCTCGGACGTTCATGGCGTTTGTATTGGCCGATGACGAAGTGCGATCATTTGTTAAACGCACTTCAATGCAGTGGCTTTTATGAACTAGCTGTGCACGCGACTTTGCATTGAACGGTCTATATTTGTTTTGTTTTAGGGAGGGTGATAGGTGACATAGATCTCACTTGATGGAAGCTGAAATACCCCAACCATATAATACCTCAACAAGATGCGCACGCGACCGGTTTTGGCTTTGGATATTTGGGAATCCATAGACTGAAATTTAAACACGATACAATTTCAATTCGAGTGAATTTTCCTATCATATTTTTTATTATCCAGATTGCGAGAAAATCGTACATGTTTCAGAATAAAAAGAAAATTGATTAGAAACATTTGTTCCCAGTGGGAATCGAATCCACGTTCTGTTGATTATTAGGCATATATTGCTACCATTAGACCAACGAGCCCGTTTATGATAGATATTTTGTAGTCTTTGATCTGGCAACTGTATTTTTATCTTGTATGTATCTGTAGTTTACGCGAGTAGTACACATCTAAATAAAACACTAGCGGTCTAATGCGATCCGCCATGTTTCCCGTGACCGTTGGGCCGTAGTTAATATAATTTTCATATAGCTAATATATATCGGGTTTAAAACCGTTAACTTGTATTATTTACACTCTCTCCATGTTTTAACAGGTCTGACCTCTTCCTTGAGTTCATGCAAGCCTTACATGTCACTTTTCCTAAGACTATACTAGCTAGAGTTTCATACGTAAAGATAAAAAAAAACCATTTTTGATATTTTACAGACAGTGGAGTTCATACATCGGAGTGGAAAACACATAAAACGTTGAATGCCGCCATCAATTGCTATCCAAGTCATAAACTGAGTAATTATTGCTCTGTTTTCTGTCCGCCATAGGAAGGCTTTATTTTTAATCTTTATATAATGGTGTAACCTTTTCAGTAAAATAAAAGAAAATAAAAATAAAATATACTTTATTCTCTTTAAAATTTTACATATTATTTAGATTAAGTAACTGTTTAATTTTAAAATTAGGCTAAAAACAATACAATACATTTAATACTATTTTTAATAACTACATTTATGAATAATTCTTGTATATTTGTATGATTCTTGTATGATTGTAGATATATTAACACATTGAAAGTAAAAAATAAATATTGTAAAAGGTCTCGGTTGTCTTTTAGTATTCTGTCATACGTAATGCAGCGCATGCGCAGCTATTCTACAAATTGTTTGTTTTATGCCTTAGAACTCGATATCATGCTGGCTGAACTGCTAAACGTCTCGATTATTTAAAATGTTGGGTAACTCGAACTAGTTTCACAGCGCACGCAATGAGAGCCCTCAAAGATCTTCGACCACCTGGCGCAGGTAATAAATATTATTGGTAATAATTAACAGTTTTATGAACTTAACCAATGCAACTACTTCATAAAATGAACGTTTCTGATTTATTTTGAATAAAAACCGATCGCAGACATTCCGTGCCTGCGTGTTTGTTTACGAATTACGGGAGAATCTTCACGTCAAAAGAGTGCGCGGCACGAAACACGACGACAACTTTATAGCTCCTATTCACAAATTTCGCTGCGGAGTCAGTCACGACTCGCGGTGCATTGCGGTCTCAATTATTAATTGTAATTTTTGATAGGCACCTGTCAATTCCGTAACGCTCAACCCTTCCTAATCTCCCCAAGACGAGAGGTGCCGGGACGTCTCCGGATTCCCCCGGAATAAATTAGCTCACTCCCGGCCACATTGGGATATAAAATTTTGAATATGAATGGAAAATTTTGCATTTGTAATAAACCGCTTTCCCTGTAACGCCGCAGATGCGATCTCGGGTACTGGATAAAACTCAATCCGGGAACGACGCGGTTTCTCAGGTGGCCCGCCATAAATATTTATTAATTATTTTTTCAATAATCTCTCCTCTCTTGCATCCTCTGAGGACGGAGGGATATCTCCTTCGTTAATTACTTTTTGTTTCATTTGAATAAGTATTGTTTTTGACTGCTCGAGCGTGACGGCGACTTTTATAAAATCTCGGCGATGAATAATATCGTTGGAAATGATTAAATAAACTTAATTGAATTCGTATTATTCGGTTAGAAAATATTGTGAATTTTTCAAACGTTTTATTGCATTATTCATGGGCTAGGAAGCAAATTAGTAATACGAATTATATATACTATACTAGCTGACCCGTATATATAAATTATAATTATACATATAAATAATTTTACTAAAATGGCTATTAAAAAATAAGTGTTGATCATAGAAGGGTTAAATGAGGATTGTATGTTGTATTATAAAAAAATAGAAATAAAAATTTTGTCTAAAAAATAAAAAATAAAATTAGTGGTGCACTACCCCTAACATTTAGGGGAATGAAAAACAGATGTCGGCCGATCCTCATAGATACCGGATAAGCATAAAAAAAATCATCAAAATCGGTCAAGCCGTTTCGGAGGAGCATGGCAACGAAAACTGTGACACGAGAATTTTATATATTAGATTTTCCATTTGCTTCTACGTGTATGTACGTATTATATTATTACATTATTAATTTGTTTTTTCAAATACTACCTTTAGCCCTATTAGGTTTATTCCAAAATAAAGAAGCTAAAGGCTAATCATAGGTCATTGTACATTATTCTCACACACATTTAATTCGTTGGACCTAGAAATACTTACACTATTGCAATAATTTGAACATTTTTTTAATATACCATTGACCGATTGGTCCAATTTATCCACGTTACGTCCGGTCACCCTTGTCGTATTAATTTTTTATTGGATCAAGATAGTTACTGAGGACGAATTCTTGGATAATAAAGGCAATTTTTGATAATGTCGTATCGTTACGTTTTTTCAACGTTTTACTTGATAACTGACGAGCAAATTATAGGATCGCCCTTGTTATTTGACGAGCAATTTGTTGCGTTTTGTACCTTTTAATTTACGATTATTAACTCCACCTAATATAAAAATCATTCTATCATTGGTTAGCACTTTTAAAAAAATGTGTATATCTGTGTGTCACAATAGCTACAGGTCAGCATTGATTAGAACTCTCTCTCTATTTGGCTATAAAACCATACAATTATGAAGTCGACACAAAAATATGTCCACTCAGAGAAATCAAGATTTCAACTTTGCTCTATCCAATAGTTCATTAAAAAATCTTGTGTATTACAGCATATATATTATAAAAACCAGCACGAAACGCGGTGGATGCCAGTTCAAATCCTACCCGTGTCATGATTATGTTTTTTAATTTTAATAGATTTTTTATTACATAATACAATGTGCAATCATGTGAAAGGTTTCAAATGTGTTGTGTATTTTAAAATAACAGCAATATGTCTGGATTTACGAAAGCTAATTGATAATCGATTTGATACAACAATAGCAGATTAACAAGGGTAGGTGCTATGAATCTTGTTTGAAGACATTAATGGCGCTGTCACTACGTAATGAAAAGACAAGTCAAGGCCACAACCAAGAGTTTCGGATAAGTTACGTCAAAAATTTATTAAAGACTTCTTTACATTAAGGTTGCATTCATCAATAGCATTATAGGGTTATATAATAAACAAAAAATATTAAGTCAAGAAAAGATATATAAGATAACGGTTTGTGAGGTATACATATAATTTTTAAAAACTTTAACTTTTTTACATTGTACCGTTTGAAATATATTTAGATAAAAAAAATACGACGTTCGGATTTCCGGACTTGAACCGGTTACCAAGCTTCCAAGCTACGGTACTCAACTTGCTTACTAGTTATGGCAGCAGCACAGTACGCTGTGGAAATCCCGCCCGTGTCGTAAGTTTTATCAATATAAATATTATTTTTTGAACGTACATATAAAGGCAATTAACTAAAATGTTATATCCGCCGGAGTTGATATGGTAGGTCATTAATAAGACATAGATCATATTGTACCAAATTGTATCCCAAATTTGACCAGGGGTTCATCGTAACAAATTAATTTACAATCTACGTCCCGATACAGTTTATCAAACCAGCTACATCATACAGCATTGATTAAAACCGGACAATTTATTCGTGAGTTACTCGTTGGTAAAATAATACACTCGACGAAGACCAGGGTTCGGTATTTTGAATATTGTAAAAACGAATACTTTAGATACTAAGCCTGAAATTTGGAAACAATAGGTGTCATCTGCCAAGTGCCTCGGAGACCACGTCCTAGGCCAGGTACTAGTTACATTTGAGCCACTTTTACTGTTAATATAATGTGAAAGAAGTAAAGACCTCTTAACTTATTGAAGTTAAAATAATTTATTTCACACTAAAAAATGTACAAATTTAAAATTGACAAAAAAAGACTTTGTTGAAGAAGGACATCAGTTGTTTGTTACTTGCAGCGCAAATTTTCAATGATGGCCATGAAATCCCGTTTCCCACTTGGGGCTTGGGGCGAGGGACACTTTATTTAATTCAAAATCAAGATCTATTTAAACAAGATTATTGACTAATTTGAATACACAATATGATAAACTATCTATTGGTCGCACAAAAGTGGTACTTACGATTAGAAAAATCTTTCCTTAAAACGGACAAGGACATATATCTTTTGAGAAAACGTCAACAGTCATTTCGCTTACTGTATATTTCTATAATATACAGAAGATAAATAAAACTCTAAACGGTTTAAAACGTAAAACATTTGAGTTAACTTAATTTTTAGTCCCGGCTGCTGAGAAGCATCTGACGTGAGTGAGAGTGAAAATAAGTCAGTATATTTCGCGTTTTAAACTGTTAAAAGTGTTTTTAAATGTGTAAATTACAAACAATACGTATTGTAGAGAAATTAACAAACCAAAAGGCGGAACACTCAAACATTTATTTAAAGGTATGTATTACAAATGAAACGCTATCATTCGGGCATTAATGTTCAGATCGCGTGAAACTCAACAATATCTGTGCCTCGATTGACTCCTGCGAGGAAATGAATAGATTTCATTTTAGTGTCATTTGTAGGGTTAATGGCGTCGCCAGTTAATGTCACGCGGGACGGAAGCGGTGTAAACATGAGCCGCTGCGTAACTGCTAAATTACTAGTTGACAGATGTTAATGCTTATTGGCTGGAGTGATTTGTCACGAGTTTAGCATTGATTTATCTATAGAAGTGTGTTTTAATAAACTAAACACTTTTTAACGGTTTAAATCACAAAATATATTGTTAAGTTATTTTTAATTACGACCAGATAGGCATCTTATAAGGGAAATGAGTAAATATCATGATATAAGTAAATAAATTTATATTAAATAAAACCCGGTTTAACATTAAAAAAGTGAAATTGTATTTATAATTTAATTTTTTATTTATTTTTATCACGACCCGACGTTTTGAATAGGTTGATCTTTTAAGGAAAATAAGTAAATATAATAATATAAGTAAATAAATATTATCAAAATAAAATACTTTTAGTGGTTTAAAACCCGTAACATTTACCTATTTACAATTTATTTTGACTCCTACGGCCCGACGTTTCGGATGATTTGCAGCAGTGGCCACGGGGGGGACGTTAAAAGTGTTTTATTTGAATGTGTATATATGTTTTATTTGAATTTTACTATTCGCGTAAACTACAAGCAATGTTTTAATGATAGAGGGTTTGTTTGATGGTAGTTGGGCTATTATTATTTTGGCCTTGGATATTCGGAAACCCAAAACTGAAATCGAAACGCGATTAAGCTTCAGGGCTTTTTCATCTGTGGACGGTGGTTCGTGACCCAGACGGAACTTCTATATTCCTACCGCCCCTTTAAAAACTTTTCTTTTTAATTTTATAATGGTGTTTCTTTATCAATAAAACTCCCTCCACTTAATAATAATTATTATATCTCCCTTAATTATGTTTGCATGAAAGCATTATTCTTATTATTATTTTAATATAAGCTCCTACTTTAACGATCACAATGCGAAACGTGACGTTATAATATCACATGTCAATAATAACATAGACGTTCTCTTTCAACACGGAAATCGTTGTGAAAACGTGTAGCGTGCCCCAATAAAACGTAGCTCAATTACATCACAATGTCTTCTTTGTATTTTCCCGAAAAAAAAACACACCGTAATAAATAAAACCGTATGTCATTTCTCAGCACGTATGAAATTTATAACGCAGCGATTTCGAAGGGCAATTTATTTGTAATAGAGCATTGTTCTATTGTAGCGGGGACAGGTTTTTATGGGGATCGATATAGTTATTATTGTATGTATAACAACATACAATAATAACTACTGTATGTATAATATATAGAGGCAGTGCCAGACACATTTATATGTCTATTTTACTGATAGATTTTATGTTTGCTTTAATGTGACCACCTGAAACTATTTTTTTTTTGAGGGATTTAAACATAAGGCCTCAAGCTGTTAACGCAATGCGCTACACTGTGACTGAGCTACGGTCGCGTTCAATTTTATATCTAAAAAAAATCGCTATCATTACACATATATGCTATAGATTGCTATAAAACATTATTTTCAAACTACAATATTAGTGCATGGCTTTGCGAATTAAGCAACTGTGTCATCTGTGACACAATAGCTTATTTCAATCTGTTTATATTTATTCATAGAATAGCTCCATTGGTAGAGCTAGTTAAAAAGCTATTGTGTCACAGAGCATGATCCATTTATATTTATTTATATCCTTTGATACTATGTATTAATATGATACATAGATATATCTTTAAGCTAAAGTATTTATCTTGCTGAACGTAGATCTAAATTAAGCTTATATGGCGATTGAAATAAAGATAAACTCCCACATGTTGTGACCGAAATCTCGAAGCCAATATATCAAGAGTCGAGAGTAAAAGGCGGCGTCGAAGCGATTTGTGACTTAATCACTTTATTGGTGGCGGGGGAGTCGGCTTATCACAAAGAAATGTTGTAATTCAACTGATATATGAGTAAACAAGCTTGCACTTTTCCTCGGCGACTCGAACGGTCGCTAAGGCCATAAAAACGGCGAAGTTTGTATTGCGATTGGGGAGGGTGGAGTGGTTTTGATCGTCGGTTTTTTATACGTTTTAAAATCTACTTACCTTGTCTGAGCTGCTCTCGTCGCAGTCTCTTGCATCTGGAATTAATGGAAATGTAAGTTTAGTTTAGCGTTAGAGATTACTTATTTAAAATAAGAAATAACATTAAGAATTTGAGGACCAAGAAATTCCCTATTTTACAATATATTCATAAAAAAATATTTTAAAGGTTACATTCGATTTTTTTTAATGTTTCGTCCAGTTGAGCTATTGAGCTACCGTGTTCGAAGACCTCTCGCGTAATATAATTTGATCTGAACAAGTCAGTATTGAGAATATAGCTCTTGTCTTTTTTTGTTTTAACAATTCAATCAATCAAAGTAGCTGTTAGATAAAATATTTTAGTCCTCATAGTTACATAAGGTTTAGAATAAATATAATATACTCGGTATGTGTATTATTGACTGCTCTGTAGCCAAATGGTTAAAAAAAACGTATTGCCTAGCATTGCGTTAAGCGTTTGAGATCCTGGGTTCAAATCCCAGAGAAAAAAAATTTTTTTTTCGGTTGAGCAGGGCACAGAAGTCTGATCAACCACTTGCCTGTAAAGTATCAGTGATAACGAACACACAAATGTGTTCTCCCCATGCCCCATGAGGGGGAAACGGGATGTCACTTATGTGTATTATACTAAAAATAAAAATAAAAAAAAAATCAATGAAAAACTATAACTTTTCATTGTAAAGTAATTTTGCATTCAGTCTCAGAGTAAATAAAGCAGACCATCTATATGTACACGCCTTGATTGCTTTCCTATATTAACTATTAATAACAATAAGAAAGGGGTATAAGGCATTGTGTACACAGGCGTCTTCACCCGTTTGGTGATTAGCTCCGAACACCGCTACGCACCGGACCTAAATATGTTTGTACTTTGGCTTTGCCTCTACCCAATATCGGGTCCCTCCACAGGATGAGCCATTACATAGCCTCTTAACGGCGGACGGTTTTAATTAAAAACTTCTTGCATTAGCATGTGTGCGTCCACGATATTAACTTTCCCATAAGTCTGTTATTGCAGCGGAATTAGATCAATCTAATTATAGGGACGTCACTGTCAGTGATTTGGGTTTTGGTGTGGTTGGCATTTTGAGATCATAATCCATTACATAATGATAATATAAACTTGAAAACAGCCTCTATTGTTTTACCGAAACGTAAATAGAAACGAAACATACTGTCTGTAGTTTACGCGAGTAGTATACATTTAAATAAAATATTTTTAACGGTCAATACCTTGAAATCATATTAAATTCTGTTAACATATTAACTCATAATTTCAACTAATAAATTTAGCGTTTTAAAGTGTTAAAAGTGTTTTATTATAAAACGTAAGTAAAGTGCAAAATTGTATAACTTTCTTATATTTTTTTTCTTAAGGCAAAATATTTGTACAGTCAAGACGGGAATCTTTTTCAAAATAAGTTGTGAGCGAAGACGAGAAATATTTATAAACATTACTGAGCATCTTGAAAGAAAAACTATTCCACACGGATTTAGACTATTTTTGGTTTGACACGAATGAAATGTAGAGCGAGGCACGTACATGTTGGTCGTGGATTCGAGTCTCCATATATTTTTAAATAAATTGAATATGCATTTGAATTATAAAGAAAGAAATTCGAATATTTTTTTAAATTCCAAAATTCAATACTGAAAAACCCCATCGCAAAAGCAACTATAAACAAATGCGAAATTCCTCACGAAAACAGCTCATAAAATATGCATCGGCGTTTCGATTACCTCTTGCTATCGATTATAAATCGAATATTATTCGTGTATTCTAAGTGGGTCAGACTCCTAAACAAACAGCGTTCAAGCAGCTCCGTCTTAGCCGTAATAAACATGAGCAGGTGTACCCTCGACCACCGCTCCGTTGCAAAGTATTCGTGCTCAAACATACCGGCCTCGTTATGTATGCCTGGACGATTTTAATCACGAGCCGAAACGCCCGGAGCGCACCTAATGTTTCTCTATGTATTTTTAGTAGCAATTTGGACGGTAAGTAAATTTTTAACATCTTAGAAGGCTAAGAATTAAGAGAGGTATGAAGTATTATTATCGTTCATTCTAGCGTTTTACCGCGTATTAAGTGTTGCCTAGTATTGTGTTCAGCGCGAGAGGCAGCATTTGAATCCCAAGGGAACAATAGTTGCTTTGGGCAGGGTGCAAAACTCTGATAAACTGCAAAGTACGATGATACAAAAGTATGATTATACAAAAGATTATAGAAATGATTTTTAGTAAATAATGTATATTATTTAAGATACTCACTAAAAAATAAAAAATTATTTTTCTTTACAGCTAAATACATAATTTTAGCCTCTATATCAAAAAGTTCTTTTATTAAGTGTGATAAGTTACATTTTCAAATAAAAAGTTTTATGTTTTAAAACGCGAAACAAAAGTTACAATTTACTAATAAACTAAGGGTTCGTCAGTCGTGGTCACAGGGGGAGAACGAATCATTAAAGTAAATGAAGAATATGTGAGCTAAACTACTACTAGATACTTTGCTTTTAATGAAATGGTATACATGGTTCAATGCTCGCATAAACTATAGACCCAAATCTTGGCATTCAACAATATGTCTTTCCAAGATTAGAATTATTATACTTCAGTTCTACATTACAATGTGGGTACATTGAAATCTTGAACTATTATAATATGACGTAGATGTTGCCTGTATTGACACAGTGTCCAATTGTAGAGTTGACAGCGGTCCATGTCAGTATAGTATTTGCGTTTCTCTGTGTCAGTTTCATATACGAGTATAAGATATCGCCAGACTACAAAGGAGTTATTTTGTGGCTTCGGTAAGTTGCTTAGTCTTACAGTCAGTTGAAAGAACAATTTCCGATTCTTAAAGCCACAAGTAATTAATTATTTACGGTTTATTGCTTTAAAATTAATATGGAAAGTTTAAAGACGTCGGAAAATCGATCCAAACGCTATTTATACGCATATTACACACAAATATTCGAAATTTAAGATGTAAAGTAGGTTTATTATTTTTTAAAAACATTTATTTATTTTTATATATACATAAATGAATGCAATTAAGCGATAAGGTGGTATTCTGTAAATGTGTTCCGTAAATTTACTGGTCGGCTTCTCGCAAATGACCCAATATAACATTAAAAAAGAGTAAAATTGCTCCCTAATTTCTGCCGCGTAGTAATGTCCAAAACGCAATTTATCACCCGACATCTAGCAACGATGGCTGACGCCAAATCTGTTTGACTTGCTCAAAAGTTGTGCCTTATTTATTTTTTATCAATTTCATCCCTAAAAGCCCGTATTGTAGGGACGTGAATTAGCAAAAACAGAATGGATTTTGGCTGTGATTATGTCAAAAATAATTAATTATTATCGATTCGGTCGG
Organism: Leptosia nina; assembly: GCA_963661955.1. Taxonomy (NCBI): domain Eukaryota; kingdom Metazoa; phylum Arthropoda; class Insecta; order Lepidoptera; family Pieridae; genus Leptosia; species Leptosia nina. Next base: position 525,977 of record CAVLEF010000282.1, read on the forward strand.
CAGGGGCGCGGATTGATGGGAGGCACTGAGCGTAGCCGCTCTTTAAAATTGGGAAGCTAATTACTCGCCTCCGAAGACGGCTCGACGGGGACACGACGAAGATTAACGAGAAATTTAATTTTATTTCCATTCACATCAAAAACGAGATTAGTGTATCAAATAAACAAGGAAAAATAAATAGTGCGGCCGCTTTAGAATCTATGCGGGGGAGACTCGAGTGAGGGATGTGTGAAGGGTGACTCGGAATTTCTTCATTCATTAAGACCAGGGCGGTCCGTGATCGGCTTGCGAAGCAGGTTCTACAATGTACACAGTTTCAAGACCAAACTTTAATTTAGAATTGAGTAGTAAGGCTTCAGTCCTGAAGCTTACTAACATTATGACGTCATACGCCATTTCTTCCTGTAACCTTTTTATAGTATGAGTAAAATAACGTTTGTATATACACAAAAGTTAAATTTGCTGAATGGAACCATTTTGCACCATCAATAAATCAACGGTTAAAAGTTCACGGTGAGAAAAATCACAGTCATCGGCCTCTTTTAAATTAACGCCATTAGCTTTGAGATTTCCTCTCCGAAATAAAGTGCAAAGATTACCTCTCTTCCTTCAAACGAACCCAGTAATTAGTAACGCTCGAGTTTTATTTGTTGACGTTCGTTATTCGTTGATTTTGAGAGTGACGTGCGAGCGAGATAGAGAGTTTTCTGTATGGTTTAGAGAGAGAGGTGATTTCAATCGCGAAGTTGCACCTGCCACCACGAATTTGCAATTTAAATTCCGAACGAATATTCCGAGAGGACCTCCTTAACACGACATCTGTTTAAATCGAAGATAGAGTGACTCCTGCTCAAAACTCTTTACGATTGGGATTTAATTGAAATAAAACAAAACCCTTCGATGGCTCCAAGCGGTTTGCAAGCTTAATTACTGGAAGCTATCTCGAATTATTAAAGTTCGTCGAAGAAAATTAGTTATGTTGAATCCTAATATTATATAGGGATAGGTAAGAAGAAAACTTTTGGGAACTTTAAACAGTTATAAATGTGATTTTTCTTTTTTATAAGATAAATACCCTGGCCATATGAAATTTAAGCAACATGCGATATATTTTGTCTTTGAATGTTCAATACCACAGACAAAACAGAAGCTTCGATTTATTTAGTACACTATGGTTCGTGACCATAATTATATAAAAAAGAAAGTTGATGTACTATACCAATTATTTGCTGAAATTATTACACTATTACACACTTAAATTATGTGTATAATTGTAACTTTCTTAATAAACATTTGTTAGTCAAAAAATCTCAAGTCGCTTTTATCTCATAGTTAGTAAAATTTTAAAATTTCGGATGTCCTCTTTAAATATACAGACGGACGATATCTATTGCTTTATTACAGCATAAATGATAAGACGTATATGAAAGGGGTGATAAATTGTACGTCAGATTATAATTTGGCAAATTGATTGATATGATTTAGAATGATATATTGTGTAAGGTGGCTAATAGGTGTTAGTGGCTAAATAAAGAAGTGCAGGCGGAGCCGGGCGTCATTAATAACTATCACCCTCGGCCACTTCATTTACAATCAATCACATGTGCTAAGTGTTTCGGATAGGCTTAATGTTGGACGTGTTTTTGTTAATATTTCTAAGCCATCGCAGACTTATTTTATGTATACGATAATGTATTTATTTATCCGAGTAGTACACGTTTAAATAAAACAGTTTAACGGTATAAAACGTGAAATATATTCATTGAACTTATGCTGTCTGTTTATAGTTATAATAAATCAAATATGTATTTAACTAATCCTTACTTAAAATTAAAAAAAAAAAAAAGGGGGGGGGGGGCCTTTTTTTTTGTCGGCCGGTTTCCCCCCCCCCCCAAAAAGCGGGGGGGGGTTAAAAAAAAAAGGGAGGGAAAGGGAAAAAGGGGGGGGGGAACCGGGGGGGGAAAAGGGAACCCCCTTTTTTTGGGGGGGGGGGGGGGGGGGGGGGGGGGGGGGGGGGGGGGGGGGGGGGGGGAACCCCCCTTTTTTTTTGTGAGAAAAAAAAAAAAATTTTTTTTTTGGGGGGGGGGGGGGGGGGGGGGGGGGGGGGGGGGGGGGGGGGGGGGGGGGCCCCCCCCCCCCCCCCCCCTTGTTGGGTGTTTTTTTTTCTTTTTTTTTTTTTTTTTTTTTTTTTTTTTTTTTTTTTTTTTCCCCCCCCCCCCCCCCCCCCCCCCCCCCCCCCCCCCCCCCACCTTAAAAATATTTGGCATTTTAAACCGATTAAGTGTTTTATTTAAGACTATGAGTATATAAGAATTAGCGGAAAGAGTGATCTATTTTCATTCATACAAAACAAATGTAAAAAATAACATTGAGAAATATGAAAAATATTTTTGGGTATTTTATTTATATATTATTCTGAGAAACCTCACAGAAAATAAACAAAATTAACAGCGAAGAATAAATACAAATTTAGTTTTCAAATAGTTAAAAAATACCAATATCAAAGTCAAAACATTAACGTAATAAAAAATAAGTAATAAAGCGTAAAAACTATCAAATCCCTCAAGAATTTTCCTTTGAAAACTTAGCTTATTATACAAGCACCTTTATAATATGGGAAAGAATGACTTGTCGGAAGGAGTTAATAATCTTATTAATTTGTTAGCGAGTAACCGGCGGCAACCCGCTGGTCTCGACGTTCTTTGTTATTAATGAGAACACCTCATCTATTACATTAGCTGAAGGGCCCGTGAAAATCCTAACATATTAACATCCACCAGCTCAGCATGACATTTGGGTAACATAGAGGTTGCTACTAAGATACAAGAGATGCGAGGGCTCTTGCTTATCTGGTCGCATCTCGAGAGTTAATACAATAAATAAATTGCGCGAGAAGAAAATGAAACAAGAAATTTCATTAATCAAATGTGTACTTGCCCTTAGTTGATCGATTCGTAATACCCTTATCTTAAAGAAAGCATTAAGGAGAACGTACTTTACAGGTAATTTCTGGCGCAACTATGCTGTTTATATAACAACCATATTGAATTAAAAATTTAAGGGAATAAAACGCTTATAATTAAATTATGTTTTGGAACAATGTTTTACTACGCTTATGGTGCGTTTCTTACTAGTAGCGATCTGAAAGGGATAAAGTCAGATAAGGTAAAATACAGCTAAACAAACAAGCAGACGTTGCATTAATAAACTATACTAATATATAAAGCTGAATACGAAATGAAAGCTTATGTTTATTTGTTTAAACGCGCTAATCTGAGGAGCTACGGGTTCGAATTGAAAAAAATGTTGAATTGAAGAGTTATTTTTGTGTTGGTTAGAACATTTATCGCAGAAGGCTATAAAACATTGTCGTGTGGCTAATAGGAGTGAAGATACAGCGGGATATGTGACAAAAATTGGGAAATTTATTCATCATTATGGGTTTCCGACGCATACGCTGCAAAAACGGTACAAGATACCCCAAAAATATGTATGAGAGAATGATTCCTCTTTAAATGATCTAAATAAAAGTCTACTATACTATATGTCTATCTTTTAAGATTATCCCGCAAGAACGATGGGAAGGGACGCGACCGACGTCGTGGGTGATAGTTTAAGTTTGTAAAGATAAGTTTTATAAAAACGAATTTGGATACCCAAAATACCGATTCTCGCGAATGAAGTCGCTGGCACATCTATTATATTATAAAATTGTATTCGTAGTACAATAACTTACTTACACCATGAAAACACCTGTCTATTCTGATTTGGTTTTGTGAATTTAATATCATACAAGAGTAAGTCGTAGTGAAACTACCCACTTTGATCAATTAAATTTTATTACACGCGTTAATTAAAGGGTGGGTTAAGTGAAAGATTTATTGGAGGTTTATCCTCATAACCGTAGATTACTCAATACGAAGCCAGGACCGGGCAAGTCTTGGACGATTAAAGGGTCTATTCAGCTTTACGATATTTCACTAATTTTCTCTTTGACTGTACACGATGTTATGACGTGTTGACATGGTTTAACAAAATTCAGTTAAAACAACCCTCTGCCTAGAATGTTCTTAGGTATGAGTTCTCATATGTTTGAAAGATAGGAAAACTATAAATATCGGTCAGACAGGGCATAGATGTCTGAACGTCTAAATAAATAAATTAACACTTATCCTTATTTTAATGACTTTTCCACACACATTATTAATGTTATTTTTTTTACCACAAGCAATAGGAAAATCCGGTATTTAATACAATATATATACACATACTAAAAAATTAGTCCACACTCGTACTTTGACGGTTGAACAACTTAGAATTAGAATAGTTGAGACATTTATTGACATTTTATTATAAGTAGTCTAACGGACAGCACTTGTTCGTACAGTTCAGTGTTAAAGATGGGCGGTATATGCACTCTACTTATGCGACATTACCCAAAATAACATGAGCAATTGTTTAATCCGGTAATATATGCGCCATTAATTCTAATGCGTGAGCCTGGTTGCCGAGTATAATAAGGTATGATTTCTTATCCAGCGTCGCGACGTATAATCACTCCTCAGGCGTGCCTATATAATTCCTTAGTGCATAATGAAAGTTGATTAACATTATACCCGTGTGTGTCCGCCGCAGATTCCGAGTCCTAATTAAGAACGAGAAGGAGGGTCGAGCCGCCGGCGGGGGCGAAGTATCGATCATCACCCGCTAAGGAATCGACGCAGGGACCCGCAAAAAGGGGCTGCCCTCTCGAAATCAGCGAGAACCCGCTCTCAGCACATGTGTTTTGATTTAAGCACGCGAAGGGTCAGTTTAATTCACGTGTGCGGAAACGACGCGCCCGGAGCGCGTTTTGCAAATCCGATGTGAATAATTATACGGCTTACAGCGCTTACCTACTGCCTTATGCTGATTTACATATTTTCTTGAGGCTTAACGGCCCGGTCCGCGCGTTTGTCCACTCGAAACGCGGATATGTGGGTCTCTAGGCCGTTCGTGTTAGCTTTGATTAGCACATATTGGGGACGAGTGTCACTTCGTTTTATCTATGCATAGGTTAAAATAGAATGATGAAAATATAAGGGATGTCGTAAGATAATATTAATAGATTTAAATAAACTATTTTAGCTGTTCAAACCACGAAATATATTAGTTGAAAATTATTTTTCCTACGGCCAATATTTTTAATAAGTTTAACTAATATATTACAGGTTTCAAACGGTTAACATGTTTTATTTAAACAAATACTACTAGCATAATAAAAAGATAGTAAGTAATCGACATCAATAATGCTTTACGTTTAATATTTTTTATATGATTTTCTTATTGTTTTTTTAATCATAGCTTACATTCTAGTTCCTAAAAAAAGGTATCAATCTACCTAAGTGACGCATAGCGCAGCTTGTAGTGAACCAAAACAGTAACAAAGCTGCTTACAGAAAAAAGTTGAAAAAACACTTATCGCGCTCCAGTGCAAATTGTCGACTGTCACTTCAAATCCCGGCGGCGAGCAAAAATCAGAAAAGTAACAAAAATAACAATCAAATAGAGCATCCGCGGAAATGAGATCTGAAGGAATGATCACGCCCGACCCCGGGGAGCGGTTGCCTCTTCAAAGAGGACTTAATCTCTCAATTCGCTAAGGAGTTAAGCTTTAAAAAATATTTCGAGTGGCAACAAAAAGAACCCTCGCGCGGTGTCTTTGACACGTCACCGGCGGGTTTTTTCGCGGAATCTCTTTAGACGGGATGTCACTCCGTTTGTATCGGCTTTGTTGCGAGAGGTTAAGCGCCAGTTTATTAGGCTCAGCTTCCTTCCAAATAGAGGGGAGGCTACGTTCTTATTTTAACGTCTTATCGTCAATTGATACGCATTTGTACCGATGTATAACCGTTTTTTATAATCACGAACAAAAGGACAGCAAGTATGTGAAGCCCTCTTACAATCAATATGAAAATGTGACGAGTGGGGTCGCTTGGCAGCCGGCGGTCCTTAATTAAGAATACGTGACAAGAGACGAGACGTGCACACAAACACAAGTCGCGCCGAAAAAGGTCCGGATTACGTAACCCTTCAGAGCTTTTGATTTTAAACGCGCGAAGAACCAATGCCGGACTGCGGCGTCTAATTTGGAGGAGACCTCACGAATCTGGCTTCGGTTACCCCTCGTTTAAGCGAGCCGCTACATGGGCTGCCGATATGAATGTTGATTCAATGAAATAATAGCGGAGGCGGTCACTATGGTTACGGGGACGGAAACCATACTTGAATGGGACTGCGAAACGGTTAAGCCGTTTGACCGTGCGCCTCGGGTCAGCGTTTTGTTCGCTGATTCGGCGAAGCTGAGATAATTAGCAGGCAAACACCGAAGTACCGAACAACTTTCACGGGCCGTTCAGGTGCTCCGCAAACACTGCTCGCAAGAACTTTAACAGCAGTTTAATTGCGGTATGAAAACAGAAGCGCACAGAAAACACTTTAGTTCCTATGAAAAGAACCCGGTTACAGAGGTTAATATAGGAAACGCTCGCCGAAGTTTATTAAAACATGAAACTTTTCAACGTTAAAATCACTGCCTTAATTTCCAACAAAATAATGTGAGAGCGAAGTTGTAATTATGCATAACGCAAGAATTAATGTTGTAATTGTATAAATGCTTTTAGAAATTTTCCACAAAGTTTCGAATAAAAAAAAAGGTATTAAATATGCGAAAAGTTGATTTTAAAGCCTTTTTTCCTTGATGTCGTTGTAGCTAAACTTTACGACGTAGCTATGTCTACGACATGTCGCGCTGTAAACGCGTAGACTTTGCTACGATGCATGTAGCCCATATGAATCTTGCTAGCTATTTTAAATTCGAATTTGTGAAAATAGTTTCGACAAAAAAGAATGCAGAAAATTAATTTCTAAATAAAACCATTTTAACGGTATGTAGTTAAAATACACATAAATAATCTCTTAAACGGTTTAATACGCGATATAAATAAATCCGAATCGTCGGGCCATAGTTAAAATAATGTATAAATAAGTTTATTTAATGTATTTCGCGTTTTGAATTGTAACAACTGTTTTATATAAACAATTACTTCGTGAAATAAACATTTTTACTTCTTTTAACATTTTTTGTTAACGACAAATTATTAGTATTATTATTATATTTGCGTAAATTAAATAAACCTGAATGATATATTTTTAGTTCACACTCAGATATAAAATAAAATATGGCAACATTTATCAAGGTTTACGTTTAAAACATTATTTATCTTTAACTGCGCGTACGTGTGTATAGATAATCAGTGGAAACGTACATTAGTTTGATTTGTGTTTCGCATTTTCTCCAGTAATTTACCTCGTATTGGTTAATTTCATTAATTTCCCCTTGAACACGCACTAAGAAACCTGTCCCTCTATATTCGGGATCCAATAGGGATTTGGTCCCAATTATGTATTAACCAAAACTTGGCTATATCGGAACGCACGCGAGATCGCCAGGGATTAAAGACTTTGCCCAAGAATAAGATATAAATCTAAAGCTTGTCACAATAATAGTTAATATTACTACTATGTTAAATACAAAGTCACTCCTAAACTACCATAGTTACTTATATGTTCATCAAATATGACTACAATTATGTATATTATGTATATAAATTAAAGAAAAAGCTTATTAAGTAAGGAAAAATCAGCAAAGCAAGGATATTACATATTCAAAACATGTGAAAATATTTTGTATACATTTCTTTGTAACATTTGTTCAATTATGTGTATAGAGGAGAAGATGTGTACTATCATAGTTCCGTAAGGTATAAATCCTTAATCAAACGTATAAGTATTAGTAATATATCATATTAATGTAATATTGTACGAATTAAACAAAATAAATTTATTTATTTAGTTTAATTCGCTTATAATACATTTTATTTATAATAAGTACACCCACTATGTCCCACAGTTGTTGTTGTTGGATCCAGGTTTCCCCTTGCATAGGAGGTTTTAGGAGAACGCTATCCCAGTGAAGGTCGGTGGGCTTCAAAGACTACCACCATTATATTAGTCTATCACGAGGCATGATTTTAAAATTTAATCGTTTATACAGACATACAGTTACCCCAAAAATAGTATACTATTAATATTAATAATTATGACAAACAAACATGTACGAAACATTTTTTTTTTACATTTGCACATAAACGACAATATATCTTGCTGCAATGCGACTTGGTACTTAATTGCGAGTTTGAGTTCTGTGACATCGAATTTTAAATTTCATCTCCTTTTTTTTATATGAATTGTTCCTTCATTAACATGTAATAGTACACGAACCAACACTAGAAGCCTGGAACAAATGACATAATAACCTAAATCACCAAACTAGCTGTTGTATTACCCAAGTATAATTCCCAACCCACCTCGTTATCGATCGGCCGCCAGCGGCAGAAACTTTCGAGACAGCTTTTATATGCAGCGACTCTTGCTGTATATTAGTATGCGTTGAAATCCTGCGTATTGTTTAAACGGGTCATTTGTTACTTAAGGACGTAAAAACGAGTGGTCTAGGCAGTACTTTGATGTGAATCAATGGATTATGCTGTAATGTCGCTTGATGTTGGCTCTGATGAATTTGTAAGGCGTATTTTTAAGTACTGCAATGCTTGTTAAAACTCTACAATTCAATTGAAGTATATTTATAAATCTATAAAAAATCGATATTACATTACGTTGCAATAAAGAAATATTTATTTGATTTTTAATTGGACTTGACGGCTTTTTCAACTGTGAATCGTTGTTCGATATCACCCATTTAATACGTATACCACGGATGCTTTGCAGCAGCCGCGGTCTGTGGTGTCTCCCCGTGACCACGGCTGCTGCAAAGCATACGAAACGTCGGGCCGAAGTTAAAAATCATTTTCAAATAAGTTTAACTAATATATCGCGTTTTAAACCGTTAAAGTGTTTTATTTAAAAGTGCAACATGTTTAAAAAACAAGAAACATATTGTCTCAGTGGCGATAGAACCGCGCGTCGATTGCCTTTAGACCAACGCGACCATCTCTAACTTTTTGAAATGTCATATTTAAATAAAACACTTTAACGGTTTAAAAAGCGAATACATAACACTACAACACAACATATTTGCAAATTATTTTAACTACGGATTTACTTTTTTTTAATGTGTACTACTCGCGTAGAGAACAAACAGTATTTAAACATCTTAATATCTATTCGGGACGTATTCGCTTATGATATTTCGTCGAAGAGCCCCTTCACTCGTTAAAGTTTATTTAGATTGATGTCAGAACAAGGCCCGTGACGTAATCACGTGATCCCATGTGGGGTAACTCTAATCAGCTATGAAAATTAGGTTCCGCTCATATCTTCTGCTTTGTACTGTGCGGAATTTAATTACTATTTGGAAATAACGTTCAGTGGCTCATATGTTATATTCTTGTTGTTTAATTTATGGTGATGAGATATTGGAGAAATGTAACTTTAATATAGAACATTTTGCCTTTAAGTAATACCAAGCAATGATAACAAACAAATTGTAGGAATCACTTTGCTTCTCTTTAAGAGAGCTATTTTATGATTTTTATGCCTTTCATCTGTAAAAACAATACTTCTTATTCGAATCTAGTACTGTAATCGTAAATTGAAGGATGCTTGGAGTCAAAAAATAACATATCCTTATTTTTAAAAAACTCTTTCTTTTTAAACTTGAAGCTTAGTGGGGTAATCTAAAAATGTTAAGTGTGGGGTATCAGTTACAATCGACTTTGTACGTACATCAAAGTATCCAGAAGTACAAAGCTTAAAGGCTGAGCGCAGCCCCTTCATATACATTTAAATTATTATTTATTTTATTTTGTGTTATTGCATATAGAATAAATGATTCGATTTTAATTAATTAAAATTATTGATCTTAATGTATCTGTATAGCAGAACATAGACTATGTTCTATGTCTATCAAAAAAAAATACTTCCTTTTTTTTTTTCCCATTAGTAAATTTAAATAGCGCTCTTACTTAAACCATACATTTTAGTTAAACTTGTTACATTATTTTGCAGCAACGTGGTCACGGATAGATATGTTCTGATCACGGCTCCTCAAAGCATCTGAAACGTCGGGCGTAGTTAAAAATAATTCAAAAAAGTTTAACAAATCAATAATATAAATGCTTATTTATTTTTTATGACTAAATTAAATTTTTTAATAGCTAATTATTGTATCAGATTATAAATTATTATTATTTTCAAATGGGGAACGAGAAAAACGATTGAAAAATAACGTTGTTTTCCTTATGAGAACGAGATGTAGTGAAACATCCCGGGTTCGATGTCATCCATCAACCAATTAGTGATGCGATCAATCATCCGTCCGATCACTCCCTTGGCCGCACCTCAATGATTTTTTCCCACTTTTGTATGAACCGCTGGGGCCTTGTTAATCACGTGTGGTTACGGTGTGTGCAAGAGACGGAACATTGAATTTTATTAATTTGCTCAAAAATGAAGCGGTGCTTTTAACAATACTGCATTTGAATATATTTTTAAACATAGAAATAAATGTTTTAACCACAAACGTTATTCCGTGGTTAAAATAATTGGTCAATAAGTCTGTATATTTTATTTGTAGATACGTAGTTGATCAGGTGCACTTCGAAACTATTGTTTGCCCGAGATTGGAACATAGTAGATTTAAGGTAATATTAACGCTTGTCGTTTGAAATATGTGAAATTTAAAGCTATATATTAATAAGATTTAAATGTATTTTTTTAATAGAAAAATTATTCTTATGTACCGTTAGATAAATAACTAAGTAATAAAACAACTGATTGATTTCGATTAATTCTTTAAATTCTTAATTTATATTGACGTACATTATGCTTGCAAGAAATAAGTTGATATACTTTAATGTTAACAAAAATTATATAAAAAAAGAAAGAACAAATTAAACAACTAGACAAATATCTACTTGGGGGCGAAAAGGAATATTATGTTTTCAGTTCGTAAAGTAAGTTTCTTGATTCAAACTAGAATTACTGTCTATTTTAGTCTTATCTGTAGTCAATAGAAAGCTAAACTTGTTTAAGGGAAAATACGAACTGCATCAGCCTTTCAATCTTCATAACACTAAATCCAGCAAAACGGAGGGCTATAAAAAGATGAACAATAATTCTTTTTTATTACGCGCCAAAGTGGGAATCTCATTGTCGGCGAGGAGATAAATATTATCAGGAAGGAAAAAGAAAAGGAATAACACAACATAAAATATTAAGATTCAGTCAGGATTGGCATCATTGCGGCGGCGGCTTTCTTGGGGGACCTACGTCTTTGAATGTTAACGACATTTGCATAGCCGAAGTCATGAAGGAAATCTTCCGAGACGGACAACGGTGATTCATTATGCGTTCTTTGTCTACGAGTAGCAATTAATGCAAAAATATCCCCTGTTATTGAATCGAGGGAGATTTCGATTCAGACATCAATACAATTGTGTAGGGAAATTAGGTTTTTTCTGAGAATTAATTTTGTGATCTTTGACTATTTATGAGGTAGACTTCAAACTTTGTTGTGAACTGTATGTCGTTGAATGAAGTTGTACCTATTTAGTCTAGTGTATATTTATAAATTTTTTACACTGTTTAATTTTTAATTTTCAGTAATAATAGTAGTAAGTAAATTAAATAAATGTAACTAGTATATTTCCCGTTTTAAACCGTTAAAAGTGCTGCTATATTTAAACGTGTACTACTCGCGTAAACTACAGACAATACTATTTATTTTACAATTTATTTTTTCTGTGTAAAAGTAATTAAGTATATTAAATAGTTCTTTTCTATTTTCGAAAGGAAAAAGTTTTTTTTTTTGCCATAGAGAAATTCTGTGGAATATAGACAGTAGTGTGTTATGCTATAACAAGTTGTAACTGAATTAGTAAACCCAAAAAATACAGTGAAAATATGTTCTTATATATACATATTACGATGTATGTTAAAACTGAAATCTCAACAAAGTATCAGTTATTACGATTTGAGAATATGTTTCGAAGGCTCACCTACGCAGATAATGTTCGGATCTCGCATCAAATTGCACAGTATTCTTCGCAAATGCGAGAAAAACGGCGAAAGTGTTAGGGCAAAATTTACATAAGATGAGACAGAGGGTCGCCAAATACATACAAAAATATTCAGGACCGAGGTGATGAGAGCCCTCGGGGTGACTTGCATGCATGGCCCTTATGATGGAGGAAATATTTACAGTTTTCGCGAAAATGCTCAGTTTATGAAGCCAGCCTTTTGTTACTGGTAACACTGCAGTGGTAAAATACAGTCAAACAATTAATTAATATATTTCAAAATATTTTAAATAAAGTTATACAGAATTTGATGACTATTGCTGTATATATAAATGGTTTACATAAAATGTTTTTTTATTAAAGACTGTCTATAGTTTACGCGAGTAGTACATTTAAATAAAACACTTTAACGGTTTAAAACGCGATTTATTTAAACTTTTTGAAAATGATATTAACTTCGGCCCGGTGTTCGGACGTTTCGGATCCTCCATCTTTAGTCTCCCCGTGACCACGGTTGCTGTAAAGCATCCGAAACGTCGGGCCGAAGTTAAAAATCATTTTCAAATAAGTTTAACTAATATATCGCGTTTTAAACCGTTAAAGTGTTTTATTTAAATGTTTTTTTGTTTGTTTTATTTTAAATACATTTGATCACTTGATGGAATGTGTGAGAACCCAGGCTTATAACAACATAACGACATTTGCTCTCGATCTATGTAGTTTTATGGGCATTTGAAAATCCACAGACTGAACCCGTAACGCAATTAAATTTCAAGGATTTTTTCGTCTATAGATGGTAGTTCGTCTTATTTAAGATCCAAATTTTAAGACGAAATGCGACTTAAATGAGAATAATTTTAAATCTATAAGAAACACTCGGTGGGGATCGAACACACAGCCTATTGATTATTAGTCATAGACAATTAATACGTACAACACAAATAGATTTGTCCGAAACGATTTATTTGACTATACGTAAATATGAGTTAAAATACATAATATACATAAATACTAAATTTGTCGCGTTTAACCGTCACACGTTCACAGCTAAATTAAAGCCAAGTTAAATTAAATCTATTGATTTTGCTTTGACCTTAGGGACACGCTTCATCTTTAGTCTCCCCGTGACCACGACTGCTCCATAGTATTCAAAACGTTAGGCCATAGTTAAAAAATTTGGAAATTAGTTTAACTAATACATTTCGCGTTTTACACCGATGAAAGCGTGTTATTTCAATTGCTTAATTTTAGTCTACTGTCTGTTGCTGGTCAGGTATATTTTTGTTATTTTTTTTACATTTTTGATAGTATTTTTCTCAGCTACGAAGCTTTACTAAGGCTTGTCTAGAAAGTAAAATCAGTGACGTCATCGACTGTGGTGGCGGCAAAGTTTTTATGAATTAACCGTCAAACAAGTAAGAAGAACAATGAAAAACAAACTCTTCAAACAAAAATCGATGACAATCTGGGCCAAAAACTTTCGGGAACTTTCCCGGCAAAAAAGATTTATATACTTATAAAAAACTGAAGGAGGGAACTTTTCGAAAAACTTTAAATTGCGACCTTGAACCGGCGAACTTTGTTTCGGATTACTATTAGTAAAGTTGAAGTCGGGAAGTTTTTAATGGAACGGGGTTGATATGCCGAGGAATTGTGTCGTTGGCCTAAAATTAATATGAATTTTTAAGGTCACGAAAAGTAAGTAACAACAAATCTTATAATTTGCATAAAACGCCTTATACAAAATATATTCGTTAACTCATTTTTAAATTATTTTAAATACTGTCAACATTTTAACTCTAGATATGACGAGTTAGCATTTTAACGTTTTTAACGCTACCTCCGTCTCTCCGCGACCACGGCTGCTGCAAAGCATCCTAACGTACTTAAAATAAACTAGAAATAAGTTAAAAAATATAATTCGCGTTTTATACCGGTGAAGTATTATAATGTGTAAAATATTTAATAAATGTAAAAATTACTATAAATTAGAAAAAAAAGGTAACTCGGGTGTGATTTGAACTCACAATTACTGTGTTTCAATGATTTACCCACTGAGCCACCTGTTACCGGCTTCATCGCATCCAACACTCGTGTAAAATAATAGAAAGTCAAATTGATCTACTTCTGACTAAAAGGATCTAGATGTCCATAGATGGTAGCTCATTTTCTTTCTTACGGTACTCGGTTCAAGTTCCGCCTGTGTCATCATTAAATATTATCTTATTAATTATTTTTTTTAATATGCTACCTATGGCTAAGTCTACAATAGAGTTATCGTTAAAATAAATACCCCAATTCAATTAAGACAACAACGCTGGGACCAACAAAAAGTGCCTTGTAAAACAATGTATCTCCAACATTTCCATCTAAAAGGCATTTAAAAGAGGCAGTCTCGTCAATTGCGACATCGTTTCCTTTATTAACTGTTAACTAGGACCGGGTGTTTATGTAAATTGTTATTGCCTTTTTAAGAAAAATCCCGTTTGACACGTCGAGAGGTTCGTTATTACTGGAGATCGTTCGTCCCGTTTGGGCACAATGGGATTTTGAAGGTAAATAAGTCTTTAAAAAAGGAATAAGTAAATTAGAAGCGACAAGATAAGAATCTCCCCTATTTTTTCGTTGGGGCGAGAAAAATGCGATCGCCTTAGCTGGAGGCGATAGGTCTAGGGCGGACAACTATGGAGACTGTTTTTTTTTTAAAGATTTAAATAAAGATTCTTTGATACTTAAAATTTTAATCAGAATGTGGAATATTAGTCCAATATTAATCCAATAGTGAAACAATATTAATCGTGTTTGAATTAAAAATCGATTCTAGATCGAAAGAAGTTTACAACACTTGCAGGACTTGAAGGGGCATCCATAGCGTGTTTTGGTGGTGTGTCCCAACTACAGTCGAATACAATTTAATTTATAATTAATATTTGAAATAATAAATCACAACAAAACAACACTACTATTTACTCTTCTTACATCTCAACGATAACAATTTCAAATCAGGTTTTTCCAGTACTGAAGTGATAAAATGATTATAAAAACTTAATAAAGTAAAGATTAAACAGTAACTTCCTGTAACTAACAGACTGACCGACTATCAGGCTTACAATAACCATACGTTAATTTAATAGAATTTAATTTACTCAAATTGTGTGATATTTTTTTTGTAATAAAAAAGAATGCTCTCCACAGTCTTGAGCATTTAAAAATATTATACGGCTGAGTGCAGCGATACTCTCGGACGGTATCATAACAGCTGCTTCCAGTGATACCTTTCCATTAATTCTACTTATACATATATATGAAGAAGAATGTCATTATACACGGTCATGTTTTTAAATTGTAATTTAAAGAGGCTGGCAGAATACATTTATTTTTTTGATATGACAGTTCGATTTTGTTTAGAATTGTTTAACATAATGAGAACACGCGGTGCACTTCTAAATATTATAATATAATTTTATTAATTCAACCCCGTATAGAGACGGCAATTATATAAGAATTAATTGTCTTTTGATTGCAATTTTTGTAAATTTTGTATTGATTTATTATTAGAATTTTTCGATCTTATATTTGACGTTCAGTTCTGAAAAAACTAAATAAATAAAGGCTGACCATCAATATCATACAACCATGTCTAGGGCTGCTTAAAAAAACTTTTCAAGATTTAAAACGTGAAATATATTAGTCATATATTTGTTAGTTTTAATTTATTTTAACCTGGCCTAGTATTTCGGAACAAAGGAACGTGGAGGATTGGCTAACTAATATATTTCGCGTATAATAAACTGATATTTAGTTTGAGATAAAATTATTTCATAAACACTATCACTCTTTGAAAACTTTAATATTTTGAACATCTTATTGCATATCTGGCTTTATAGAAATTGAAAATCCATTATGAAGTGAAAAAGTACGTATCCGAGTCGTATTTTTTTCTAATTTATAATTGTTTTTTTACTATTACTCTTATTATAATAGAATATACATTTTCTAAACCGAAAAAACATTCCCAGCATTAAATCTAGCGATTGAATTAAATTTCCTCTTTTATATAATCCCTCCGATTCCTTAATACCTTCCATTGGAACGTCAAATTAGCTTCGTTTGCCGAAGGGCACATTGACTCTGACAGACGTCAAAATAGACTTACGAAAATTAATGTGCTAATTTTAAATTTCAAAATGTGATGTTTAAATTTGACGTACACATTTTTCGATTTGTAATTCTTGTTCTGTATAACTTGTGTATATGATTCGAAACTAGACCATCTAGTTAATCTTATATTACTATAGAGAGTTGTGCGTGTGTGAAATCCAGTTTACCCCTCGTGGGGCATGGGGCGAACACATTTCCGTGTTCCTTTCACTGATCCGTTTTTTACAGGCAAGTAGTTGATCAGATTTCTGTGCCCTGCCTGACCGAAACATTTTTTTGTTTCCTTGGATTCGAACCCAGGATCTCTCGTGCTTAACACAACGCTAGGTAATTAGAGGCTGTCATAGAGAGGTGGGTAACATAAAATTACGTTATTATATTAAATCAGACATGGCTTTAAATAATTATATTTCTAGCTAGCTTTTGATCTGGACTCCCTACGCAAAAAATTTTAAAATATATATTTAAAAATTTTTTTTTAAAACTTGGGGGACTAAATAAAAAGTGACATCGTGTTTCCCTCTTTGGGCATGGGGATATTTATGTCCGTTTCCATATATATGTGTGTCCGTGTATTTGTTTCAGCGCGAGACGACCTGGGTTCGATTCCCAGGGAAACAATTGATGTGTGTGTGCATCGTAGGTAGCAACGGGATTTCACTGTCCGTCTCCGTAATTACATAATTTATTTATTATAAAACAATTAAAACGGCAATAGCCAGTTACATAAATTAAAGTAACAATTACACATTAGAAATTATTAGTTAATGATTATTACACATTATGTTAGGGTAATAATTGGGGTAGTAACCGCATTAGGGTTAATTTTATATAAGAAAAACCTATTTATGTCCTACCGTCTATGACTGCTGCAATGCATCCAAAACATTAAATTAAAAATAAGTTGGCTAATCTCGTTTTAAACCGTTAAGAATGTCTTATTTAAAAATCTGTTCAAACAATAGAGGTACGATCATCGTTAGCTATAGGATTGACGCAAAATCATTTTATTTTTAAGATTTCCACAAACGCCATTCTTAAGTAGCAAAGTTATTCATTATGAGAAAGTACTGTAAGCCCAGAGGTACACTTACGAAATCAGCATATAAAATCAACCAAGCGTACATATTTACAACGCGTTGGTAATTTACAAATTACGCCATCCCGCAGTTCCCTAAAGACGGTTGAGTTTCGTAAAGTCTGAAAATGATCTCGCAAAGTATAGGCCGCGATTTTCCCTGGCCCCGGGGCTCCGAGGCGCGCTGCCTCGATAGAGTTTTAGAGTTATGCAAATGTTATGGACAACAAAAAAGTTAATGTCAATGATAAGTGTTGTCCCGGGGGGGCGATAGCGCGATCGTCGAAGAGCGGAAGACTTAACCCCCCTTAGACCTCGTATTTCGCTTTTTTGTTTGTTTAACGGTTCTCGAAATAATGAGACGCAATCTACGAATTATAAGGAAAAGGTACTAGATCTAACCATAATATTTTACTGTTAGTGTCAAAATGTCTGCTTGGTATAATGATGTAAGAAGCGAGTTAAGATTAAAAATATCGCACGAATTGTTTTTACTAACATACATAAACATATACAAATAAAATCTTACTATTTCTATGATTGTAGGAAATTTAGTTATATTTGTATTGTTGGTTAGAGCAAGTTCAAGTCCCACTCGTGTAATTTTTTCAATTTAAATTCGATTTTTAATTTTATTTTTATAAGTAACAGATTGTACATTGATAGCGCTGGTAAAGACTACTTTTAGAATAAAAACCTTGCTGTTTTGATTAGAAAAACGAACACCACAAAATTCAATAGGGTTTCTCTCATCTCTGATAAATTGAAGCTTCCATTTTGCATCCGATTGTCCTCAAGAGGCGCGAAATGACTCTAAAAAGTGCTCCTCGAGAGAAGTACGTGGAATTAGTAAGAGGTCTCGGATGAGAGGGGACGGATCCTATTAAAAATACTACGTGGTTTGCAGGTGCGGTGAGGCACGGTTTTTACTCGAGATAACTTTTACGAGCTTTAGGGACCTCTAATTATATTGTTTTGAAGGAAAAAATCCAATGAACTAATTACAATTACTGTATTGACGTACATAAGTGTACTTAGCTACCTACATTAATAAATTATTTTTGCTTTATATTTTAACAAGCGATGCACTTTGTATAGAAGAAAACATGTTACGGAACATTATACTTCTGTATTAATCATTAAGTTAATTTAATTATTAGTTATAAAAATTATAAAACAAAGGAGAGTAATTCATGTTTTTACATACTAAACTTTTAATGACGTTTCTTTACTTATAGAACAACGCAATTGTTTATTAAAAAATCATAATTCCTGAAGAGAATTGTCTTATACCCACGTCATTTTAATTAAAAAGAGGTAAATATGAAATAACCTTACACAAGACTTAGTTTAAACTAATGCCAAAAATGTGTTTTCATACTCAATATACCCGAGTGTCCTAGGCTTAAAATAAAGAAAATTATAGTTTCAAGTGATCCTTTATCAAGGATTGAAAGGATTATAAGTTCGCTGGGGCTGTGAAATATGCAAGATTGGCAATGTTTTGCGAAAGAGCTCAGGCTTCAGACACTAGGAGCCGATCGTTTGCACCCCTATCTCACATGTCATGTCTTTGGTACGGATAGAAAAAGCATCAAGTCCATCTTTTATACGAAGAGAAACTTTAGACATTAATATTAATGATTTTAAGTAGCAAAGCATTTCATTATACATTTTATTAAACTAGAGAAATAAAAAACCAAATCTACTATATTACATTAATAAATTTTTTTTTTTGGTTGTCACTAACTGATATTGTTATTTCTTAGCCTCGATTTAAAGGGATATGGAGTAAAATGTTACAATGGTTTCAAATGGGAAAATTATTTTTAATAATTATTATTTCGTTAGTTATTTATATTATAGAAAAAAAACAATATCTTTTATTTGTGTTTTTTTTTTGGGGCGATAAGGGAATTACCCTTTCCAAATTCGAATAGTTTAACAAGTAAAAAATATTCTTTACAAGTACCCATTTCTATCGTAAGTACATATGCTGGCTGTACCAGTTTTCCGGTTACTTTACCTCACATCATACGCGATACGGGCTGAAAAATGCCGCGGCTGCGTTAGCGGAAACATATCAATTCAATTTGGGAATCGCTCGGCGGAACACCGTGAAATGGCTCTGTCACGCTAAATCACGAGCGGCCAGCGATAAACATCGGAAGGGTTTACGTTCTATTGGAACCGAGATGTTTTATTTCGCGAGGAAATATTTTGACGGGAAATGCTCGCGCCAATTTGTATAATGTAACTCAGATACGGGTATTTTTATTGCACGGCCTTGTAGTTCACGTTCGTTAACACGATTAGTAATTAAAGATATATTTTTTACTCAGTTTTGACAATCGTAAATGTTTCTTTGAGAGTATTTAGCAAAGCCAAAGGTTTTGGGATTATTGGCTTTGGTGGTACTTTATATACATTATTTCTCTCACCGCTCGCCACATCTCGAAAATTTATGTCACCAAAAAGACACGCCTAACTTTTGATTTTAAAGCATGTATTTTCCTTCGGTTGAAATAATTAAAGTAAAACCGAATTATTAGTAACAATGCTATTTGTATCTCTTTAAAAGCAATCATGCACCAAAGAATTAGAAGATTTTTTTAAACCTATGAATAATGTAGAACTTAAATACTGCCTGTAGTCTTAAATACGCGAGTAGTACACATTTCAATAAAACACTTTAACGGTTTAAAACGCGATATATTTTAGTTAAACTTGTTTGAAAATTATTTTTAACTACGACTCGACGTTTCGGTTGCTTTGCAGCAGCCGTGGTCACGGAAAGACTGACACGGAGAAAATATATCGCGTTTTAAACCGTTACAGTGTTGTATTAAAATATAAAACTTGATATGCCCAAACCCTATTTGTTTACTAAGTCTGAAGAGGTGCACTATACAAGTTTCCACATTTTTACTCTGTGACAGCGTAAACAACGAAGTGAATTATTAAATAGAACAAGAGCTGCTGTATAAGCTTGTTTGCCAATTAACCCTCCCGTAATAAGATAGAAAGAGCTCGCTTCAGTAAAAATTCATCACGTCATCTACAGCGAATATCAAAATTAAAAATGCACACGCGGTTTATGCCTTAAGGAAAACATGTTAAACGAAATAATTTAATAATTTCCCTCAAGAGCTGCTCGGTATTTCATTATTTTTAAGATTGTTGTCTCGAGAATGCTTTATTTTTAAAACATCAAGGAAACAGGTATTTTTCAGAGTACAATCATAAATAATCCTGTCCTGTGTTTCGAATTCATAAACGAACTGAATTTGAAACTTTACAATATCCACGTAATCAATAGACATGATGATGATGATCTCCATGGCCCGATAGTTAAATTCTATCTTAAGTTCGAATCTTGACCAAACGTAATAAATAGTTTCGACGCTAGTTACAAAAAATCGATTAATTGAACAGATATAGTTGTCATAATTTTTCCAAAACAATGCACAATGCAAATGTTTTTTTTTGCTTTTAAATTTACAATATGGTGACACAACCGCCTATCGTTCGCATTAATTTATTATGTATCAAACTGCTTTAGCGCTACAAAATATTCTCGTAATGAAAATACACTATCAAAAAGGTCAGTTCAATTGAATCCCGAATTTCCGAGAGTACATTCAACTCCCCGATAGATATCTGCGAATTTAATATCTCTCATAATTGAAGCGAACGTTCTTCCGAAGCCATTACGGTGAGCTCGCAGTCGAGACCTAGGTAATGAACCCACATTATAAATGCAGCGAGCTGAACCCGCGAGCGAGCAGAAGAATTAATTCATTTGCATGTTAAACTTCACCCAGGGCGGTCTTAAGATTAGATGTGTGGCGATAGACGGAGTGGATTCATAAACGTCGTTGCTAGACGAAATCTTAGTCAACTAGAATTCTGATATGATTGCCGTGTTTAATGGAAAATACTTTTTCATTGTTGTTATTTTTTCTTTAAACATTTGTACATATATTCGTCGGGAATCAAAAACCGTGCATCGGTTTATTTTTGCCACGGATCACTTGTTATAATATGCCTAACTTAATATTTAAAATAAATTCAATTATATAACTATAATTTTGTTTAACTATCTTTAAATTTAACTTAAATTAAACCAGCTTTATCTTAGCCAAAAGTAAGGGTATTATGTCATGTCCCATTTAATGAGAAAGGCTATAAATATAGTAATAAGACATTGATTTTTTTTTAATAAAAAAAGTATTGTATCAGCTGTTGGTAAGTTGCGAAATACGACCACAAGAGGATGAAGTCAACAGAATACTAAGTCAACTAAGCAAATACTACGATTCAGTCGTGACACGAAGGCTCAAGGCTTGCAAAATTACCGCAAAAGTCTAATACATTAACTGAAACATGATTTTAAGAAATGATTTGTCAAATTAATATATTTAGCGTTTTAACCCATTAAAGTGTTAAAATAGTTTATACCCTTAAGTTTCCGCACTGCCTACAATAGCACGCATGAGATCACCTTGTCCCCGCGACTGTACCGAAACGATAAAAATGTAAGGACCAATAACCATTCATCCATCATGTGTCAAGATATAATCTGGGTTGGTGCGACTCACTTAGCCCCACGGGGAGGAATATAAAAATGCCTGAAGATTTACAGGTTCACTTGATATCGCTCGCAGATTTTGGCTGCATTGTGGTCGCTTAGCTGAATGATATACGGCGCTCGAGTTACTGAGATTTTCCAGTTTTCCATTTGGTCAGATTACCTCTTTTGTATTGGAACTTATTTAACAAGTATATAGATTATATCTTCAACTACAATATGCATCACATTAAAAATTCTTTTTCTACATCAATTCTTAGATCATGACTCAGTAATTAAAAATGGACTATAATTCTACACATGGAACGCTGTAATCGTGGGTTCAAAATCCACCCAATTCATCGAGTTTTTATTGTTATTATAGGAAATTTTATTTAGAATTTTTTATTTTATTTATTGTTTAAACTATAAAATTTATTATCTATTATAGTAAGTAGTTATTTAAAAACTAGTAAATACTTATGTATTAATTATCAATAAATATTAATTATAAATATTAATTGTCAATAAAGTTTATTTTATTCGAGTAAGTATCACTTTACCTTCAGCAATAAATCTTTTTGTATCTGGCATTCCACTCGGCCGAACGATTTAAATCTCTTAAGCTGAAGACCGGGCACCACTCGAAACTCACAAATCTTTCATAATCTGGAGATCTGAGGGGTCGCTTCGAACTATTCGCCTTGGACAAAATGAAAAAAAGTACTAAATATTTTCCCATACTACCTATTTTATCTGCTAATATTTTTAAAGCTGTAGAGTTTGTTCGTTTGTTTAAACGCGCTTATCTCGTGGTTCGAATTGAAAAAAACATTTTTGTGTTAGTGGTTTATTAAGGAAAGGGATCGATACGAGCGAGATACAAAATCAATAAAATAGATATAAAAAAATATCTATGTAAGTTTCGGTTGTGTGCGCCACCAAAAACGGTTCGAAATTCAAAGATAATAAAGAAAAATATTGATCTAAAAATGTCTGCAAAAGTACATGTTAATTTACTTTTAACTCTTTGTGGTAATCAAATTCATTTGTCATGGAAAATTACGTTTGCCAGATAACCTCGTTTTAAATAAACAGATATTCCAGTGGTACGAGATATGAACGATCTTAGCTTAAGCTACGTTTTTAACATACCAAAATAAAACATACTAAATACGTCTTCAGATTATTTGTATGGTAATTTTTTTAGGTAATAATTTCGTGACCTGTAAATAAACATTTCAGAGCTTATCCGCTGAAAAGCATACATAATTCAAGTGTCGGTTTCAATTCAATATGCAATGTGACTCAGGAAATATGTTTGAATTTTTCCGTACATGATATTATGTTTACCTACACTCCACAAGGGCAGGTACGGTCGGCATTTATAAGCAAATACGAGGACCCCATAATTTTCGGTTTGAATTTTTCCATCGCAACCGCGAACTCGATTTCCACTCCCAAGGGCGAACGGACGTCGGCCTCGAAAATATTAATGAAAATTTTTACATAAATTTATTCGACAGAGGGGCCTTACATCGCGCCGCGCTATGGGCTTCTGTTTTTTATTTATTAATTTAATGGTATTTTCGGTCTAATTACCTGCCCGAGGTTATAATTCATTGGCCATGGTTTAACGAATATTTGTGGCCATATGTGAATAATGGAATCTGTACAATGGCGTGGTATTATTGTAGAGTATTTTTTCTTTCTGTCAAAAAAGAAAAAATTAATGACAATTTGACAACACGGACGGGAAAAAAATAAAACAATTATATCACTAGATAATTATTAAGTTATTATTTATAATTTTTCTGCTATATTTTGTATTTTGTCTGGAAAACTGGATCTTAAACGGAACTTTGATCTGAAAGTTCTGTCCGGTTCACGAACCACGGTCCACAGATAAAAAGTCGTGAAGTTTAATTCCGATTATCCAAAGCCAAAATAGACCGATAGCGCATTTTATGTAATGAAATGTTATATGGCATGAGGTATTCACTTTCAATTTTTTAATACCAAGCTGTATAAAAAAATTACCTCTTTCGGTATGTAAGACGTGTTTAATAATGTTATTAGGTGTATGCATTATCAGGGCCATACAGGCATGGTATGGTATTTGTATAGTAGTCAGCGAGACTTTGTGTTAAACGAGTTAGGGCGATAGTTCATTCAGACGAATTCGAATCCCGGGAAAATAACATTAGTTTTGCTTGGTAACTATAAAGAAGAATGTTTCATTTATTTATCGTCAGTTTTATGTATTAAAACATTATGTACATAAAATTGTTTCTATAAATAAACACCATGTATAACTTGGGACCGTATTATTTGATTCTCCGTAAAAAGCATTCTTGGTTTAACCCTTCACCGGCAGCTTCAAAAGAACAAATGCAATATATCGGGGTTGGGCTTAATTTGCTCGCTGCCAAAATTAAACCGAGTGGCCCAAGCGAATGCCCGGAATTGCTCTACGATATTTTTAACTTGTGGAATGCGAACATTTTGGGTTACTCGAGCAATATTAGCTGGATAATAGACGGAAATACAAGTGGATTAACAATTCGCAAGTATTTGTATATTGTATATATACAAATGTCTATGATAATGCACAGAGAGGAGTTGTAACATAGATACTTAGTTACTTAATAACTTTCTAAGTAGGTTATTTATGTTACAATACTCTTTTAATTAAAAGTAACTAAATAGTAGCTTAGATTTAATTAAAGGCATGTATTTATACAAATATTATGCACAAGTGAAAAACTTTGGAAATCATATAAATAAGTTTTTACGTACATAACATGTATATGTACATACATAAAAAAATCTAAGCAATGACATGTTTTAACACTTTAAAGCGGGAAAATCTGTTCTTTCCTCTCTTTTTTCTAGCTACTACATATACCCTAGAACAAAAAACAGTTTACATAGAGTACATGTTTACGCGAGTAGTACACATTTAAATAAAACACTATAATGGTTTAAAACGCGATATATATTAGTTGGGGAGACTGTCTCCCCGTGACCACGGCTGCTGCAAGACATCCGTAACGTCGGGCCGAAGTTCAAAATTAAAAATAATGTTCAAATAAGTTTAACTAATACATATCGCGTTAAACCGTTAAAGTGTTTTATTTAAATAGAGTACATGTTACTTATACATTGTGTTTTTTGTAATGAAATCATTTATTTAACCCACCGCGTTTGCATACAATGGAATGCGTAGTTCTAAATAAATTAACGCTGATTTGCAATCTAGTTCCACTTTCGGTTTTCCTTTTAATTAGTTTAAGGAAGCCTTTTTGAGATTCAAATGTTTTTCACAAACAGCGCGGGGGCTCAAGATCCTTAATTTGCCCCGATGCGTTCGGACTTAAATTTTTTCTCCAAATGAATTTCCCATCTTGGGGGACATTGGCTTCTTGCCGTGTTTACAGAGCTCCCGACGTCCCACTTTGTTGTTTAATGAAATTATCGGTTTACCGAGCAAATGAACAAAGCCAGATTTCGCTTTCACGAGTCCGTCAAAAAGGGAGAGATCCTGTTTTTGTTTTATTCGGAGGTGGTCCTTTGTGGTATTTCTTACCTCGCCTCGGTACTTAATCAATTATGATCGATTCGTTAATTCGAAATGCAAGAAGGCTTAATGAGAATTCTCGCTGTTGAGAAATATTCAATTTTGAACGGGCTTTGGATTTATTTATAATATTAATAAATATGACAAAAAATCAAAGAATACAACACTGATGTTATGTATATAGTTTAGTAACTTTTAAAGTTTTAAGAGAAAGTAATGATCGTACTTACTTACGTAACTGTATGTCACTTGGCTTGGATAAACATTCCCAACAATGTTTTTGTTACTATATTGCGGGTAGAATTATAAAAATAATGTTAATTTATGTAGTTTCTCAAGTAAGTAATCTTGATTCTCTTTTGAGAAATAAATGTCTTTAAACATTTTCTTTATGCGTTGAAAGGTAAGTCTGACTGTGTTGTCTCCAAACATTGTTCCAATAAATACAGTAATGAGAGAAGATATAATAAAATATCGCAGCGTAACTAAGAATTAAAGTTAGTCTGAAAAGAAGTAATATCCTCCCCCGGTTTCAGATGGCTCTCTTAATTCTATAAGTGCTTAAGTAAATGATAGCTAATTCCCGTGCTCGTCCCGTTAGCGAGAGGTGTGACTTTTCACCATTGTCGACAATCTGTCACTTCCACATCCGGACCTTTTTCCACGATTCCTTTATTGTTGCCCTTTCAAAGTGAAAGAATTCTTTCTTCTCTCTTTTTACCCGGATCCTGCGATTGTCACCCTCGTGTTTGTTGCGAGTCTGATTAAATACTGCTGTCAAATTAGTTAATTTTTCAACGGGCGTCAAGATTCTCTCCTTCGTAAATATTTAACTTTATTTTTAAGATTTAGTCATTATTTTACTCTTTATTCATACAAACGTATAAATAAAAATAGAGAAATCTTTTTAGATTAAAAATCCATATTTTAATATATATAGTGTCATCAAGTCAAATAATATGTAAAAATAAAATTTTCAAACCAGAAATCTATTTTTTATTTACGTAAGCAATCAGACTAGTATATATTTATACATTGAATTTTTAATTACAGTTCAAACTTTTTTAGGTAACAATAAAATCATAATTGCACAAACATAGATACTTAGAATTATATATACAAAATAAAACAGGTTTGTGCAAAAGCGGCCTTATCGCCTATGGCGATTTCTACCAGACAACCCATAAAAAAAAAAATTACAATAAAGAAGTAAATGTCGGGAAGGTGTCGATATAGGGCAGCATTAGAAGGTCTTAAATGTGGTTCATTATAATATATAGGTATTTCATTGCGATTTGATGTAATACAAAAAATAAATCTTTATTATCATTAATTAAAAATTATTTATTAAAATAAAAATTTGATTTTTTATTAATACAATGACTATTCTAAATTTAAACTTGAGTTTTTGATCAAAACAATATAAATTATATACTGTGATAATTGGGTTTGAATTAATTTTATCTACGTTTTGAAAATGTAAAATTTAAATATAATACTTAAAAAAGTATTTAATGTACATATGGTGTTTTAATATTTGAACATCACTGTCAAACACTGTCTTTGAATTACTTTTTTTCAACGGTGTCGTCAGCATGTCGAAATAAATTTGCATTTAAATAGAACATCTGTGAGATGCTTCGACCCTCTCAAGGCCTCCATATTTTCTCACCCGCTAATTTGTAAATCGTTCCCTAATATTGAAAAATTAAAATGCTGATGCCATATTTTACTTGCTATTTATATGCTAATCGCAAATGAAGTAAGGTAAAAGTCTGAAAATATCAATAGGTGATTTAAGCTCTGCTCGAGATTACATGAATTTTGTGAAACGTGTCTAATGAAAAACGCGAAAAAGTTTACTTTAAAGAATTACGTTTGACTCAAAACCAAATTTAAGTCTGTCTTGAAACTTACATTTATACTGGTTTCAAATACCCTTTCATTACTATCTGCCCATCTTTTAAATAAAACACTTTAACGGTTTAAAACGCGATATATTAGTTAAACTTATTTGAAAATGATTTTTAACTTCGGCCCGACGTTTCCCCGGACTGCTTTGCAAAGCAGCCGTGGTCACGGGGAGAATCTTAAAGGTTTTATGGAGATGTCTCTGACGTCAAAGTAAAGAATAGCCACGATCCACGTCGAGTAGGCTTTACACATTTAAATCAAAACACTTTAACGGTTTAAAACGCGATATATTACATAAACTTATTTGAAAATGAACGTGTGAAAAATTAGTATTAATTTGATTTGTTAAGATTTTCCACTTACTTTCTCGGGACTGTGATGGCTTTAATCTTAGCATTTACTACCATTCTCAAGATTTAACAGCGCTGCAATTATTTGTAAGATGAAAGGGTTGAGAGAATGAAGCTAATACCGCAATATTCGTGAATTAAGAGGCTCTGGGCTGGTAAATATTATTTTTTTATGTTAATTAGTCGGATTGCCTTCATAAACTTCCATATTTGTCAGCTTACTTTTTTTGGTGAAATACTTTTTAGAGTGAATTACTATTAAATGGATTAAAGTAACTTCTTTAATTATTGCCTTAGTACACAATAAATAAAAGTCTTTTAATGGTTTAAAACTGAAATATATTTGTTAATTAAATACTGTCTATAGTAAACGCGAGTAATACACATTTAAATAAAACACTTTAACGGTTTAAAACGCGATATATTAGTTGAACTTATTTGAAAATGATTTTTAACTTCGGCCCGACGTTTCGGATGCTTTGACGTGACCACGGCTGCTGCAAAGCATCCGAAACGTCGGTTTAACTATATCGCGTTTTAAACCGTTGAAGTGTTTTATTTAAATATATTAGTTAAATTATTTACAATTTATTTTAACTATAGCCCGATGTTTCGAGTGGTTTGCAACAGGCATGGTTGTATTGTCACCCGTGAGCCCATGATAATACAACACAAGTTTTAATGAAGTTTTTAATTTTTTTCACATGTTATTTTTTGAACATGATGGTACTAAATAAATAAGAAATCGATTATATATTTTTTCAATTCTTAGACACGGCAGAGCTCAATTGGTTATAGGAAAGCAGGTACAGTGTAGTGCCCACGTCCAAATTTTTTTTCGATTTTCAATTTACAACTTCCAATGTCAAATTTGCGATCCCACACTGATTCTTATTAATACTGAGCTCCGCCATCATCGCCGCAACAGCGGGTCCATTAATTAATAAATTAAACAATGCCGTTCTTAATTCCGAAGCGGCTTGCTTGAGCCGCAGTGAAAATATTTGCCATGTATAAATTCTCGCTTCATGATGAACCCTTCATCGCCGGGCCTTCTTTATAGCTCTATTTGTGTATTTTAATTACTGTCATTATATGCTAATGCCTGCCATCCCTTTTTCTTATCCTCCTAAATGGGTAACGGCGGAGTTATATCTATATTGCGACTCGTAAGATTTAAATAATAATAATGACTTCGCTCAGAAGGATTACGCCTTTAATTTTTTCGGTGAGGGCAAAATGCTTTGATTAATTATTACGGTGTTGCGTAAAGGTCTGGTTGGTAATTTGTTTTGTTGTATTAACTTGACGAGGAAGTCGTTTGGTGGCTTGGAAAATTTCACTTGTTTCGTTTAATACGGTTGAGAAGAGATATTTAGGATAGTTATTATGTTATTGAACTGTGTTGATTTAGTCTGACATATTATGCTAATGATAATTTCCAATTAAAATAAAACACTTTAACTGCTTAAAACGCGATATATTAGTTGAACCTATTTGCTAATGATTTTTAACTTCGGCCCGACGTTTCGGCGGCTTAACAGCAGCCGTAGTCGGGGAGACACGTGACGATGTGTTTTATTTAAATGTCTACTACTCGCGTAAACTTTAGTTTTCTGAAATAACTTGGCGTCTTAGAATTCATTCAGCTTAGTTTAAGCGAGAAGAACACCTGTACAATATTTTTTACGAAACGGATAGTTGAGATATTAGAACTATTAAGATATATGTATATACACAAGTAATCCAATATAAACCAAACAAGATGTTAAATTCTTAACCATACTTTCCCGCACATTTCTCGGAATTCTTTTACATAATCATGCGCTGAAAATTTAGCGCCTTTTTACAGAGGGATGTGGAGAGCTGGTTATGTATGCGCTGTACGTCGTCGAATATAATACTTAGGAGTGTTTAGCATAATCTTCGGCTGATTTGCGTACGTGAGGAGAAGACTTTGTCTCGAGTGCAGTAAGCTTTATACAATTGGAATTTGGGGAGGTTCTTTTCTTGTTTAATGCCCATGTTTATAAAACCAAATTACGGAGGAGTGAATACTGACTTCAATATATACTTACTGTAATACGATAAAATAGCTTCAACTTCTTGACGGGCTTTTTGGTGTTATGGTAGCAATGTATGGCGTAATCAGCGGGTCGTGGGCCCGTTACCCACCGGGACAACATTTTTCTAATCAATTTACAAAATTACAAACCACTATAACCGAACACCCATAGACGAAAAGAACGTCAAGTTTAATCGGGTTTTCAATTTATTTCTTTAGTCTGTGGATTTCCGAATATCGATCTACAGTGCAAGTGAACGAACCCAATGCTTCTTTGTACTCCTCTATCATAAAAAAGAATATGTGACACATATACTAAAAAACTATACTTAGCTAATAAAGTATATATATTTAAATACTGTCTATAGTTTACGCGAGTAGTACATATTTAAATAAAACACTTTAACGGTTTGAAACGCGATATATTACTCAAACTTATTTAAAAAATATCTCCCCGTGACCACGGCTGCTGCAAAGCATCCGAAACGTCGGGCCGAAGTTAATAATCATTTTCAAATAAGTCTAACTAATATATCGCGTTTTTAACCGTTAAAGTGTATTATTTAAAAGTCTATATATAATTCATTAAGTGTATTAAATTTTTTTACGTTAGTAAGATATTCATTTTTATAAGTCCTTCTTGCTCATATCTTAAAACCTTAGTGCTTACTGAGTTTTTAGCCATTATAAAATTAGATTTTCCCAAGATCATGTGGCGTTAAAAGCATCTTCAGCTTGGAAGATGTAACCTGTCCATGTTTATAAGCGTCGTTCCTTTTTACGGAACATTATTCCGTGTTTACGAGCGTGAACACTTTATTGTTATGTTAAAGACGACGGGGTTTTATTTTTAACACTATAATATACATTGCTGTTTATCGAGACTTCAGGTCTTTTAGAACATTTACGTAGTTACAGACGGAGTCTTTATTTATTCCATACTTTTAAATAAAACACTTTTCGGATGCTTTGCAGCAGCTGTGGTCACGGGGAGACTGCTGCTGCAAAGCATCCGAAACGTCGGGCCGAAGTTAAAAATCATTTTCAAATAAGTTTAACTAATATATCGCGTTTTAAACCGTGAAAGTGTTTTATTTAAATGTGTACTACTCGCGTAAAATATAGACTGTATTTTATTCCACACTTTTTCTATTGCATATTTTTTCAAACTTCATTCTTTTCGTAATATGTTTAAAAATTTAAACAATAATAATTCAGATGATACATGTATATTACCAAATCACACATTACATCTTGCTTGACGATTTAAAATTTTATATTCAATCGAAATTCATCGCATATTGTTAAACGTGTAAAAATTGAGCAAGAATTTTTTTTGAAATGTCATATATATAATATTATATACTTTGTTTTTAGGATGTATCTTTTCACTAAAGTAAATATTATTGCTATGGATGTAATTTTTTTTATGATAAAAGAGGACAAGCATGGGATTCTCTTGATAGAAGGTGAAATACTCCTATCGTGTAACATCTTAATAAGATAAGCTGTCGACCGATTTCAGCTTTGATTATTTGACGATTCGTAGACTGAAACCGAAAAACGATGAAACTTCACTGTTTTTTCATCTGTGAATGTTAATATTCAGATTTTCAGACGAAATCCAATATGTTTTGAGAAAAAAAAAATGATCAAAAACATTGGACCCGATGGGGTTACGAGCCATTTAATACTAGCAACATGGTAACCATTACACCAACGCCCATCAAAGAGAGCTTTTGAGGCCTTTCTTTCATCTGTGGGCGGTATTTCGTGATCCGGCTGGAGTTTCCGTTATTTCTACCACGCAAATAATTCATCAACGAATTTCTGCATTCAAAAATGTGTATGAGTAACAAGATAAATTGTAAATTCAATATACTTTATTTGCAAGCAAAGTATATATATCGATCCTGAAAAGTTTATCTACATAACTGTCTTAAATTGAGGTAGTTATTCAAATATTCACGTACTGGGAAACTTGTGAGGTTTAAGCGAGAATCTTGCTCGGTTTGCTCATATTTATTGCCATCGAAAATCCAGTTCTGAAATGTATTCGAGCGGAGGAGCATAGCATGTTTCCTTGTCGCATTAGGCATAAGTAGTGCTCTCTCCTCACCCTATTAACGGTGATATATGCGACAATTCTTTTCCCAAATCCTTGAAACAGAAGGGAAACGACGTCATATCGCGCTCCAGCATCGACATTTTGCATGTGTGACTCGCTAATTCGCGCTGATAAATGATTTCGGCGGAATTTTGAATTAGAGGCTTTGGGGAGATTCATCTGGAATTTGTGTTATCGTGAAATGCAGAGATGACGTATATATGTATAAACATTTCTACATCAGGATATAAAAATACCTAGTTAAAATATAACATGCTTTGAGAATATATATTCACTTATTATTGTAACGCATATGCTTCTATTTTTTTTTGTTATTTATAAAGTGGTGAACTAGGAAGAAATTTAACCTACGACTAACATACTGTATCATTATCATACCTTTTCTAGTTAAAAATATTTTTATCAAACTAACAACAATATTTCTACGTATTTTCAAAACTTCAGCAAGGAATAGCCTATAAAAGACTCACTAAGACCCAGAAAACCTATGAAAAATAAAATAATAATAAATGAGAACGTACAAAATACTACAGTGTCCTGCCCTATTGAAATAAAGCAAACTGTGGCTCCCGATTCGGTACTTATGATCTGATGAAGAATGCTGAACAAATGTGCCAAAAAACAGATAGCCCCGCGGGCCTATCGACAAATACGCAATCCAGACTAATAAGAAGAGAACACAGGTCTCAAACGCAATTCGCGTGTTTAGACAAAACCTCCCCCTCCGAGGAGAGCAGTGTGTGATGTATGCAAAAAGGGAATTGAATAAGGTGATTTCGTTCCGCGGGTCGCTCCCGTAGGAAAAGAATCCGGTAATGGCGAATACAATAAATTTTCATAAACAAATTGCGTTTTGATGGCGGCGTATCGGCGCGGCGCGTGCGCGCACTCCCAATAAGGATTGATAGGAAAACAATGTTGCGACACTGATTGAATGTCAATTTGCCGCGTTGTGGGCTGAAATTGCTTAGCGGTTTGTCGTTGAAATGCTCAAATGTTCTACAGTAATATTTCGACATTAACTTCTATTTATATTGAAATAATTTTACTCAGGCGGGACTTGAACCGGCATCCACAGCGTTTACATCAGCTGCTTTTGCCAATAAGTATATTTAGAATATAGAGTACCTAGCTAGTAAGCTTTATTAATTTATTTCATAGTTAAAATAATTCGCTTTCAAATACTAAATTCTACCAAAGGTTAATGCTAGCTCTCAAAATAAAACTAATAAAAATATTTATATCATAATTGTAAAGATTAATTGTGTGTTTATAAGAAGATATATCTGTTTGAATAAAACACTTTAACGGTTTAGAACGCGATATATTTTAGTTAAACTTGTTTGAAAATAATTTTTAACTACGGCTCAAAGTTTCGTATGCTTTGTAGCCGCCGTGGTCACGGGGAGACTAAAGATGGAGGATGTCTCTGTCGACAAAGAAAAAACTGCTACGCTAGCGCCACTACTTTGATGTCAACTAAAATATGTGATATAATAATTTAATTTGTATCAAACAAGATTGAAGTATTTTTTAATGTAATCACGTAATAGCATCGAATGTCGTATATTTAAATGCTTTATACAATACGAAAGAAACTCTTAACAATCAATCATGACAATGATAATTTGTTTCATTAAAAAAAAAAACTTAGACCTTTGTTATTTTAATTATATATGTATATGCCGTCGCTTGTAATATATTATAATTAGAAACAATGTCTCGGGTATCATATTAAAATCTCAAAGGGAAAATAAACAATTAACTCTTCACATTTAACCCACGTAACGAATCTCTTCGACCTCCCACACGGTGACACGTGAAGGAGTTTACCAGTTTAGACTTGCAAAACAGAGTGAGATTTTTCAAAGGGCGGTAATGACAGCTTGATGTTTTCGTAACGCGTATACTTTGAAAACGATTGTCTTTTTATCAGTAAAAGTTTAATACTGTAACAAATTGCGTTTTTATTTGATCATATGTGCTATTTAATTATTTTTGCCACGTTTAATTAAGTTCGAATTCAGTCTGTGGATTTCCCAATGTTCAAAACCAAAATAGGTCGCTAACACATTTTGTTTAGATGTTATATGGCTGAGCTGCTTTGACTCTCCTAATAACAATAAACATGATTTCTTATTAAGGATGATAAGAAATATGCGCAATTATCAATAAAAATATAAAAAGCTCGAGTTGAATTGCAGTTAGGCTACTCTGCCTCTATCATAGCTGCCTCGTATCATAAAGCAACTTCCGTTAATCCCCTGCACGTAACACAAAACAAGGATGTCTTCAAACGTCGCATAATATGAAGGAAATGGAATCGAAACAATCCGCATTGTTTGAGATCTCATAACGCTGTGCCCTTTGACTCAGTGTTGCCATACAAATCGACGCTCCATAAAGAGCTTCCACACTTGGCTAACCAGCAGGTGCGCGTTTGAAGCGCGCGACAATCGTACGAGCTCGCGACACATTCGATCTATATTGTTGTCTTTTTCAAGTTTCGTAATAAGGGATGAGGGTGTATTAAAGCCTTTTATCCGGCTCGTCACGCCGGCACGTGGGGTCGGGACGGGGTTTAAGGTGAGCAAACATTAGCTCTTTTACATTTTTGCAATTTCATCGACGACGCCCGACGGCTGTTTACAGTGGCAACTTTCTAGCGAGATCGTTGAAGAACTCTGGGGTGTGATTATAAAAAGGTTTCGCGTGTGTAGAGTTGTAACATTTGCAACTGCGGGGAGGTGGCGCGTAGGTCGGGTTAATCCGGGGCTTAACTAGGCCCGAGGCCAAGAACGCGCCGCAGACTGCAAATCTTGGCTGCTTTCTCGAACATTCCGAAGGATGTAACGTGGATTAAACGATGCAGTATATTCAACAATTACAGTACATTCCGACTCCCGCAGGTGAGATTGCATATTTCAAGAGCGAGACAATATTAGCCCCGGCGCTCGAGTGGAAAATGAGACCGTTTTTGGTGGCTAATTTACAGTGGCTGTAATGTGGGGAACATGTTCATTGTACTAAAACGCTGTATATATCGTTTCCTGAATAACGTCAGAGACGTTTTAAAATGTATTAACTGTGCAGTTTGCGGATCTGAATAGCGGAACAGTAGAAGTGCGGAAATGTTTATGAGTGGAGTCTGTGGATTGTGATTATGAAGATGAGGTTTAGGCGAGCGTCTTCCTAGAAATTATTGCTGGTTAACTTTAGTTGCGCTGATGTGTGCGCGCAGGAAATAATATATTGTATACGCAAAAACGATTTACTATGAAAAGGGGAAAATATTATCGTCACTAAGTAATAACAAGTATCAACTTAAAAAAAAACTTTTAAGTTAAATGGTTTTATTTTTTGTGCACTGAAAACTTATATTATAATTTTTGACTAAATGTGTGTACCAAATTTCAGATTAATCTGACAACGGGAAGATGCTTAAATTAAAATTCCAATTTTGACCCCAATAAATAAATTTCGTACGGGTCGAACTAAACAAAACCCGTTAAAAGGTACATATTGCTGAATTTTTGATATTTTTATGACAATCAAGTTTTCTCATAGAGTTTTTACCAGGCACGATTGGGAGTTGAACTCCCGGCCTCAAGAATTAAAGTTAGATGCATATTAATACTACATGCTTTTAATAATGCAAAAGACCAGTAGTCTTTACTTTAGTCAGTTTAGCCAATAAAAGTTTTTACTTAATAAGTATTATAAAATATTTAATTTTTTGCTAATTACAACCAACTGCTTAGTACAAAAAATTGATAAGTTATACATATTAATTGTTTGTAAATTAGACACTTTTAACAGTTTAAAACTGGTGACAACGTTACCCAGTGTTTACAGCTGTTGTATCGGAAGCGACAGGTTAAAAATGTTAATAAGTTTAACTAATACATTTCGCGTTTTAAACCGTTAAAAGTGCTACTTGCGTAATTTACAGACAATACTTAAATGTTTGTGTCATTTAGACATTACACATAGTATTAACTGAATAAGCTTTAAGTGAAATCCCGTTTCTCCCTCGTGGGGCATGGGGCGAACACATTTTTGTGTTCGTTTCACTGATTCGTTCTTTAACAGGCAAGTAGTTGATCAGACTTCTGTGCCCTGCCCGACCGAAACAATTTTTGTTTCCCTGGGATTCGAACCCAGAACCTCGCGCGCTTAACGCAATGCTACGTTAAACCACGAGTACAGAGGCGATCATATCGTCAGAATAAGCTTTACAACATCAATAATATCGTTAGTTCAAGAAAAGCCTATCCATGCACGAACAGTTAATGCCTTATTATTTAAGCGCGTGAGCGTTTAAAATTACGCACGATACAGTGCCCTTAGCAACTTTCCCACAAGAGCCCATTATTTACGAAGCCACCGTACCATTAACTCTCCACATATCTTCGAAAGACGCTATTCTAATTATGGGTCCGCCATTTTATCGCGGGAGTCGGCGATTAGAAGCTCGCTCGGCTACAGAGAAATAACAAGTCCGCGAACTAACTTCGTTTCTGAGCGTTCTGAAATTAATTCGGATGGAAGTTATCGTTCTCTGCGATAGCGGGCTCTTCCGCGCCATTTATTGCTCGTGTGGTGCGGTATCGGTGAAGGGGTAAAGAATATCAAGATGTAACGAGCGGGCGCCGGAAGGCCCGCAAATGAGCTCGCGCACTTATCTTTGCGGGCGAGGGTTAATTTCGTCTTACGCGAGCGATTCGGATATATCGCTACGAACAATTGGTTACTTGCTTGTGTAAAAAGAAATGTGATTATGTTAAGAAATCTATTTAATATTTAATAATCAAATAGGTAATCGTATAGTTGTAAAAGATTGAAAAATTATTAATTGTGAAGAAAATTGCTGACATGTCGGGATTCGAAGTTTACATGCGGGTCCATTTAAATAAAACACTTTAATGGTTTATGCGATACTTATGATGCACGGGGAGTACGACGTGACCACGGCTTCTGCAAAGAATCCAAAACGAGCTGTAGTAAAAATAATGGCGTTTTAAACCGTTGAAGCTAGACTTTATTAAAATATGTGTACTACTCGCGTAAACTTCAGACAGTATGCAAGTCCATGTTGTTCTCTCATAAATTTTTCGTTTCTTGAAAAAGTTAAAATTTTATTTAAATAACCACGACACAGGCAACATGGACGTCCAAATGCCTGTGTAATAGTTGAAATGAAATTTTCCGGGTTCGACTTCCGTCAGTGTATTATTTCTGAAATAGATAGTTATTAAAATGACAAAATATGTATACGTCTTTAAGAAAGTAAGAAATAAAACCAGGAGGTATTTATGCGTCATTATATATAAATTTTTTTTTAATATAGCCTAAGTTTATAGTTGTTTATATCCCCAAATGCCATATTAAAAGCAATTTAATTAATCAGTGAAAAGATTATTACTTTGTAATTATCTGAATTGTGACCGCTTCTATTTACGGCCAGACACATTTCTGTGTTTCATTTACATCAAGTATATTCTTTCAGATGTATGCTCTGTACTTTGTA
Organism: Leptosia nina; assembly: GCA_963661955.1. NCBI lineage: Eukaryota > Metazoa > Arthropoda > Insecta > Lepidoptera > Pieridae > Leptosia > Leptosia nina. The sequence continues at coordinate 563,433 of CAVLEF010000282.1, forward strand.
CAGACTATTTAAATATGTCGTAAGAATATCGTCTAGACAAAAGGATAATAGTCTAGAGAAAATGCGGTTCTGTGCAAATGTGATGGATGGTGAGCAAATACGAGTGTATTAGGAAATGAAATTAAGTCTCAAGTGAAATCTCGTTAGTGTTTATAATGTATGCCTTCACCAACACAGCGAAGCTAGTTCAGACTGCCTACGGAGTTTGTACGTGGCGTTTGGAAAGGAATATTTTTTCGTACATGAGAATATATTTTACCCACGACGTCCAGTATCTGCCAGTTCTTGTCAGTTGGTGGCATTGAAAACCGGCGCTTCTCCTCTACTCTGGGTGGTGAAGCACATGCCGAATGCATTCCCGTAAGAACTTTTCCAAATTTCTTTTTTTTTTGTAGGTATAAAGTGAATATTTGAGTTAATTATCTCTTGTGAAATAAATGGTTTGAGTTTGAGTTTAATCTTGAAAAAACTTGTTTTTTTGATTATTTAAAGAGTAATTATTCTATCATAAATGTTTTTTGGTTTTATCTAGTCTATTAAGCACAAATATAATTTTTCACTTCGAAATGGTACTTTCTGAGATTTTTACGATAAAAAAATAGACAAACTTTTCAGCTTTACAATATTACATCACCTAAAACCTAATAAAATTAGCAAAGCTTTTCATTCTGTTACAGTTTAATATTTTCTGAAATAACAATAGAACGGCGCCTAAATAGTTAAATAGGAATAAGCATGTAAAATACTTGAGCAAAAGAGTTTCCCACGATAAAATATTAAAGAAATACCTAAAGCTATTCTCATGTAAAATGCAAGGGACGCTCGCGGCCGCCCGCCCATCCACAACGTTGCATAATTTTTATAGAAAACCACGGCGCGGATGTATGGAATTTTATTTATTAAATTCTGATTTATTTTGATAAAATGCGTATTAAGTATTGGATGTAGTTTACGCAGAAACATTTATATAAAACACTTATTAAAACGCGAAATATACTAGTTAAATTGTAAATTTTTTAAAACTTTAAAACCGTTAAAAGTGTCCGCTATATAATAGAATACGTATTGCTTATAATATAAACAATCTATACTAATATTTATAGCTAAAGTGTTTGTTTGTTTGAACGCGCTAATCCCAGGAATTATTGGGTCGAATTAAAATTTTCGTCATCACCAGTGAATGATATCATCAGACGGTGTGTATTTTTAATAACTATTTAAAAAAAGTATACGTTATGCTATTTCGTTTTGTGTAAGTAGGTATGAATAAAAAAATGTATATCTGAAATAATATTATTTAAATTGTGTAAGGCTTTCACGGCCAGTTTTTCGGGCTATTCGGCCGACGTGTGCGAGAAGAGGTTTCTCAACGTTTCGCCATCACGTCCGGACGACATCATCAGGAGATGTAAGTTCCTCAGCTCGAAGAATTAAATAAATTCTAATTCTATTCTGAATAATATTTATAGTAAGTGAAAAAAAAAAACAAATTTTTCGTTTTGTTACATGTGTGCGTAGCTATCGCATACAATTGCACTTAATTCCTTCATAATTCCGAAAAGAAGAATTCAAACACGTTTAAAGTTTTGTATTACTAATGAATGAACGAACTTCCAGATACGAAAATGATTTTTCTTTTTCCTGTTTCCACTTTGAAATCACTATTAAACCTGACAAAGTTAAAGGACTAAAACTATCGAAAATCTCAGAATATATTTATTTTGTTTACCTACGTTTGCGGTATGTTGGGGCAAGTTCAAAGGGCTAGTTCACACGGCACAGGTCCCGTCTAAGTATTGACCGAAGCACGTTTATGTCTTTACCGCAGTCTAGGTCCCTTTGAGGATAATTTGTTTTTACTGTAAATTGCTTTAAGCTTAGTCTACAAAACTTGCCATGTATCTCGATTGTTCTCGAAACATTATTTTTGTACATGTGCGCAGTAACATGTAATGTAACAGTAACATGTAAAATTTAATTCATAAAATTAATATATATCACTACATAGGATAAAACAAAGTCGCTTTTTCTGTCCCTATGTACGCAACTGATTTTGATGCGGTTTTTTAGTTAATAGATAGAGTGATTCAAGAGGAAGGTATAAAACGTGCACAGTTTGTCTGTAGTGTATTTAGTATCGGCATTACACTCGAGCGAAGCCGGGATGGGTCGCTAGTAAAAAGTTAAATATTTATAAATAACTTTGAAAATATTTAAATACTGTCTGTAGTTCACGCGAGTACTAAATTAAAACACTTTAACGGTTTAAAACGCCATATATAGTAGTTAAATATATTTGAAAATTAACTACAGCCACACTTTAATGCTACATTTGGGCTCATTTCGTATCATAGGTTTGAATCTCGGCGATTTTCGGTCAATTAGTATGAAACAAAAGTTCTAGAACTAGAAGTTTCTAGCCGGTAATTAAAGATAGACTAATAAAACAGAAATGTTTAATACACCAAAGTCCTTAAATACATATTTTAAAACTCCGACTATGAGAACGAATATCAGGATCATATTCAAAGAAACGAGCTCGCTCGCATCACAAACACAAGGCAAAGACAGAACTTGCGCAGCGAAAGGAAATGCAAACTTGTGTTTAGGTGAGGGCTCTCGACAAACACCTGTAAACCGAAGTAGCGGGTACCTCGCAGCACGGCTTGTTTATTCCGTCCGTCCACCGCTGCAATTAACCGCAAACGTCTCTGGATATCAAATGGTGTTCGTGTTCAAGCGCTTTGTGAATGTGTAAACGCTAGTCTAGTTCTCATACTGTTTGAATATTTGGTTAATGAAACGAAACGCTGCCGGCATTGTTTTATTTGAGCTTAACCATTTATAGCGCTTTGTTCTCGTTCAAAACTTCAATGATTCACGCTCGGTCGAGCTGGAAGGTAAACTTCAATATTTTTAATGAGCGCCATAATCGCTCTAAAGCTTCGGAAAGCTAATTAGCGGCGGGGAAATTCGTACACGTATTTGGACGCAGTCCGTCTTTGAAAAGGGCAAAAAAGAGCATCGGCATAATTGTGTCTTTTTGCCGCATTCAATGAGCCCCTGAAATGCAACTGAAACAGACTCGAGAACTCGAAATTCATAAAGCGTAAAATGAGGTTTATTTCCATGTTCTTACTGCCCTCGAAAGTGCTCCATCGTGTTCGCAATGTTGACTACGGTGCGGTACGGCTCCACTCGACATGATCATAATGCCGCAACCCTTCTCCGTCCGTAAACCGCCTACAAATCTTAGCTCGGCATCTTTATATTGCGAGCAGGACGATCTTTTAACCCGGCATAATGGCCAGGTTCAGTGAGGTCGTAAAGTGTCCCGTTCGTGCGCCGTACAGGACCCTCCGTTTCACGAACTATTTCCCCGAACTAGCCCTCGCTCAGCTTTTTTGTCGACTTTATTGTCCGGATTTTCTGCTCACCTTTATCGTTATTGTATCCGCCCGACTTCATAAAGGTCCGCTTCACTATTAAGACCTCATAACCGTGGGAAAATTTTTCTTTGACCGCTACAAGTTGTTGCGGTTTTCGTCGTTTTAAGAATATGTTTTAGAGATAAATATTTTTTGAAATGAAGAACGCTTTGTTACCCGAAAAATAAAACAATATTTTACCAATAATCTTAATTCGTTTATGCATGAAAGACTGTGTATAGTTTACGCGAGTAGTACACATAAATAAAACTAACGGTTTAAAAATATATTAGTTAAACTTATTTGAAAATGATTATTAACTTTCGGCCCGACGTTTCGGATGCTTTGCAGCAGACGTGGTCTCCCCATGACCGTGAAGTGTTTTATTTAAAAGCCTATATATGATGAGTTGTAAGAGTTATTAAGGATTATATTTCTGTTGCTGTTTTAATAAAAAAATTAAAGAAGATCTCTGTATTGTATGTAATTTACACACGAGAGTAGTAGACCATTTATTTTAACTACAACTGACGTTTTGATGGACTGTCCCTACGGCTGCTGCATAGAATCCGAAATGTTTGCGTTTTAAATCGTTAAAAAGAAGTAAAGTATTAGATGATTTTAAAATGGAGGCCTTCATTAATGCAAATATTTAGCCATTTTAAACAAAAAAGCAACAAAAATAAGACAAGTATTTAAAAAGGCTTTCGAACAGCTAACAAAGAGAAAGTTATAAAGCATTTATTTTTAACTTCCCTTTTTTTAAAGGCTTGTCTAATAGTTCTCATGTATAAGGTGATACTTACTTGAATAGAGATTACAGCTAAAAGACAAAATGAACGAGAAAAAGACTCAGTGGCTTTTCACAAAGAGAATCGGCAGGCAATATATCTGTAGTGGCAATTGAGTGGAATGCGATAGGCGTGTTAATTGACTATGGGCACTACCCACCGGCCACTGGAGCATTGCGTGAATGATAATTGTTAACGCCGTACAGCCGGGCTATTGGCTCGGAATTGATGCGGCCCGTACGTGTAGTACGTTGATGTAAGATACTGGAAACGACACACAGGTTTTTTTATGAATGTTTAAGTTTTCTTTGCTAGACTTTTAATTAAGAACTAGTAAATATTAATTATTTATACTTATATTATAAAGCTGAAGAGTTTGTTTGTTTGAACGCGCCAAGCTCAGGAACTACAAGGGTGAATCGAAAAATTATAGGTGTGTCGGATAGACAATTTATCAAGGATGCTTTTAAGCTGATTAACATCTTGCTATTGTAGAAAAAACGGGGAAAATTATTTATTCATATGCAGTATTTGAAGGTTTCCGTTGTGAGCGTATTATTTAAATTAGAAACATTTTTTTGAAAATGCTAAATCTCTTTGTTAACTAATATTTTTACGCTTTAAACTCATTGACTGTATATATGACAGGTTTGAGGTAAAAAAATAAATAAAATTAATTTGTTTTTTTTTTGTAACCTAAACTTTTAATTTTGACGGGATCATTGGTGTAACGTAGTAGTTAATCCCACAACGTCCAACATTTTTTAATCAATTTATAAGTTTTCTGAAACATATTGGACTTCGTTTGAAAATCTGGATATTACATTGGTGGTAGGAATATAAAAATTCCGTCCAGGTCACGAAATACTATCCACAGTTTAAAAAGCCATCAATACTAATCGCGTTTTCAGTCTATGGACTTCCGAATATCGAAAGCCAAAATAGCTCGACTGCGTATCTTATTTAGACGTTACATAGGATGTTTCACCTACCATGTTCTCTTTTATCTTAAAAATATCCTAGTAAATCACTATTTTATCTTTAAAGTACGCCAGCAAGAAAACCGGAAACTGCATGCATTTATTCATAGTACGTAAATTTGTCGCCTCTTCCATAAAACTATATCCTTGTAGGATCCTCTGCATCCACTTCCCGTAGATAAACGCATACACTGCCATGCCACAGGTGGCGTATAACATTTTTTTAACCGGAACACTGAATGGTCCTGATAGCCGGCTTAATTCGGGACCGGTGGCTATTCGACGATCGCAGTTTGTTTTTATTGAAACGAGCGTGGATCAAAAGCGTGTACGATTTTTTACCTTACAAAAATTCGATGAAATTTACAGTGGAAAAACAATATATAAATACCGTCTGTAGTTTACGCGACTAGTACACGTTTAAATCTTTAACGGTTTAAAACGCGATACATATTAGTTAAACATAGTTTTAACTACGGCCCGATGCTTATATTGATACTTTGCAGCAGCCGTGGTCACAGGGAGAAACGTCGAGGCGTAGTTAAAAATAATTTTCAAATAACTAATTTATATCGCGTTTCAAACTGTTAAAGTGTGTTGTTTAAATATAATTCTTTTTACATTATTAGTTTATATTTCCCTAGTATAATAAAATCTTAATGTAACATTGATTTATCTACGATAAATGAAATATCTCAACGGCTTTTCGGTTTTTCTTTCATGTATCGATGTGTTGTTTTTTCATCGTTGCTTTATAATGTGTAACTATTTGGGTATAACAATTAAATTATCTATGCTTAAGATGCATTTAACATTGATCTTTCTTTGTTACCCTTGTACGTTACTCATTGTGTAATGAATCTATTTGCTATCAAATAAATTTAAAAAAAAGTAGATATTTTTTACCTCAGGCATACTCACTACATCGCAAGTCGCCTCTACTTAAGTATATCAAGATTTTAGGTATTTTTATCTATATTGGTTTATTAATTTTATTTATTAACCCAGACATTTATAGTATGTTTGGTAAGATTTGTGTGCCCTACCCAACTGAAAGTTTAATTTCTCCGTTATTTGAACCCGATATATGTACCCGATTACTGTATAAAAAATCATTTTCATATAGCGATAATATAAAAGCGATTTTTCCGTCAACTCGTCCCCATAATTCCCGTGCCTAATTCACAGCGAGACCGGGGCTCTAAATAATTATAGCTCGCTTGACAAATTGTCGGCAAAGCCTACATGTCGTAACAATTTGATACAATTTTCACCGCTTTTCCACGTACGGGCCGATTTGCATATATGCGGGGTGGGCTTATGCAAATATTTTTTACGTACTGTTTACTCTAAGGGAAAAGGAGCGTTTTAAAAAGATTTACGCTTTTTGTCGGATCATTAAGTGCGGAACTAATTTGCTTACCTTTGAAATGTGTTAAGGCTTTGTGGCGTGTAATCACCGTTGGGTAATTGTCCCCGTTCGGTGATATGCAGAATTTTGTTAGCCTTTTATCGTTTTTGTAACAAATTTAAAATTTTTGGTACGTAATATGTTCCAATATAATAAATAATAAACTACCATTTTTTAACATTGTTAAGCAAAATAAAGCTTACTAATAATAATAAATAAATTATTATCAAAGCCAAGTAGTTAATCTGATTCTTGTACATTATGCAATGAAGTTTTATTCATGTTTTAATTAACCAGGATTTGAACTCAGAATTCACATTTAATGTTTTGCTAGGAACGTCTCAAACCATTGAGCCACAAAGGCAGCTTAAATTTCTATAAACACAATAAATCTTTTTTGTAAGTCTAAAGTAGAAATACTATTGAATATAAAACGTTTTGCCCAATATTTTTCCAAAATTTAACCAGAACGTTTTACCACAATCTCGGATATATGGGAGTAATCGAAATTAAATTTTCTTTGTTTTGCCTTCGTCTGTGGGCTGGCGTTATTAAATTTCCTTGTGTTTTTTAACACAAGCGTATCATTAGATTGAGGGTTTCAGTCAAGAGGATATCGTGGTGAGGGGAGCCACCGTAAATATATTGAAGATTGAAGAAATAAAAAATCTTGGTAACTTATATTTATAGCTTTAAGTGACGGGTACTCCGTCTAATTGTTTAAGCTTGTAATACAACAACTCAAATCAAACGTAACCTTCCGTAACGTATAAAAACTAAGTATATTTGCAACATTTACGTTATAAAAGTGTAACTTAAGTAACAAATATTCTTTTGTTAGGTATAATAAAAGGCATCCAGCACTAGTTGAAGTTACTAACAATTAGATTGCAAGGTAAGATGAAATAAATACATATTTCATTTGAAAACTTTATTATTTTTTTCATGTTATTGCACATGAAGGTACTATATAATTTGAAATACGAATTGAGAAACCGGGTCCGAATTGGTAGAGTAAGAGCACGGAACGCTGACGATGCCAGTTCAAGTCCTGCCCGAGTCGATTTTTTTAATTATTTATTTTCGATTTTTAAATTACTTATTTTATTTTTGAAAACTGGTTGTCCTCAACAGAATAACAATTACTAACGGTTTAATATTGTAAGAATAAATCTTAACTTATTCCATTTTCGAAAAACCACACAACACAAAAGTAGAGCCACATTTTAGTTAACCGCAAAGACGTTTGAAGTGGTTATATCCGAGCTATCGCGACAAAATTCGTCGTCGGTTTCCACCTTAAATATACATATTACATTACGTGAAATTGCCCATTTTTTCCACTCTCCACCCTAGCAATTAGGGTTGCTTGTGTATAAATATTGCACGGTGCTCATTAAAGAGCGTGTTTCTTTTATATTTTTATCGCAGTCTTTGGACGACGGACGTTGTAAGGACGTCGCGATGTCATGAATAATTGAGTCATGTTGTAGAAGGGAAGTGGCTGTTTATGGGATAAGCGGTGGATTGTTTTTTACTTGATAAAGCTAAAAGGAGGTACATGGTTTTGTTAGTTCGTCGTGTGTTCATTCTCTCAAGCAAATAATATTTATTTACATCTATATACAAATCGTTACAGGTACATATGTTTTTTAATTGGAAATAAAAATAACACCATTTATAAAGATTTAAAATTAATACATCTTTGAATATTCTCTTACTTTTTAAGTGTACCTAACACAAAACGAGACTTGATTTTTAGTTTTAATTTTATGTTATAATAAAATAAAATATAAGTAAGTTGTATATTTTTCTAGATGCTTTAGTTTTTATGCAATGCTTGTACTTACTTTGATCAGCTGGCGAGGGTACACTCTGCCGCAACGACGCCTGTAACAAAATACAATTAAATTAACACCTCTTTTATTGCAAATAACTCTGGGGAATTAAATAAATAAATATAAGTTTGTCTGTACATTGGAATTTGTGACTGGTAAAAATATAGGTAGATAATTATTAGAAAAATAAGCAACTTAAATATACATTTTAGTTTCTTTTTTTTTTAATAATTTTTTCCCCTTTTTTTTCCCCCCCCCCCTTTTTTTTTTTTTTTTTTTTTTTATGTATATATAGAATATGAAAAACTATTTATAGGACAGGCAAATTTAATCTTTCATCCTAGACGCTTACTTTTATTTTGAAAATATTATAGTTCCAAGTTCAGGGGCATCTGTGGCTAAAAACTAAAACAAAAGAGCGCAAGAGGTCCTAGTTTTGAATGTAGGGTATATCCCCATCGTCAAACAAGCTTAAATTTTAATAAAATACTTTAACGGTTTAAAACGCGATATATTAGTTGAAGTCATTTGAAAATTAAAAAGTATCGTTGAAGTGTTTTATTTAAATGTATAATACTCGCGTAAACTATAGACAGTATTTAAATTTGAGAGTTTTAATCTTTTTTTTAAATCTCGCAGTAGTACGTTTCCTAATTGTTTTCAATTGAATTTAATTAAAAAACAATTACCCTAAATATTAATCGTGCAACAGTTGCGGCAATTGTGTTAAAAATTAATAAAGTGTAAACGAAAAACGTACTTTGTCGCGACGTCAAAACATTTCAATTAAGTTGAAATTAAAGTATAAGACAGCCGAATGATTAAAAGCCGTCCGAGATTGCATTTCGACAATTAACGCATTAGAACTCCACTCCCAATAAAGAACAGCTCCCTTAATTAACAGTCGCTGTTAAAAATTGAGTACAAATTCAAGTAGCGAATTCTCCCCCTTAGGGGATCTAGTGAATGGCCCGTAATATTTTAGTTTGCTTGAAACAAAAACGTCTCCGAAGGCCGAGGGGCTGTCACGTAGACACAATAAGCCTTTTAATTCGATTCGTCAAGACGGACATGAGACAAAGGCGCCGAGTTATCATTCAATGGGGCACTCTTACCTTTTCTTATTACTTCACTACGGTTTTCTTTTGAGGTGTGGACGCGCTACACGGTATGACAAAGTAAGGATAATGTTAACATTAGTACGATTTATATGGCGGTATATTAAATACTGTCTTACGGTACGGGCGTAGTAGACAAAAATAAAAGTCGTGTTGTAATTAAAATAAATTTTAAATAAATAAGTTAAACTACGCTAAAAGTGTTTTATTAAAATGTGTTCTTATGGTTCTTATAAAAAATATTTTTGTTTTATCTATGTAAAAATTAAGATGGCAAGACTGTGTTGAACAAGATCTTTTCGATATCCATGAGAAAACTCTGAAAGATTATTATTTCGTTTATATAGAATTAGGTATTTCGTTTTTGTTATATGTTGCATAATAAAGATTTTACCTAAGCCTGTGTCAAATTATACAGCATTGTTTATTCTGTTTTCACTTTGTTTAATTGAATATATGAAGTCAATCCGTAGATCTCCGGATGTATCTCTAGATAGTTACCCCATGTAAGCCCGTCTCAAAGAGTGCACTTGATCCTTCGTGCCGTGACCCGACTACAGATTGTCAGCTAACAGCTTTATTTGTTGCCACTGAGCTTTTGAAAATACGAGATATTTCAATAGGAACTTGTTTTATTTCACTTTATCTTTTGCAATTTATTTATTTGTAACAATTTAACTGGCCGAATATAAATTAAGAATCGACTATAAATAGAAAAAAATAATCGGTTTTTAATTTGTATAGTGCGGTCATGTGCAAAAAATTAAAATTTTTAACTAGACTAATCCAAATTACATAAATTCAATTGAATTGTAGAATTATGTAACTCTGTGTCTGTGTTTTATTTTTTTTATGATAAGTGAAGTATACCAGTCATACAATATGGGATATATTCGATGGAATGGTTACTTTGACGTCAGAGACATCATCCATATTTAGTCTCCCCGTGACCACGGTCGCTGCAAAGCATCTCAAATATCGGACCTTGGTAAAAATAAATTTCAAATAAGTTTAACTAATATATATCGCTTTTTAAACCGTTACAGTGTTTTATTTAAACATTCCTCTCATTTATAAGTGTATACCCAATATACGTGATAAACAGGTAACATAATAAAGCACAAAACTTTCTATTAAATAATGTCTCAAGTACGATAAGGTTCAAAATTCTATAGCAAAACTACATATTGTCTTTTACATCAAATATTCACGTTCTAGTTTATTCAAACCTAATACGAAATCGCGACTAACGCCCGTAAAAGAGAAGTTTAATTAAACTAATGGCGTACTAATGTTAATTATAGAGATTTATTTGATGACTGCTCACTTGAATTAAGATGAATGATATATTACGCTTATGTGTAATGCAATTAGAATATTAAATTGTTTTAAATATTGTTACTGTGTGTCTACTATACTAATGTGTGTTTACGCGAGTAGTTTACATTAGTACAAATAAAAATAATACTTGTTTAATATAATTAGGCTTTTAACTAAGTAGTTTTAGATTTATATATATTCGCATATTATGTTACTAATTTGTAGTAAGACGTAAGTGTATTTAGAAATTTGTGTTTTGAGCTTAACATATAGAGAAGGCAGAAGGAAGGTAAATGGTTTTATTAGTATATGAATGTATGATCCTGTTTTGTTCACGTTTCCCGCTGTAACTTTGCCTCTATTAGTCACATGGCGATGTTTAACTGATACAAAAAGGTTTTTTCAATTCGAATCTGTAGTTCCTGAGATTATTGCGTTCAAACAAACTCTTCAGCTTTATATATTAACATAGATATGCTGTAAAAATAAATAAACAGCCAACCGAAAATATGAAATTAATAAGTCTTATTAAACGGTCGTTAAATCACGTTAATTGCTCTCTCATAGCTCCTTTGTTTTATTATAAGCGGCCCATTTTTTTGGCGAAAATGCCTCGCGCAATGGCATTCTTTTATTTGCAAACAGCCTGTTTACTAACCGGACAACAAAGGCTGTTTGGAAATAACCGCAATAAATTAAAAAAGAAACGCGTTATATCTAAAAGGGGAGAGTTTTATATAGATTTATTATGTATCTGATATTTTCGAAATTGTTCTTTAAAAGAATTTTGATAACAATCTAAACGTCCTACAAAATTATTATAGTTATGTGCTAAATCTATTTACAGTACGTAAAAATGGTACCGGTACATTAGAAATTGTTTAAACCTAACTAGCTTTATTTAGTACAGTTATTGTGTAGTAGATTATAAAGTAATAAGTACAGCAATATAAGCAATATTATAAAGCCGAAGAGTTTGTTTGTTTGAACGCGCCAAGCTTAGGAACTACTAGTCCGAATTGAAAAATTCTTTGTCTGTTACTTGGGGCAATTATCGAGTTGGACCAATTAGGTTATAAAACATCAGGCTGTTAGTAATAAGCGCGAAGAAAAAGTGGGAAATGTGGAACAAACGAGGAAGAATACTCATTGTTTAAGGGTTTCTTATGAGTGCGGTGCTAAACCGGTTTCAAAAATCAAAAAACACATAATGATTCCTTTAAATGATATAAAAAAAGGCCGCGATTTAAGATTATTAAAAGATAGACATATACGGTCGCGGCCATATACTCGTAATAACGAAGGGACGCGGACGATACCGTCTCTATAATTTACAAAGCTGAGGAGATTGTTTGCAAGAATAAGTAACATAGATCCAAGCGGATGAAGTCGCGGTCACAGCAAAGCAAAATGGCGGGTATATTAGAGTTACGTTAAAAGCTTAATTTATATAAAATTAAGCTTTTAACGTAACTCTAATATGTATAGGTATTATGTTCGTTAGAGTAAAGATATTTAATGTATTATTAATGACTCTATTTTAATTACTGAATGGTCGCGATGGTGTGCTTTGATCGTGCCGCAGGAAGTGGCCAGTCCCTAAGCTCTATTGTCCATGGCGTCACACAATCTGGTCACCCTACATCTCATCTTCTTAATTGTTCTTTCGAAGCACTCATTTCACAATAGAAGACACTATTCGCTTTGATCTTACATTGTCTTTTATCATGCCGATTGCATTTTGTTTTTATAGTTAATCGTCTAACCAAATGTCGATGATATCTATACTATAAAGCTGAAGAGTGTGTTTGTTTGAACGCGCTAATCTCAGAAACTACAGGTTCTAATTGAAAATTATGTGAAATTGTGTGACTGTGCCTGTGACTAAGACAAGCAAAGATACAACGAGAATTAATGTGAAACAAATTGAAAAAATTATTCATCATTATGCGTGTCCGAGCCTTACGCTGCAAAAACCGGTCAAGATAAACCAAAAATGTATACGAATGAATAAGTCCTCTTTAAATGATCTAAACAAAGGCCGCAACGCCATGTCTATCTTTTAAGATTAACTTGCAAGAACGACGGGAAGGCACGCGACCGGCCTCGTAGGTAACAGCTTAAGTTTATAAAGATGAAGGGGTTTGCAAAAACGAATTTGGATGCCCAAAACAACGATTCTCGCGGACGAAGTCGCTGACACAGCTAGTCTAATATCAATGTTCGAGTGACATTTGAAGCAGGTACAAAACAGTACATAAATTACGCGGTGGGTGTGTCTGTGTGCGGTGGTTAAGCTCGGGCAACGGGTGTGTGCGTGCGCCTGAATTAGACGTGAAACTTTCAAAGTTTTCCCAAATTTCTGGCCCCCGCGCTCTTCCCGGCAGGATCGATACGAGCTCCGAACGAGAGAGCGTTCTCATCTGCCTCGTGAAAATAACGGACATGATTCCACGCTATACCAAAGAATACTAACTACGCCACGTCGTGATGCGGTGTTAATTTTCCACTGCTTTGTGCATTTTAATAGTCGAATTTACGACAATATTTAGAAAGCGGCAGGTATTTAGAACGGATAATGTTTTCCATCTGAGTGGTTTAGAAACTACGTGATTACTTTATATTGTATATACTAATATTGGAAAGCTGAAGAATTTGTTTGTTTGAACGCGCTAATCTCAAGAACCACAGGTTTGAATTGAATTTTTTTTAGTGTTTGTTAGACCATTTATCGGCTCGAGGCTATAAAACATAAGACTGTGACTAATAGAAGCGAAGAAACAGAGGAAAGTGTGGAAAAAAAACGAGGAAAATTATTCGTCTTTTAGTGTTTTCGTTGCGTACGCTGCAAATGAAATTGAAATAATGATTACACTTTGAATGATCTCAAAAATGTTTGCGAGGGTATAGGTCTATCTTTTAAGATTAACCTATTAACTTCTGAAAATTTATTTATGACCCTTTACTATTATATATATATAATAAAGTATTAAACATAACCGACCGTAACAACTGTCACAGCTTAAAATAGAAGCGACAGCTCAAAATTGGACACAAGATGGCTTCGTATTGTTTGTCATTAATTGAGGGCTTTGCGATGATCTTCAGCCGTCCCTTGAAGGCCAGAGGGCGACACTCTTGGGAGATATCGGCTGGTCAATCGCGTTGACAGGGGCCCTTCGGTGTCTAGTGCGAGGTGGGAAAAACTACAGGCCGACGGTACTTAACGAGTACGAATTGTCTTGAGTGCTTGTTAATGTTTTATGGGCGGAACTTTTTTCCGAGTAGTGTTTGAAGTGATAAGTGCGCGTACATAATTGATAACAAGACGTGCTGTCAATTTTTTTATCATTATGTTGAAGCGTTGATAGTAATAATAGACGTGGCGCACTTTAAACGCTGTAAAACACGGTGAAAAGCAACTTGATATTAAAATATAAAAAAAACTTTAACGGTTTAAAACGCCAAATATATTTGTTAATTATGCTGCAACTGGCTTGTTGGTGTACTAGTTGTTTTTATGTACGGTTAATAACGGTCTAGTAATGGTCGTGAGTTCGCTCCCCATCAAGTCCTAATTTGAAGTTGTTCAAGTGTAATTAAAACTGTATTGAAACATTAGATACTGTCTATAGTTTACGCGAGTAGTACACATTTAAATAAAACACTTTAACGGTTTAAAACGCGATATATTAGTTAAACTTATTTGAAAACGATTTTTAACTTCGGCCCGACGTTTCGGATGCTTTGCGGCAGTCCGCGGAGTTAATTTTTTTTTTTTCTAATATATCGCGTTTTAAACCGTTAAAGTGTTTTATTTAAATGTATTGAAACATGTTGAAGTTCGTCTGGGAATCTGGATATTATGTGATGGTGGTGGTGGTGGTAGGAATATAAAAGTCCGCGTGGGTCGCGAATCACCGTTTACAAACGAAAAAGCCGTGAGTGAAGTTACATCACGCTTCGGTTTCAGACCGTGTATTTGCGAATATCCAAAGCCAAAATGGGTCGAAGGCTCATACTGTTTAGATGATATGGCTTTGGTATTTCATCTATCATCAAGTGGACTCTATGCTTGTCTGTTCTCTCCTATAATAAAAAAAATAAACCTATTTGTAAATGATGTTCATTTTGCGTCGACGTTTCAGCACTGCTGTTTTGCAGCAGTGGTCACGAGGAGACTAAAGATGGAGGGCGTCTCTAATGTCAAAGTAAAAACTGCAACTAGCGCCATCTGTTCCGTCTATGTTTACGTCGTAATTAGTATTTGACGAAATATTTTTTAAATAAGTTTAAATGATTACATTTCGCGTTTTAAATCGTTAATGTTTAAACTCGAGACAGCATTTAAGTAGCTTGATATACCAATTAATTTTGGAAATATTGACAATAATACAGGAAACGGCCGACAGTCGACAAATCATACCGCCCGGAACGAGGAACCACTGGCCCGTTGCTCGGGGACTTTATTTGGAAATGGAAAATGTAAAAAGTAAGCGAAAGCCGAACGCGGGGATGTGATTTATACGCGGGTAGTGCGCGTTCGATTATCGTGATGATACTCAATATTAAAGTGTTGCCAAGAGGACTGTGGACAATATGAGCCGAGGAAGATTTATCGGGCAATTCGCGTGACGTGGACGACCGTTACGATTATTTCATTATATCGTCGGCGCCTGAAACGGTTAGCGTTTTATTTTATTGCCTGTTCGCGAATTTTTATATCTATATTTTATTGCGTTGTAAAATTGGTGTGCGATGGGTTCATAGGTATGTTTCAAGTTTAGATGTTAAATCGTTGCCTGGCAACATGTTTTTCAGTCATACCGATTATTTATATAGCTGTGTCTAATCCACAAAGAATTGACTCATCTATTATACAGTATAAAAAATCTATTTTTTTTACATTTTAACATCGGATATTTTTAACAAGTATATTACAGGCAGCCGTTTAGCCATTATTAAAAAAATAAATAACGTTTATTTCACAAAGTATCTTTACGCTCTTTATTAAGGAAAGACAATAGCAACCATATAAATCTCAACAATGCTGACGAAGTAACCAGGGCGGAATATCGATATTCCTACCACCCATTGAATATCCAGATTTCCAAATAAAGCCTAATATGTTAATATGCATGTCAAATATGACCTAGTAAGAATCGAACCCAAGAACGGTTGATTATTAAACATACATCTACTAACATAACGAGCTTGTGTAATCTAACATATTTATAAATAGCATTTTCTAATATTTAAATTCACAGGGCATAGAAGTCTAATTACCAAATCGCGTGTAAATAAAATCGATCTTTAAAACGGACACAAAACTATGTCTGCACCATGCCTCACATTCGGGATTGGGTCTTAATAGTGAAGATTTATGGAAACAGAAAAATATTAGTGGAAGGTTGGCGATATGTCGCATGATTTAGGCGTCTCGGCTCTAGACCTGGGGTCGAGGCAACAGTCCCGTGTCGATAGCACATGTTAGCCTCTCACGGGGCGAAGTACACAAAAAAAGGGTTCAGTAATTGATTTATAACCAGATATTACTGATATCAGAAATACAGTAAGTAATAACGCCCGAGGTTATATCTTCACCAAATTTTAGTCGTGTTTATTTAACTTTATAATTTTTTATGGTCGTTAATTATCAAACCTATATTATAGTTTACATATTACATTTATCATTGCAACCGTTAAAACGATGGCAATTTTAATAAATTCTAGAAAATGTATATGCTTGTCCAATACTAAGTGAATATCTCCCGACCATAAACAAAATTAGAACGAGCGAGATGCATTTGGCCTTTCACGGTGTTGTAAATCCGGACAAGCAAAGCTGGGTTATTGAATAACTGCGTGAGTCAGTGCGACATGCTTCGCTGCATCCCCCATACGGTTTTGCAATCACTTACCAAACTTATAACAATAATGTATATGGATAAACTTGGCTCGTACTACGCTTGTTTTAGGTACTAGAATCGCATAGCCGAACTGCGCGAACATTACTTCAGTTTGGACAGTGTAAGATCGAATATTTCAATGAAGTTACGCTCTGTGGATCATCTTTTTATCTGTATAATAAGACTGGCGACATTGGGAAGGAAGCTTTCAGATTTTATTGTAATAGTATCATTAATGTTACTAGAAGTTCAATCACTAATGCGATATGAACATAACATATATTCAGTAATATAAAGTATTAGTAGAAAATCGTTTTATTTTCGAATCTCTTATTCGAAATTGTAATTTTTACTTCCTCGATGTCATGAGAAACTCTTTTGATTGTAAAACTGTACTCTATTCTATAAGTGAAAACTTCCTTTAGCTTTATTGTTTAATACTTCTTATTACTAGCTTGTTTATTAATTCAAGCTTACATTATAGTCTTCTAAATATTATAAAAATAAAGAATGTTCTTTAAGTTTGAAATTTTCTCGATATTTTTACTAGCTTGATACTACTAATATGTAGAACTAGAAAGGCGCGAAGTGTTAGCAAGGTCGAGAAAATTGATGACTGCATTATTTAATTCTATTTTTCTATTATATATTTTTAAGTCGTCAAGATTAGGTAGTTATTAATGATAATCTATTTAAGTACATAGGTGTTTAGTTCAAAGTCGGCTTAGTCCCATTGTTAAGTACTTATCATCCTCGCTTGGTCGCACGGAACAAAAGTTATCCGCCATACGAATTCACATCAGCAGACTTTGTAAAGAGTGGACGTGAACAGCATACATATGACTAGGCTTTATCTTCTACCGGTCTTGCTGTTCAAGTTTTCATATGTGTAAATTGTAAAGGAGCGAGAGGACGTGGTTATTGTTGCGACTGTGGCGTCGCACAGATTATGCGAGCATTTGTAAGTACTTCCAACTCGGTTGTAATTTAAATTACGTGATGTCACATATGGGCTAAGATGGAATAAATTGTTAAATTGGGCCATCCACACATAATATTGCATTTCGGTGCCAGTCTATGGATTTCCGAAAATTCAAAGCCAAAAATAACAAATCAGAAATATTAAAATGCATTTAAGGTAGGTTAATGCTTTCAATAGCTTTGCCTGTCTGACAGTAGGCTTCCGCTTGCATAGGAAAAAGGTTTTAAGAGCCCAAAGACTGAGTACACTTTAGATCGGAGACATGTGCTCTCCGATCTACAAAATTTCATATATCAAAGTAGCATTTAACCCGATCCGATACGAACCATGGATCTCAGGCCTGCAGTCCAATTGAGTGATGAGTGAATTTGTTAGTTGAGAGAGAGAGAGATAGTTTTAGAGTGAGTTTTAATCATGAACAGCCGATATAGATATGGACCGTATAGATGATGTTAGATTAAATAAATGAGTCTTTATTAATTGCAACAAAATTACACCTATTTCTGTTACACACCTGTGTTAAAAAACATATTTAAATGATACTTAAGGGATTTAGGCAAACGTTGACCTGTTCAAGGTGACGAAGTCATACATTAGCACGGAACAAAGGGACGGATTTAACCCTGCTTATTATTTAATTATCCTGCGGGAATCAAGTGAGGATCGCAAGTCGATGCCAACTCCTCCGTATGGGTTGTCTACGCCAAGGGGTGGTTACCGTGACCACGTGATGCGAGAATTAATTAGGCAAGTCGATCTGACTTAGGGCTTATTCGCACTGGCCGGTTTGCCGCATAACGGACGGCTGTCCGGCTGCAGGACGGGACCAGTGTGTATTAACCTTTAGAATTAAATTCTACACATGATATTATGGTATCTATATATGGTGCGCTACTGATTATATGATAATCTTTAATTTTGATGTAGATTTAAAGATAATTGAAATTTTTAACAATAATCTATCAAATAAAAATTGACCTTGAATTGACGCCATTTTTAAGTACTTACCTGGGTACGATGTTTCAAAACCCGCCCGGAAAGGTTTGTAGATTGTATCTTGACATAAATATATTTAATAGTTATAAAAAGTTGTAAATAGTAAATGAGGAAATTTAAAATTAAGTTAGGTATTAGTATATTGGATCTTAAATTCCAATAAAGAAGGATCTTGAACGCAAATAACTCTCGATAAACACGATCCAAATTTGTATAGATCCCAATTAATCATGGCGCACAATGCAGAGGTAGTACAAATGGTCGCAAAAACAGGATGGCCAAATAATTTGAATACGTAACGAATCGGAGGGTAACACACGGTCGAGCCATTCTTGAACTTACTCTGCACCGGATAAAGAGCTAAACTTGTTTTTAAGGGATGACCGATCGTAGAAATTTATGTATCGCGAAACTGCCGCCGGGCAGGCGAACAAAAAGAGGTTTTTGCAAGGGTAGATACCGGAAGACGACAGATGGAAGGAAGAATTATGCGTCCCGCCGGCTGATGAGGAGAATGTGATTGTATGAACTTTGCCAGAGCATGCAAATCGGACGAGCGGACCGATATACGGGACCCACCGGATTTTACGTCAAGCTGTCGGATGGAGTTACGCGTAGGCATGTTGGATCTAGGCAAATAAGAATTATATAACGAGTAATCAAAACACAATCCCAGTCAAACAGTGTACACTGTTATTAATTTTCTATTACTTTATGTGTGTCTTTTGACATTATGAGCAAAAAATGGTCTGTTTTTTTAAATAATTTATTGTGCTTTAAATAGACGGCAGCTTTCACTCGATTTAAATATTAATTTTTATTTAAAATTTATTTGCTTAAAATTTACTTAAAAGATCCAGAATTCCCATTTATTCTTATATTCTGGCCTTCAATTAAAAATTTTCGATTACAACTAACATAAACAATGTTTTTCTTGCTTTCAAATATAAAATTGCAAAAATATAAATGATATTATTGAACTAGAAGATATATTTGTAGATACATCAGGTTCTAATAATCTTGGGGACGATATTTAGATAGGGTTAGTGTTTTATTGAAATACAAATGAGAGCCTGAACTGGCCCACCCGTGTACGAAGTGTGCTTCGAATAAAAGGGCCGCATTAGAATAATTTGCCAGCGAAAGGAACACAATTCTTCACATGGAGAGGCCTTAAATTTCACTATTTTACATACTCGGGTTGATCATATCTACGAGTGTCGGCCCCAGGCAAAAGCCCCACTTTTTGTTGTCCGCACCCGTCCTCTATCGAACCGTCTACAAAATATTTAGTTGTTACTTTTTGTTACACCATACGTGAGAAGCTTCTAAAATGAATGGTTTTGAGTATAAATTTAAAGTGTGAATTCTTACATTTTCTTCTATAGTAAATAGAAATTTAGACATGTTTACTTAAGGCTTCACTCACAAAAATGTTACTGTTGTTCGGTTTTAATAACTTTTCACTGACTCGTTGGTGTAATGATGTATGGTTACCAATCAACGGGTCTTGTGTTTGGTCCCCACGAGGCCAACTTTTACTAATCAATTTAAATGTTTCTGCAATATGTTAGACTTGCCTGGAAATCTGGATATTAAATGTGCGGTTGGAATATCTAAATTCCGTCCGAGTCACCAACTGTTATAAAAGCCGTAAAGCTTAATGTCTGTCTGTAAATTTGCGCAAATAATAGGTTGACAGCGCACCTTGTTAAGATATTGCATGGCTGGGGTATTTCACCTACCATACCAATACCAACCTCATTCTAGTTTGTGCATGTTGCAATACAAACAAAAAAACAATCGATCGTAGTTTGATTCAAATATAGAACAACTTATTAATAAAACTTGTATAATTTTACGTGAAGGCATTTATAAGGAGGAGAGATTTTTAAATGGCTTTACCTAGAGACAAAACACCTCTTAACCTCAGTCGGACTGTATTATTGTTGGCAACCACTAGAAGCCCCTCAGCAGAGGTCTGACGAGGGGGTCGAAGACTGATCGGAGGTGGGCGAATTAGCCTCTGAAACCTCAATTAAGTCTCGTCTCGTGTGCATTTGGAACGGCCACATCCAATTATCGCGGGGACCTTTGTTTCGACTTGGAAACTGTATCGGTTGTAAAGCGACAATGGGAGTGTGTACCGAAATATCGACAATAGGTGCGAGGTAAAATTGACTCGAAGTTTAGCAGATATGAATTAATATGGTGTTGGAAACTCAGTATTGTGCCTCAGTTGGGACATTTCAATGGAATAAAATGTTCTCATTTCTTAGACGGTATATAGAGGAATAAGACAATACAATTGTAATTAAGAGTATTATTTTAAAATGGAAAAACTCTTTCTTAATGACCAGTTTTGTCTTTCGTGCACGGTATGGGACGTTGACTAATTACAGTATTAGTGCAGTATCTTCCAATTTATACTAATATATAAAGCAAAAGAATTTGTTTGTTAGAACGCACTAATCTCGGAAACTACCGGTTTGAAAAATTGTTAGAGCATTTATCGATGGTTATAGGCTATAATAATGGCAGTGTTACAAATAGGAGCGAAAAAACAGCCGAAATGTGAAAAAGATGGAAAAAAATATTTATTTTTGTCTAAAGATAAAGAGGATTGTTTGCAAAAAAAAGGATATTTAAAATAACTATTCTTCGTTGTTATTATGGCTAGTACATATTTATTAGAAAACTTAAAATTTGATTTAACGACAGGCGAAAACAAACCCGAAAAGGGGCACCTACAATAGCGATGTTAATTACTTATTTGAATTTTCTAAAACAATGCTCAAATTACTCTCGGAAGCCGAGGGTTCAAAAATCGCTAGTCATGTGCTCATAATAATTCAACCCTTCTTACAATTATACGTCATAAAGACGTGTCGCAGGCCCCCGGCTATGACGGATGGCGCACTCATCGACAAATTAACACAACTAAGTGCGGTTGTATGTATACATTATATGGTATTACGCAATAGATTATAACACTGACAACAATGGTACAATCTCTTTAGTCTACAGGAGTTCACGTGACTTTATAAACATTCAAATATACATATATTACTATTTTTATATGTTCACTAGCAGTGCTAGCGACTTCGTCCGCGTAGAACAAAATATGTTTTTGCAAATTACCATTTAACATTGTTATCATACCATCATTTTTATATATTAACCACGACGTCGATCGAGTCCCGTCTGTCTTGCAAGGTATTCTTAAAAGATAGACATATAGTGGTCGCGGATATTTCTTTAGATTTTTTAAAAAGGATCATTCTTTCGTACATATTTTGTAGGTACCTCGAACTTGTTTTACAGCGCACGTAGCGGAAATCCTTAAAATAAATATTTTTTCCGTTTTTCCACATTTTCCAACACGAAAATATTTTTTTATTTGAACCAGTAGTTCCTGAGATTAGCACGTACAAACAAACAAACTCTTAAGCGGTATAATATTAGTATAGATTTTAAATACTGAAATGGTACAGTTAAAAGGGCGTAGACACAGTTATTATCAAGCTACGATGCTACGTAGCGCTCTACGAATTATTACGCTTGTATAAAGAGCTCTACGGCGTAGCAAAACGCGACGTAACAGCTTAAGTTGATTAGTTTTGGGTTATTTTATTTTATTCCGATAAAACATTATTTTAATGATATTAAGGTAGGTACATAAAAATAGTTTATGTACTAAAATGTGATGATACCGGAAAAACAATTAATTTAAGTTTCTTAGAGGCTTTACTCCCCTGGTACTGCCATCGGAATTCTCTTAGTAATTGGAAAATTTATTGCAAGGTGTGCACGCAGCGGCGTGATGTTTCACTTTCTACCGAATGATTTATCGTCTTCCGAAACAATTTTAATTGCTATCAGTGACAGAATGTAAACAACTATTCGATTAAGTTAATTCCATTATGAGACCGGTAATTTATTTAAGAGCATCTCTAATTTTAGCTAATTTGTTAATCGCTCCGCGAAATTTATGTCTTGCTGAAGAGCGATACACATTCATTAACAAGTTTTAATGTAAATGACTTTTATTTTCCATCACTTTTATTAATTGTTATTGTCATGAATTTCTTAAGTATATTATCTTAAGTATTTAGCTTTCAATTATTACTTTTCACATTTTAATAATTTGTTATTAGATACTGTTTCTTTTACGTGAGTAGTATACATTTAAATAAAACACTTTATCAGTTTAAAACACGAAATATATTACCTAAACTCAATATATTAATTAAAACAATTAAGTTTAACTAATATATTTCGTGTTTTAATACGTTAAAGTGTTTTATTTAAATCTTTGTTATTAACTTAATATGAGAGACCTTAATATATTTCTGTTGTTTTTCAATATAGTTTTATTAATTTAAGATATCTGATGAGGCTTTTTGTTACTTACTCTATTGACCTTCATAAATGTACAGAGTCACTTACATGAACAAAAGATTTTATTTTTTTCATTTGATTGTATTTAAAAAGATAATTAAAACTACATCAATAAATAAGGTTATTATTAATAAAATAGTGTACACTAATAAAACAGATTTTTATGAGAAGGCAAAAACCACAGTGTGCAAACAATTTCAGCAACATAATCTTCATCACAGAGGACATAGGATTTAATATCCATAAAGTAAAAACGACTTTGAGCATAGAGGCATTAGTAATTATTATAATTAGAGAGACCTCCGGCTATAAGATGTGAGGTGGTGCATGAAATAAGGCCCGCACACTAGCATGTTATTATACGCCCATGCAAATTCACTCATGCATCACACTTATGAGATTTTGTCCGCTTCTGGCGCTAGTACGAGCTAAGCCCGGATAAGATGCCAGAGATTTCTACGAACCGGGTAATGGGTAATTACATCAGTTTTACGTCACGTAGTGTTTTAATTACTGTAGAATAAAAACCTTTCACGTGTATCATCTTTATTTATTTAGAGATTGGGTCTATATAAAATAAATGTTAGTTAATGTCAATCGGAGTATAAGATATTTTAAAAACGAAAAATGTTATTTTTTTCTATTGTGATTAATGTTATTTAAAAAAAAAATCATTTAAATCAAATCACTTTAACATGTATATAGAGGCCTATTTATAAAAGCAAATATTTATATTTAATGTATTTATATTGAAACCTTAAGTTTGATCGATGACAGAGGCGAACAATTTATTTTTCAAGTTTGAAACCGGAGGATATAACAGTATGACTCTGTGACTTAATAGTAAAGCAATAACACTTTATGCCATTTATCGCATGTTCAAATATCGACACGCTTATAGATTAAATTAAAACTTGAACGGCTTAAAACGCGAAATATTTGTTACTTATTTTTGATTTGCCATGGTTAAATGTGTTGAATCTAAATGTGTAATAATCAAATACTGTCTATAGTTTACGCGAGTAGTACACATTTAAATAAAATACTTTAACGGTTTAAAACGCGATATATTAGTTAAACTTATTTGAAAATGAGTTTTACGTCGGGCCAAAGTTAAAAATCATTTTTTTAAATGAGTTTAACTAATATATCGCGTTTTAAACCGTTAAAGTGTTTTATTTAAATGTGTAATAATCGCGTAAACTACAGACAATAGTGTAAAAACACGTTTTGAATAGTTTTTTTTATACGTTTATTTTTCCGTTTTATTCAAGTTTCCACGTACATACCATACATCCAGTTATTAAACGGGCTCGTCGTAAAAGAGCGCTGTCAAACTATCTCATATCCGCCGGTTGGGCTGCATTAGTGCCACACTCCTGAGTTTTGTGGCCCAAATTACTACGTCATCACTTTGAGTGTGTGCTCTGACTAAATTAAACTCACGTAGATACATAATATACTGTTCGTTGAATTAGTGGAGCTTAGCTTAGCTGGAGAGAAATGTAAATAGCGAGTCTTTTATTCTTTCTGGTGCTTTTAACGTTTAAAATTATAATAGGGTCAACTTCCATGATAACTTTTTTATATATTTTACTGGCGGGCCCTCCCCCCCCCCCCCCCCGGGGAGAAATTTTTGGGGGGGGGGGGCCCCCGGCGGGGGGGGGGCCCCCCCAAAACCCCCCCCCCCCCCCCCCCAACCTTTTCCCCCCCCTTTTTTTTTTTTTCCACCCCCCCCCCCCCCCCCCTTAAAAAAACCCCCTCCCCGGGTCGAGAGAGGGGTTTTTTTTTTTTTTTTTTTTTTTTTTTTTTTCCCCCCCCCCCCCGGGGGTGGGGGGGGTCCCCGGCGGGGGGGGGGGGGGGGGGGTTTTTTTTTTTTTTTTTTTTTTTGGTTTTTTTTTTTTTTTTTTTTTTTTTTTTTTTGTTTTCCCCCCCCCCCCCCTTCCTCCTCTTTTTCCCCTTTTTTTTTTTTTGGGGTTTTTTTTTTTTTTGGTTTTTTTTTTTTCCCCCCCCCCCCCCCCCCCCCCGGGGGCCCCCCCCCCTTTTTTTTTTTTTTTTTTTTTTTTTTTTTTTTTTTTTTTTTTCCCCCCCTCCTCTTTTTTTTCCCCCTTTTTTTTTTTTTTTTTTTTTTTTTTTTTTTTTTGGGGGAATATTAATTTATCGGTTAAATTATATTGATACAGATCTACTATTTGTGTTTGTATAAGGCGTTTGGTATGACGTCATTCAATCTGACAATCGTAACAAAAACAAAGGGACGTCTATCGCACTCCGGTGCGATCGGAAAAAAGGTTCAATAAGACGGAAAAAACTAGCTATCGCGTCGCACCGTATTACATTCTGATTTATGCGCGAATCGCCGAGTTGGGGTGGACGTGCGATGATAGACCAGCTCAAGTTGACCCCTTGCGCCCTTCTCTAGACAAACACTCGTAGATATAATCGGAGTTTATCGATAATGGTTCAAGTAGGCAACGGTAGATAACCTTAGGAAACAAAGATTGCCCCATTCGGCCGATTGAACTCCCTGTACTAACTTCCTTCCCATTTAACGCGAATCCATGCAACAAAAGGAGATCTCGCGCGAAATAACAAAACTAACAATGCTTCGATTTCCGATATACGAATGGAATTTCGTCTCTCTAGCAGATAAACGGTTTTTGGTCCATGTTAAATTAAGCTAACTATGAAACACGTAATCTAAATTTTAAAATTTAAATAAAACATTTTTAACAGTTTAAAACTAGAAATATAATCAAATATATATCTAGTACATTATAAACGGATTATAGATTGAACATTTTTAAGATACGGGCAGCACATGAAGCGACATCCACAGCGTTCCATGCTATTGCTCTAAACAATTGAGCTACAGTGTCCTATTATTACCTATTTTTTCAACTTATATATACATGCACCTCTTGCGCAATTAATTTCCATATTTTATCAACGGCCCGATGTAACTATAATATTTTTCGTGATTTCGTTTCATACTGATATGTGTTTTATTTTAAACCACAGACAGTACTCGATTTAAAAATTATTTTATTTTCAATAAATCATATAAAAAAAAGCTTTATTGGTGGTCTTGTAATATTATGATACGTATATATAACAGGCTAATTTTGCTCCTCTGTATCAAAATGTACACAATTACTTGTTCAGCGTACGGATCGTTTAATTCACGCGAGGTCTAAAATGTTTTTTTAAAGACGTCTGGACATCTATATATTGTATGTTATTTATATGGCGGTAGGTAAGCCTGGAGTTTGCGTTTCGGTTGCAGTCCTATAGTTTTCTATAGTCAAAAATAGGTTAATAGCGCATCGTGGCTAGATGCTATATGGTTAGGGTATTATGCCTTCCTTTAAATGAACGTCACGCTTGTCTGTCGCGAAATTTATTTGGAATATAGATCTTTGAAAGTCTCTCTAAGATACTAAAATTGCTCAATACCTAATAAACTCGCCAAACGCCCCCTATTTGCTGTATTCTTAATAATTACTTCTTCCGATTTGTTTACCTCGACGAGACGAGGGGAATGTGAAAAGTGAATTGGGGGCTGAGAGTCAATAAATAATAATGCTAAATGCCCATCGGGTGACCGGCGCCCGTAAACGTTATACGGATATTTTGTAAAATTTCGTTTTCCTCACATTGCTTTGAGCGCAATGGGATAAAGGGTAAACAGTGGCCTATCTGCGAATATGTTATTGCTAAACCTATATATGTATACATTAAAAATCAATTGAAAATTGAGCTACCGTGTCAAATGGTTCGAGCAACAGCACGGAACGGTGTGAACGTCGGTTCAAGTCCTGCCCGTGTGGTATTTTTTTTTCTCATATAATTATAATCGATTTTTAATTTATATAGTGTGCTATCAAGTGCAATAACATATGAAAAATATTAAACTTTTCCTATATATATATATATATATATATATATGTGTACCTATATTGTATGTAGTCTCTTACTTTTCACATATAACATTGTCTAGATCAGCGTTTGAGTTCCCGCATTCGAATCTCGGGGAAAAAATTATGAAGAGATTTTGAAATTAGTTGGAAAGCTTTGCAGCAGCCGTGGTCTCGGGGAGACAACGTCGGGCCGAAGGTAAAAATCTTTTTCAAATAAGTTTAACTAATATATCGCGTTTAAAGCCGTTAAAGTGTTTTATTTAAATAGTGAGAAAGTTGTAATATATATTAGTACACGTCTATAGTCTAGTTGATACTAGTTGATAGTATTGCCTAGCATTGCGTTAAGCGCGAGAGGTCCTGGGTTCGAGTCCCAGGGAAACAAAAAATGGTTTCGCTCGGGCAGGGCACAGATGTCTGATCAACTACTTGTCTGTTAAAGAACGGATCAGTGAAACGGACACAGAAATGTGTTCGCCCCATGCCCCACGAGGGGGAAACGGGATTTCACCCACCAATAATAGACCTCAGTATAACAATTTCACCATTTGCATCCTAATTGCATGTATCCTAATTGACCAATCTACGACAACTTAAAAAAAAATAGCCTTTAATTCATCAAATTCCTCCCGATTGTCGTTCAAATTAGATAAAATCCAATCAAAACATTATCTGTAAAACGTAGAGGCAAATTGATTGGAAACGAGTGACCCACCACGGCTGTCAAACAGGGAGGGTCCGCCTGGGTCCTAACAAAATAAATCCTAAATAATTATCGTTTGAGAAGTCCATTAGAGTTTGGTGTATAGCCATGACTAGATATACGACTAAACCGTTGTATAATTCATTGCTAATTTAAGTGTAATATTAATTTAAATAAAACTTAAATATTATATTAATTTCCAACAATTGTAAATAAGGGGAGCTTTTTCGTTCTTTTTACCTTAGCTTTCTATTTTTTCTAAAAACTTTTTGTTTTGAAAAATTAACGGACCTCTTCAGTAAATTTTTCACATTATAAAACATTTTTACTTAAAACGTAAATTTTGTTGCTTACTGTAAAAAAATTAAGCAAGCGTGGGAAACGTTGGGCGGTAGTTAAAATAAGTAAGTTAAATAAGTTTAACTATTACATTTCGCGTTTTAAACCGTTAAAAGTGTTTTATTTGATTTGCACTATTTTTTGTCGTCTATTATATAATAAACAGAATTTGCGTCCAACTTTTATTTCAAACACTCACCTCTCTAATAATATCGTGAAATTTTGAGGAAATCAATGATTTAAAAGGGGCATGGGGCATAAAGATGTGTCGT
Source organism: Leptosia nina (assembly GCA_963661955.1). NCBI lineage: Eukaryota > Metazoa > Arthropoda > Insecta > Lepidoptera > Pieridae > Leptosia > Leptosia nina. Next base: position 591,841 of record CAVLEF010000282.1, read on the forward strand.
AAAGAATAGGCCCGGGGAAAGTTTTCCCATGGAGGGCATAAATTGGATTCGGAAGCAGATCACGTAACGGTTAAGAGTTCACAAAACTGTGCCATAAATCGAAGTCGCGAGGTGCGCCGGAGACAAACGGCGCCGGCCGAGGACAATGTACAACCTCTTCTTTAAAATGTAACGTATGTCTTTTTTACATGAAAACGTAACTTTTTTTAAACCGTTTTAAATTTTTTTATATTATACAGACAATACGTATTTTTCTATTATACAGTGAACATATTGTACATGTTTTATACATAGTTCTACTTTTCTTGATATATGCACTTACGGTTATGCCCTATTTTTAAATTGATTATAAACTAAGTAAAATAGTATACAACTCGAGAGATTCTGAAGTATAACAGAGATGACAGAAGGAACAAGTATCATTTTTAGTCTTTTTTAAGTGTTGTTTTAATGTGTTTGTGATATTTAAATTTCTGTACTGTAATGATTTCGTACCGTAGAACTAAACCCTAGATTTGCTTTAACAAGGTCCTAAGATCCGCAAATTTTGATTTTGTTTAAACAAGGTTTAAAATTGCGTAGAAAAAGAATTTTTTGTAAATACCTCTTATCTAAATTTGTAAATATGTCTACATAGACAATTTCACCTTTTAAAAATCATTTTCATTACTTAAAGTTTTTAAAGATCAACTGTAGTATAGATATTATATCGGAGAAATTGAATAAAAGGTATTAAAGCTATCCAGCGTGTCGTAGACTAACGAGCGTATAATTCTCTCCGCCAGGTGGCGCTGCGCTGCGGTTTGTCTCCTCGGAGGCATAAACGTCGGCTAATTCATGTAAATAGCTTCTCTTACTTTTTGACGTTCATATTTTGATTAATTTTATCACGGACTGGATTAGGTTTAGTATCGCTTGTAGGATGAAAGCCAGTACACACCCGTTTTATACAGTGGTAATAAAATACATATTTTAAATAAGCTTTAATTTATGCTATTACTAACAATTTGGTATAACGTTAGTAATATAAATACTGTCTATAGTTTACGCGAGTAGTACACATTTAAATAAAACACTTTAACTTTAACGGGGGAGAGTCTCCCCACCGGCTGCTGCAAAGCATCCGAAACGTCGGGCCGAAGTTAAAAATCATGTTCAAATAAGTTTAACTAATATATCGCGTTTTAAACCGTTAAAGTGTTTTATTTAAATGTAAGTTAATAGGTCGTGGGTTCGACCTCCACATATTTTTAATCAATTTATAATTTTTTCTAAAACATGTTGCACTTTGTCTGGAAATCTGATTACATGGGTAGTAGGAACATTGAAATTCAGTCCACAGATAAAAAGTTTAATCGCGTTTTGGTTTCAGTCTGTGGATTTCCGAATATCCAAAGCCAAAATAGGTCGACAATACATCTTGCTTAGATGTTATATGGCCGGGATATTTCACCTAGAATTGAGTGGACTTCGTGTGTGTCTGTCCTATTCTATCATAAAAAAGATTTCTCATGTTAACATGTTACTATAATCTTATTTACTAAATAGTGTTCCTCATAACAATCCTTCCTCAAGAACTTTCACTTAGCCTTTTTAAAGTCTTCCTATTGTTTGTAGCTAACCAGAATACATGTAACCTTTTTTGACATACGTAATCTAGTAGTGTCAGTAGTTTACGCTAGTAGAACACGTTTAAATAATACATTTTAACGGTTTAAAACGCGATATATATTATTATTGAAAATTATTTGTAACTTCGGCCTGATGTTTTGCATGCTTTGCAGCAGCTGTGGTCATGGGAGGACTAAATATGGAGAATGTCTACTGCTGTAAAGAAAATTGCTACGCTAGCGCCATCTATTTTATTTAAAAAATACACAATTTAGGCTTAAGATCGCTGCAAAAATCTCAAAACACACTTACAAAATACTAAAATAGTTCAATACAAGTTTATAAGCATACATTTACATTACAAGCATAAATCTAAATGATTTATATAGAACTCACACTTCTAAAACAGACACTATTATTTGTTATTACAGTAAACCCATACTAAATCTTTTAATAAATCAAGCACACACAGTAGTGTATTCGCAATTAGTAAGCTATTGTGCATTTCTCCGCCAATAAATCTGCAAGATATAATAATCTTAGGGCAACTCTATTAAGATCCCTGACATCAGCATAGTCTTTGGTGAATACAGACGTGTGTATGTTACTGCTAGTACCAATAATACGGGATTTTATAAAGATAAAATTGCGTTCGTTATTATACTTATATAGAATAATGGGTTACTATTATATTAATTGAACAAAAATAATTCTCAATTTTAATAAATATTAATATTTTTCAAGTTTTGTGAAAAAGTATTTTAGATAGAATACCTACTAATATGTAAATATTGCTAAGTTAAGTCAATAAAAAAAGTATTACTGGAAACACAACTTTAATATTTTTTTCGCATCTAGCGCACACACTGTAGCACGGAACGCTGTGAATGTCAGTTCAAGTCTCGCTTTTGTCGTAATTTATTTACAATCAAAATAAATGTTGTTGAAACGCTTATACGTATATATTTATTAACACTGCTAACTTGACTTGCTATTTCTATGTATTGTCTGTAGTTAACGCGATTAGAGCGCATTTAAATACTATATTTTTAACGGTTTAAAACGCGAAAAGTATCAGTTAATATTGTATATTGTCATTTGTCTATTAACCGTAGCATATTCTTCGACGAAATCTCATTTTCGCCTAATACCTTGCCGGACTAGCTCTATATATATAGAGGTCGAAGGCAATCTAAGAGGCATTCAGACTTTAGCCAGAATGCTATAGAGCCCCATGTGAGTTTTCGTTCCCTTGGACCCGGAATGAACGAATAAATGGATGTGACTATAAGAAATTGTAGTGCAGCAAGGAAACACAGCGCAAGCTTTTTATGTGTTATGAAAACTGAATTTTTAATAAGCGTGGAATACCGTTAAAAGGAGGGAGATATTTAAATAAATTGGTTTAAAACCGATATTTAGTCAAACTTATTTGAAATGGCCCTACCACGGCTGCTGCAAAGCATCTGAAACGTCGGGCGAAGTTAAAAATAATTTTCAAATAAGTTTAACTAATATATCGCGTTTTAAACCGTTAAAGTGTTTTATTAAATGTGTACTACTCGTAAACTGATTGGGTAGATATATTAAAAAACACGGTTGAGATATAATGTTATATATCTTTAATGAAATTATTTTTTTAGTAAGTAATTAATGTATTTTAGATTAGTTATAGCTCATTTTTGTATTATTCTAAATCAAAAATGGCTAAAAGTTTAAGTACCTTTTTCTGTTGTCACGCATACCTCTTTTATTACTGAGTTTTCATTTCGCGGTTGCTTGGAAGAGATAGCTATTTACCTGTAAAGCCGCCGTTGTCCTTAGTTTCTTCTATCTTTTTATAAGGTTATAAATTATTATTGTTCTATTTCCATTAGATATTATTTCAGTACTTGCTATTAACTACATACTATTATATTATAGCGAAGTTTGATAAGAACTTTAAGTACCTGTATTTACTACAACATATTACAGTAGAAATACCCACATCTAGTACCTTATCCATTTTTTAGCATTGTTGGGCCACCCTCTCATTATTTACAAAGGGCTGATGGACTGAAGTGTGTGACAAGCAGCACGTACGGTCACTAACGAGACATTTGTGACCATCTTCATCGTTCAAGTGTGGTCTCCACTTGAATTTTTTAATGGACTAGTAATATTCCCGCAACTTGAAATGGCCAGAGGATATTTTGGTTCTTCGTTTACAAGTTGATTCTATTTAGATGGCATCTCATTGTCAAAGTCTAGCAAATTTTTTGCAAGAATTTTAATATTTTACCACAAAACTGTATAATTAAACCATGCAAGTATTTTGTTTACGTTATAAATTAGTTTTAAAAATAGATATATATATATATAGATAGAGCAATATAGTTTTTTGTTTATTGATCATTGCTAGTGGGAATTTAATTCCTATTAACATAGTTAAGTAAGTAGAAATTGCAGTTGTAATGTACAGTCGAAACTGCTAGCAAATAATAGACTTAGCACCTGAATAACAATTAAGCGAAGAAGAAAAACGAAATACTTTACAAACATATCTAATTTATATTAACATAATAATAGTACATTTATCGATATTAGTAATGAGATACATTCATTAGATCATCACTAGCTAAGTTAAGAATCAGGAAAGCAATAACAAAACGGACACTAACAATTCTGCTACAAATGTATGCGCCATTTTCGAAACTAATTCGAAGACGGTACGAAACCATTTATACTCCGATTTGCTCGCACAATAGCTCATTTGTTATAACCAACCTGATATAGCGTTATTACCAAACAAATTGAGTCGAGCCTTCGCCACCTCAGACTAATGTAATTCCGCAGCGCACCCAAGAATAGATATTTAGACTGGATTGTTTTCGACAGACCGTAATGAAACTGTGATGGCGAAATCAGTTCGGGAGGTGAGCGCGCCGCAGGGGAGGCTGCGTTCTAATAAGACGCGAATAACCTAAAATAAACCCGCACAAAGATGGACACGGGCCCTTACTACTTAATTTGCCTACCGTAATTACTGTCCTCTCGGGTTCGAGAAAGACCCGAGGGTCTGACCCCGTCTTGCTATATTGCGTGCGGGCGAGTGTGCGCCGAGCAAATACGTACCCCGTCGTTAAGTATGAATACGGGTGTGGACAAAATGTATTAGCTTAGGCTGAGATTTCGACCGTGTTTGCTCAGCGATGATAGATTTATAGTAATTGTGTTATTAACGGTATGGGATAAGGGTTTTACGGGACTAAGTAATGAAGGCTCCTACCTAATGCTCGAATTTATGGCACGCCGTTTTAACAAATGAATTAAGTAGTTATTGTATTCCGATTTATAAAATTTGATACATGTGATGATATAAATTAATCTATTTAGATCGAGAATAGTTTATGATCCGGCGGGTCTCGAACCCGCATCTACAGCATCCCGTGCTTCTGCTCTAATGCTATCCTACACATCATCGTCAATTTTTTTCCAATCTTGGTTAGACCAGCACCGTGGAACGCTACGGATACCCATATCTAAGTCCCACCCATATCAAAGTTTTTCAATGTAAATAGATTTTCATATCCGCGATATAATATCAACTTGTGTAAAATATTAAAGTTTTTTTATTATAATATTTTCCCAGAAATAATATTCTAAATAGATTTTTAATTTATACATAAAATGTCATCACTTGCAAATACATATGAAAAATGTAACAAAAATTTGAAGTTGTAAAGCATAGTATTCGCATATAGCCTACGTCATATGAAACCTTTATAATCTCTATGTCACTCTGTTATAGTGCTTATTACTTCACACTCATACTCAATGTTTTATAATTATATATCTTAATTAATCATTGTTTTTAAAATTGTATAGCTAAATAAGAAGTGTTTTTAGGTTTATTTAAAACCTCATATATGTAACCCTAACTAACAATTTAATTGAATACAGTTTATTATTTACTTTCAACAATTCACTTTTTTAACTCAGCTAAATATAGCATACCTACATAAGTTGAACATAATATTAAAATATAAAACATACTGGTGCTACCTACTAAATTAGCAACGCAGATTAAAATAATAGGATTTCTCAACAGAATTAACACTTTTACAGCAGCGGTTGGTCCGGCTGATCCCGTAATAACCTTGTTAACCCTGGCGCACCGAGAGAGGCTAGCCTTTTAACGGCTGTACATGGGTATTAATCCGAAAGCTATCGGCCTTTGTCCTTTTCTCGCTACGGTGGTACTTTCTCATGGGCACGGCCACCGGGGATTGCCTTTTAGTGTGAGGTTTTCGCTCGCAGTAAGGCTGCGGTCTCCTACTCAAGCTATACTAATACCGCTACGCGATGCGATGCTTAGTATTGTTTTATGATAGTATAGGATTCACTTGATGGTAGGTGATATAACCCAGCTATCTAAACAAGATGTGCTGTAAGCCTATTTTGGCTTTGGATATTCGGAAAGCCACAGTTTAACTTGACGACTTGTTCATCTGTGGACGGTCGTTCGTGACGAATTGCAACATGTTTCAGACAAATGTTGGACCCGGTGGGAAACAAACCCACGACCCATTCCCTTACACCAACGAGCCCGTCAAAATCATCATATTATCAGACAAAAGTATCACAGGAATATCAAATCCACATTATTAATGTATACAATTAAACAAAGGATTAACACCGAAATACAATACTTATAAACATGATGTTTGTGGAGGGACATCACTCAGCTTATGTTACCATAAATATATGGACCATAAAGTGAGCCGATTTTCAGTGTTGCCCCTAGTTTCACATTTGTGGAAGAAACGTAGTAGAGTTAGTAGAACATACACACATAACACACACATTTAGATAGCGTCGATAATGCATCACACATGAATGTTGTCTCTTTCACATGTTGAAATTAGAACGATTTGCACTGCGATTCTAATTATTTTGAATTTGAAAGCATTTTTCAAAAGTCGAACGAGATTTTGCGCCGCGATATTTTAAATATGGTACTACTTGCCGAATAACTGACGAGCGCGTCTTTTGTACATGAGACGAAACACTAGCTACGGATATAGCTAAAGTGTTTATAGGAGACCGTAGTCTAACGGAGGGAAGAGCAAAGGTCGTCATTAGGGCAAGCGTGGTGTAAACAAGGTCCGAAGCGCCCGCTAATGGCTAATTCGTGCGTCCTTCTCGAGGTGACCCCAGGTCTGTCTCGGACTACCGTCGTAAATGGGCTTTTAATTGCAATTTTGATAGAGCTCGCCCGGATTAGTTTTACCGAGATCGCCGTTGTTTACACGTGTTTTCTAACAATGTCTTCTTATTATTTAGAGGATAAATACTTTCTTTACAGAGAACAATAAACATGGTGTTCTCTTGTCGGAACCTGAAATACCCCTATACATGGCAACAATATCCAAATTTTCTAACAAACACGTTGCAGGAAAATTATGAAGTGTTTTAGAAACATCTTGGACCTAGGAATCGAACTCGCAACTCTGTTTGAAAAATATGTCACAAATCTCCTCTTACTGATGAAAAATCCGTATAGTACAATCGTAGTTACATCATATCGATCTCCCATTGTTCACCACGGAATTAATGGATCGGCTGCGCATCTCGTTAAGATGTTATAAAGCTGGGGTAACCTTTCATCAAGTAAATTATTTGTATGTCTGTTATAAAAATACCGGTGTGACTGCGTTCTCTATCAATCTACGAGCAACACCGCAACATGTCAAGCGAGTCGCGGCGAGTGTTCCCACTCTTGTTCGGATGTGAAATTTAATTTCCGCTATGCGGGAATCTGTGAGTGGCGCGGGGCGAGGGTGGCGGGCGCCTGCGAAGAAATATGTCCCGCTCTAAACTTTGTCAATTTGTTTGTGGAGCGAAATTAACTTGATCCAATCTGCGGGCGTGTCGCGACGAACCGCGACCCGATCGCTGTATTGGGACTCGTCATAAGAATGCAGGAAAAATTCAATATTTTAATGATACAATTGAAAGAAGCCTCAACATTAAAAGAATAGACGGAATTCAAATCCACGTCAAGCCACAGAGTACGCGTACTCTTCCAATTCTTATTTAATTTATATGTACTATCCATAATTGTTAAAATTAACATTTCGAGAACTATGTCTAAATATAGTATAATAAATATTACTTTTAATTGTCGTAGAGAACTTTTTTTTATTTTTTTAAATAATTTCAGGATCTCCCCTTTCACCTCGAAAGATACTGTCTTGTTAAATTTCAGTTGTAAATCTTTTTACTATTTAATTTATTTACTTATGAAATAAGCTCACTATCTAGGTAATTTCCTACTTAATTACAGTAAGGATAATTTTTATATACTTCCCTTATAAGTTTGCAAAGAACACTACTATTTCACAAGTTCAAATTTCCATAAAAATAAGATAATCAATACGTAAGCGTATACTAACAAGCATATGTCGTCGTTAAATATATCTCCATTACAATTTTCCTTCCCAAATTAGCAAGGTAACACGCGTAAAAGTAAAAACGCGTTGCCAACTTTGTTATCCGCGTACGGGC